>SJYQ01095307.1:1080677-1196051 GCA_006410935.1 Redunca redunca | reverse complement strand
GTATGTACATTTCCTTGCTCTGTCAGCTGAGTGAATTTAGGCATAACACCCTTGTAGCAAGTCGCACATCAGGCACTCAGATCTTTATTAACACCTTTCTTCAGTAAAAGGAACCCGGGTTCCTCAGGTGGATTGGCTGACTCTGGAACTAGAACAGGAAACATGCAAGAGAACCTAGAGCATCTTGTTGTGCCAGATGATAAGGAAGTGCTACGAAAAAATGTTTCTTTAATCAACATTCAGAACAATGATGAGGGGTTCTCAAAGGGACACAGAAGCCCATTGAAAGAGCTCCCAGTGATCAAAGCTGTAACAATCTGAACAGCAAAATAAAGCAATGTTCTATTATACCCAAAGTATAAAATAAATATCCATGAGTGCATATAGCTATAATACAATGATTGAATGAGTAAATAATTAAGAGAGAAGACACAAATATTCCTCGCAGAAGAATTCAAAATTAATACTTAGATACTCTGCCCTCAATGAGATGGGATAGTCCTTAACTGTGGTCTGCACTTTCAACTTCCAGAAGAGTAACTTTATAATGAAGAAAACTGACAAACATTACTTCACAAGATTACCAGCAGAGATAAATCATGTGGATGGCATATACCCTTGATGTGATGTAATGAAAATGCCAGTTTAGCCCTATTGTCTTCCTCCCAGAAACACAGTCTAACCATGAGAAAAATAACAGACAAATCCCAGATAAGGGCGTTCTACAAATGACCTGACCAATACTTCCCCAAACCGTTAAGGTCAACAAAAGCAAGGAAAGTCTGAAAACTGTCACAGCCAAGAAGAGCCCAAGGAAACGATAACTAAATGTAATGTAGTATTCTTAAGAACCCTGGAACCAAGAAAGCACATTAGGTAAAAACTAAGAAAATATGAATAACATATGGACTTTAGTTAATAATAATGTACCAGTACTGATTCATTAATTGTGAGTAATATGGGAAAATTGGATTGAGCTATAAGGGAACTTTGTACTATTTTCACAACTTGTCTTGTTATTTTAGAATCTAAATCTATTCTAAAATAGAAACTTAATTTTTTTAAAAATTATGTGTAGAATATCAAAAAGAAAAAAATTCAGTTGGTCCAAATTTCACAGGCTATCAGCTCTGGTGTGCTGATGATGTTTCTTTTTCTTATTTTTCAGTTGGGTAATTTCTGTCTCAAGCTCCCATTTCTCCTCATGGCTTAATCCTAGTTTGGAGAAAATAATCTCCAGGAACTTTCTTTGCCAACTGAGTACATTCCCCTTCCTGCCTTCTCCCTAAGGTTGAAGCCAAACTCCCAGAGGCATTGGTGATATATCACAACATGAGGTGGGGATGGGGAGATTACACCTGGCCCTTGTTCTTCAACCTAGACATCATATTAAAAAACAGAAACATTACTTTGCCAACAAAGGTCCATCTAATCAAAGCTATGATTTTTCCAGTAGTCATGTATGGATGTAAGAGTAGAACTATAAAGAAAGCTGAGCGCCGAAGAATTGATGCTTTTAAATTGTGGTGCTGGAGAAGACTCTTGAGAACAAGGAGATCAAACCAGTCAATCCTAAAGGAAATCAGTTCTGAATGTTTATTGGAAGGACTGATGTTGAAGCTGAAACTCCAATACTTTGACCACTTGATGCGAAGAATTGACTCATTGGAAAAGACCCTGATGCTGGGCAAGATTGAAGGTGGGAGAAGGGGATGACAGAGGATGAAATGGTTGGATGGCATCGCCAACTCGATGGACATAAGTTTAAGTAAACTCGGAGTTGGTGATGGACAGGGAAGCCTGGCATGCTGCAGTCCAGGGGGTCGCAGAGAGTCAGACACAACTGAGTGAACTGAACTTGGCCACCATGAGCCCGTGCTGGCACTGAGGCTCTTGTGTGTCCTGTGTGTGTCTGCCTCCTTGACGATCCTACTTGGACTGAAGGCATTGCCATGACTTTGCTGTTTTCTGCTGTTCTGTCCTGCTCACCAACCACTGGGGCCCCTGGTGGCCTGCTGGCAGTCAGCACCCCTCCTGAGCTATTCCCCAAGCACTCAAGAAGACATTCAGCTGTTCCCTGGGTTGCTCAGTCCCACCCCACAAAGTGAGGCCCTGTGCTCTCTGCTCCCAGACCCCCAAAGCCTGCCTTGGCACAGACTTCCTCTTTCAGAGATTCACATGGGGGTCTAAAGTGATCCATTTCCTCTCCCTCCGAATTGCAGAATTGTAATTTCCTCTGCAGGAAGTAAACTTCATCCCAGATTGATCATACTTCCTTCCAAATCTTTTATTTTGGCATAACCTTTGTGTTCCCAGGAAATGCTGTTTTTAATTTAGAAAACCCCATTCCCTTCCATTCTTCCCTCTGCCATAGGTTCCAGAAGTTTCTCTTGAAATTTAGAAGCCAGAGCTAACATCTTTCTTTCACTCTGCATGCCTCCCCTACCACCCTGCCTGTGGATAGTGAATATGGATGCCCCCCTCTGCCGCCTAAATGGTGGAGAAAGATCATGAATTTGAAAACATTAAAACTGCTGGGGGGCAGGGAGCAAGACTGAATGTCAACCAGCCACAGAAAAATGGTGGTCCTTGAAAAGTGTCAATTGGAAGAGGCTAACTCCTGAAAGATCAAACCAGTCAGTCCTAAAGGAAATTAATCCTGAATGTTCATTGGAAGAACTGATGCTTAAGCTGAAGCTCCAGTACTTGGGCCACCTGATGCAAAGACCCAACTCATTAGAAAAGCCCTGATGCTGGGAAAGATTGAAGGCAGGAGGAGAAGGGGGTGACAAGGGACAAGATGGTTGGATGGCATCACCGACTCAATGGACATGAGTTCGAGCAAGCTCTGGAAGATAGTGAAAGATAGGGAAGGCTGGTGTGCTGCAGTCCATGGCGTCGCAAAGAGTCAAACACGACTGAGTGACTGAACAACAACAACTCCTGCTGGAAGTTTCTGGGTGAAGGCAAGTTCTGGATGTTGGGAGTTGGCCTGAAAGGGACTGTGGACTGCATGTATGACTGCTAAGGGTGTTGGGATGGTGGTGGAATGACGGGTGTATATTTGGATGAAAAGAGCTCTCTAGTGTTGAGACCCAGATATTGACCAGTCCTTCAATCTCAGGTAGAGTCATTTCCAAGAAAGCTCAACAGGAGACTCGTGTCTGAGTGGGATGTGCAGGAAGGCTCACCCAGATTGCAATATGAGAAAGAGGCTGCACACGGAGATTTTTTCCCTTCTGCCATCTGAGCGTGTGTAGGGGGATCTAAACAGGGTTTCATGACAGCTGCTGTTGATCCTACCCCACTTTCAAAATTCAGCTCGAATTTCATCCCAGTTGAAGCTGATGCATCAACTCGAAGTGACCTCTCCCTCATCTGTATTCTGGAACACCAGTCGTTCTGGCATTTGATTGTAAACTCCATTATATTATTTGCAGCCTTTGTGTTTAATGTCTTGCCTACCAGGTGAGGAGATCCCTTGCAATCAGTTTAGAAGTGTCAACCTGTGTGCCTAGATCTATACCAGTCATGAAACCATGAGGCAAAAGAAATAGAGAAAGCCAGTTGTGGTGGGAGGGGGACAGTTGTGTAGTCAGTATCCTTTCTCTCCTTCTATCAGAGCCCATGCCTGGTTAATACACTCCATTTCCCATCTCTGAGAGCCATGTGACAGAGAGCTGGCTGATGATTGGAAAGAGTTCAGACACAGCAAGTGCATGCATTTGGCCCTTGGCCCTTTGTCCTCCTCGGAACACAGGCAAAATGCTGGAGCTGAAGGGTTCACTGTGTGACTATGAGAAAGTAAACATGAGAACAGAAGCACGTGGTACAGATGCCCAAGTGAGCTGCCCACCTCCAGGCTTCTCATTGCATGGAAACATACAAGAAAATTGTGGTGCTGGAGAAAGCTCTTGAGAAATCAACTCCGAATATTCATTGGAAGGACTGATGTTGAAGCCGAAGCTCTAATACTTTGGCCACCTGAGTAAAAAAGCCGACTGATTGAAAAAGACCCAGATGCTGGGAAAGATTGAGGGAAGGAGAAGAAGGGGGCGACAGAAGATGAGATGGTTGGATGGCATCATTGACACAATGGACATGAATTTGAGAAAACTCCAGGAGATAGTGAAGGACAGGGAAGCCTGGTGTGTTGCAGTTCATGGGGTCGCAAAGAGTTGGACGTGACTTAGCAACTGAACAGCAGCAACAATGGAAATGTCTAGGTGATAACTTGAGACATGGGGCTTGACCTCTAGCCAGAGTTGGAACTCTAAGCTGAAGAGGATAAACATACCTGGAGTTTTAGATGTCATTAATCTGCTAAGGAGATGAGGGTAGAAAGTGAGTAGGGCATAGGGCTACAGCCTGAGATTTTATGCCACGCAGTGGGTAGCACTGGATATGACTTGAAGTGTCCTGAGAGTCCCCAGCTGGTCCTGAGGTGGATTAAAGAGCAGGTAAAAGAAGAAAAGCAGACCCGCAGAGGCCAGGGTATCTAATTCAGTGGTAAAAGAAGCCACCTGCAATGCAGGAGACTCGGGTTCGATTCCTGGCTCAGGAAGGTCCCCTGGAGAAGGCAATGGCAACCCACTCAGGTATTCTTGCCTGGGAAATCCCATGGACTGAGAAGCTAACAGTCCATGGAGTCGGAAAAGAGTCGGACACAACTGAGAGACTAAACAACACCACCACGCTACAGTGGCTCACAAATCACTACAAATGGACCCCTGGATTTCTTGGATTTCTCGTCTTTGATTTTGGGGTGACCTCCACTAAGCCACTAAAAGGCCCAAGTCAGAACCCTGCTTGTTGTGCTCTGAACCCAAATTCACAGGCCTGAGACCCCAGGAATGGCTGACTGGTCTTGAGGTTGGATTTGTAAGAGTCTTTTGACCTCCCTCACACTGATATTCTTTTAGTCATTGAGATAGCTCTGAACATACAAATTAAGCAAAGACATTCAGGGTGGGATGGAAGAGGGAGTTAAGTGGAATAAGCCTGGAAAAGGAATAAGGTATGGAATTTGAGAGTATCTGAGGTGGACAGGGGGCAAAAAAAAAAAACATTTTGTGTGTGTGTATGTGTGTACAAGCACAAATGTGTGCATACATGCTTATGCCTGCCTGCACTTGGGGTGTGGGGTGATGATGAAGATCTGATGGCAGGGAAACCCAGTAATACAGGAAGAAAAGATAAAGATAGATTTGGATTTGAAATGAATGCAGAATTGGAAGTTGCAAGTGTTTATTTTTACTGGTATGTTAATGAGAAGAGTGTATAGGAAAAGTGACAATATCTAAAATCTGCTGCCTTGCCTGTCAAACTGATCACTGTTACAGCTCATTGCTTATATTATATGCCAACTTGCTGACTCTGCCCAGTAGCACAAAGAAATCCAAATTGAGCCCTCCAGCCCCAAATAGGCAGAATTTGAAATCCTACCAGGTGGGACATTCATTCATTCTGCTCCTGGCCAACTTCTGGTCTTCAAGATTTCTCTAATAGATAAATACTCCTGGGAGTGCTAACACCTTAAACATTTATCACTTAATGCCTTATAGAGAGGATTAGTGGATTAGCCCAGCGTTGGCAGGAGTAATGAGAGGGATAAAAGAAGGAAAAGGGCAATGGACGGCCCTAATAAAAAAAGACACCTACAGAAAAACAAACAAACCCATCTATTTTTCTTTTGCCTGGACCTGGTCTTACTGCCTCTAAGTATAGACTTTGAAAAAATTCCGGCTCTGGTTCCTGTACAGAGTGGGTGAAGATTTTTATATTCTGGGGTCCTTGATTGCTCACTGAAAGACACATGGGCAAAGGCCCTTAGACAGTCCATTGCGTTTGGCTATATGAAGAAGCTAGAGGGGACCATAACGGTTGGGTGTGGGGGAAAATAGGAGACCCAGTTGGTGGAGCAGAGCAACCTCATCACGTAAAACCTCACAGGGGCTTTGTAAGGATCCTGCTTTACAGTCAGAATAGCACAGGTGTGGCTTATTGCTGAGAAGATTCAAAGTGATTAAGGAAAGCTGGAGATTGTGTGGACTCACCAGATTATTAGAAAATAAAGCAGAAGTTTGTAAAAAAGCTTTGTGAAGGATGGTCATGGAGAGAGTTGCTAGAAACCAGAAGGTTTTATTGTTTGTAGGTTTTTTGAGGATGACCATTCTGACTGGTGTGAGGTGATACCTCATTGTAATTTTGATTTGCATTTCTCTAATAATGAATGCTTTCCTGGTGATTCAGATTACAAAGATTCTGCCTGCAATGCAGGAGACCCAGGTTCAATCCCTGGGTTGGGAAGATCCCCTGGAGAAGGAAATGGCAACCCACTCCAGTATTCTTGCCTAGAGAATCCCATGGACAGAGAAGCCCAGCAGGATACAGTCCTGTGGGCAAAGTCAGACACAACTGAGCAACTAACACACTTGCTAATTAATGATGTTGAGCCTCTTTTCATGTGCCTCTTGGCCATCTGTAAGTGTTTGTTGGAGAAATGTCTCGTGTAACACAAGGATCTCTATTCAGCGCTCTTGCTAAATGTGTTGCGAATGTTGTGTGCTAAGTCACTTCAGTCGTGTCTGGCTCTTTGCAACCCCAAGAACTGTAGCCTGTCAGGCTCCTCTGTCCATGGAATTCTCTAGGCAAGAATACTGGAGTGGGTTGCCATTACCTTCTCTAGGGGATCTTCCCAACCAAGGGATCGGATCCGCCTCTTTTATGTCTCCTGCATGGCAGGCGGGATCTTTACCGATAGCACCACCTAAGAAGCCCACTCAGTCCTCTGTGGTAACCTAAATAGGAAGGAAATCCAAAAAGAAGGGGATATATGTATGCGTAGAGCTGATTCACTTTGCTGTACAGCAGAAACTGACACATTATCAAGCAACTACAATAAGAAAATTTTTGAATACATAAATTTAAAAAGTAAGAATTAAAAACAAAGAAGCCAGCTGCTGGCACTCCCCAAGGGGTTAGAAGGCTCTGGAAGATGCTTGAGGACCGCCAACACCAGCTAACAGGACCCACGCTTGGCAGAGCTCACCAGGAACACAAAGATGATACCCACATATGGAGGGAAAGTTGGGGTGGTCCTGGGTGACCTGCCTGGGCCCTGCTGCCCCTGGAGCATGGAGCCCACGTGTCGTGCAGCCACACCTGGGAGGGCTTTTTCCTCATTCGCCTGGGGGTCCTGTCCACCCACCTCAGTCTCCTTCCCCCACCCAGCTGCCTGTTCTTGGGGAGGTACAGATGAGAAGAGACACAAGAAAGCCACTTTTTAAAGAGCACCTTGGGCCTCTTTTAATTTTTTTAAAATTTTTATTTGAGTGTAGTTGGTAAAGAACCCACCTGCCAATGCGGGAGACATGAGATTCGGATTCGATCCCTGTGTCAGGAAGATCCCCTGGAGAAGAAAATGACAACCCACTCCAGTATTCTTGCCTGGAGAACCTCCATGGACAGAGGAGCCTGACAGGCCACAGTCCATGGGATTGCAGAGAGTTGGACAGGACTGAGGTGACTTAGCACATAACTGATTTACAATGTTGTGTTATTTCCAGGTATGCAGCAAAGTGAGTCAGTTATACATATATTCACTCTTTTTTAAGGAAAAGCAAATTCTTTTCAACCTTGGGCCTCTTTTTACTTCTCGTTTCTTTGTCTCTAGCCTGACAGTCAAATCAGGGATTATATAAAGCAACAGGGAACCCCAATTTGTGGACTGGATTTCTTTTCAAAACCAGGACAGTGGACTGTTTTCT
Source organism: Redunca redunca (assembly GCA_006410935.1). Taxonomy (NCBI): domain Eukaryota; kingdom Metazoa; phylum Chordata; class Mammalia; order Artiodactyla; family Bovidae; genus Redunca; species Redunca redunca. Next base: position 1,188,282 of record SJYQ01095307.1, on the reverse strand, counting down.
TCCAGGGATGCTGGGTAGGTAGTATCAGGGAGGGACAAGAAATCTCAGTGAGAACCAGTTTTCGGTGCTGCCTCTGACACTGACTAGCTGTGTGATGGACAGGGAAGCCTGGCGTGCTGCAGTCCATGGGGTCGCAGAGAGTCGGACACGACTGAGCGCCTGGACTGAACTGAACTGAGCTGTGTGATCCCAGGCGATTGAACTAGAGAGATGAACGCTGCCTGCCTGACCCTGACCTTCAGGAACCACCTGCCTCCCCAGGAAGACCCCAGGTGCAGCCACTGCCTGTCGCAGCCAGCCCCCATCTGCCTCTCCTCCATCCCCACCCTCTTCATGGGGGCGGGGGAGGGGGTGAGAAAGCACCTGGAGGCAAGCCAGGCTGAACTGGTTCCTACTTGAACTGGGAAATGTGGAGAAATGAGGCCAGGCGACAGGGCAACCCGGCATCAGGGGAAGCGAATGCAGGAGTGGGCAGGAAGGCAGCCCGCCAGCACTGCTGCCCTGATGAGCTTGTTCACCGGTGCCCTTGGCTCACCCCACAGCAAACCCTTCTCCTGAGACCAGCTGGGGGGTCTCTAACTTAAGAGCACCCCACTGGAAAGGAATCAGTTGCAGGGGACAGTTCTAGGTCACAGACCCTCACTGAGCAAATGGCTTTGGCTTTGAAACAGGAGTGGGGACAGAGCGTAGAGGCCTCCCAACATCCTGGGACAAGATCTGTGTGGCCCACCATTGGCAGTCTGGGGACAGCCAATGAAGGGTCCCTGTGCTTTCTCCGGTGGGGGGGGGGCGGTGTGCCCACAGAAGGTAAGAGAAAGCCTCACACTGAGAGCCACTTAAAGAAGGTGAAGGCAAGGAGGACCCACTGATTGAATTCCCCTCCCCCCAGCCCTGAGCATGCAGTCTAACTTCTGCAGAAACCTCCAGATGGTCAGGCACTCAGATGGTTCACTCAGTTTCAGCATTGACTGAATTCGCAACCTTTCTCTGTTTCTACAAATAGAGTTAAAAATTCCAGATCTACAGTGAGATACGGGCTTCCCTGGTGGCTCAGCGGTAAATAATCTGCCTGCCAATGCAAGACAGATCCCTGGGTCAGGAAGATCCCCTGGAGAAGGAAATGGCAATCCACTCCAGTATTCTTGCCTGGGCAATTCCATGTACTGAGGAGCCTGGTGGGCTACAGTTCATGGAGTCACAAAAGAGTTCATAGGGATACGACTTAACCACTAAAAAACACAGACAAAAGCAATGAAGATATCTGAGGGTCGTTGAAGGGATTAACACCCACCCCTACCCTACGCATCACAGCCCCCTTCCCATCCTATCTTTCTTGAAGGCATCATCTTCCACATCTCTCTCTCTGGTCAAGCACAGAGACCTCAACAACCCCCAAGCATCGATAGGACTAGGCTGAGAATGCCACCCAGGTCTGGGGTGGGACAGCCAGATCAGGGAGGAGAGGGGAACGGGCACCCTGTCTTTGCACCATGCTCCCCAACAGGCCCCTGGGGAGGCACGCCACAGAGGACAACGCTGATGAGGGTCACAGACGAGCAGGGCTGGCACCACTGGACCGTTGCCCACAAGGACAAGGCAGCCTTGGCCAGAACCCAAAGGCGTGGCTCAGGTGCTTGGTCCCTGTGACTCCAAAACCCCAAAGTTCTGAAAACCAATGTCCTTTGTAACTCATTTGGCGGCAAAAACTGACTTACCATCCTGTGAGGCTGTAGGCGTCCTTTATCTCATTTAGGGTGAATGGTATTTTTGCTGCCGAAATACTAAAAGGATATGATTTTGCAGGTGTAGTCCCAGAGCCTCCTGGGGGTATTAAGCATTCTACAGGATATGCAGTATACAGACAGTGTTACCTTTCCATATATGAAAACATTTTAATGGACTTCAGAAAGCATTGGAATTCTGAAATCCATCTGGTTCCTAAGGTTTTGGACAGGGAACTGTGGCCGTAACGATTGTGTACGAATGGCCCATAAGCACAGGAAGAGATGTTGAACATAATTAGCCGTCAGGGAAGTGCAAACCAAGCCCCAGCGAGACACCACTCCACACCCACTAGAAGGGCTGTAATCAAAAAGGGCCGGAACAAGTTCTGACAAGAATGGAAGGCAACTGGAATCTCATTCCTTGCTGGTGGGAATGTAAAAATGGTGCAGCCTCTTTAGAAAACAGTTTGGCAGTTCTTCAAGAAGTTAAACATAGAGTTACCATATGACCCAGCTACTCTCGTTCTAGATATACAGCCAAGAGAGATGAAAACCTGCGTCCACACAGAAGTCTCTATGCAAGCGTTCACGGCAGCATTATTCATGATAGCAGAAGACTGGAAACAACCCAACTGTCCATCGATTGATAAATGTAGAAGAAAATGTGTGTCCACGCAATGGAATAGTATTTGGCCGTAAAAGGAATGAAATACTGACATATGCTATGACATGGATGCATCTTGGAAGCACTAAGTGAAAGAAGCCGGTGACAAAAGGCCACATATTGTACGATTCCATTTCTATAAAAATATGCAGACTAGGAAAATCCATGGAGACAGAAAGTAGATGAGTGGTTGCCAGGGGCAGAGGAAGGGAGGGATATGCTAAAAAGTGTTGATTCCTGTACTTTAAATGAGCGAATTGTGCGGTATATGAATTATATCTCAAAAAAAGCTGTTTAGGGACTTGCCTCGTGGTCCAGTGGTTAAGACTCAGAGCTTCCAAAGCAGCGGGGCCTGGGTTTGATCTCTGTTCAGGGAACTAAGATCCCACGTGCTGCGTGGTTTGGCCAAATAATATATCAATAAATAAGTTGTTTAAACAGAAATAAAAATCAAGTCTAATAGATACAGCTGTGGCTAATTCAAAATGACAGCAGAGCGTCATGGCAGGTGCTATGGACTGAATATATTCCTGGAAGATTCATATGTTAAAATCCTAACCACTTCCCAGGTAGGGCAGCGGTAAAGAATCTGCCTGTCAATGCAGGAGACATGAGACATGAGTTTAATCCCTGGGTCAGGAAGATCCCCCGGAGGAGGGCATGGCAATCCACTCCAATATTCTTGCCTGGAGGATCCCATTGACAGAGGAGCTTGGCGGGCTAGAGTCCATAAGGTTGTAAAGAGTCAGACTCAAGGGACTTAGCACAGGGAGATGGTACTAGTAATTGATTAGTCCATGAGGGTGGAGCCCCCATGAATGGGGTTCATACTCTTACAAAAGAGGCTCCACAGAAGTCCCTTTCCCTCTTCCACATGGTTACGGTGAAAAGACCACCATCTAGGAAAAAGAGCCTCATTAGACACTGCATCTGCGGGTGCCGTGATTCTGGCCTTCTCATCCTCTGGAAGTGTAATGAATCACTGCTCATTGTTTATAAGCCACCTCGTTTATGGTGTTTTTTGATAGCAGCTCACAAGCAGTAAGACAGTATCTTGGGGATTTCTTAGGCTCTCCCATAAAGGATGAAAGGGTGACATTGGCCAGAAACAGGCTGCTGCAGTAGCAGAGACCTTTGAGATATCCCTCCCAGGGAGTGGAATATGCTAACAACCGTGAGATTCGGGGATCCGACCATGCAGCCCACCGTCCTCAGCTGAATGGCCTCATGGGGCCAGCTGGAAATATCCCACGGCAGGTGCTATCTTGAGCAGCCGCAGGGTTGGCACTTTCCCTGCATTAGCCACAGGGGTTCGGGGGGTTCTTTCCTAAAGGATGTGTCTATGGCAGTTTCTTCCTTTGAGATGCACAGTTTTATGAAGGGTATGTAGCTGGCAGTTCATTCACTCTTCATTCAAGTATCAAAGAAATTGCAAAATGTCAGGAGAGAAATGGTACCTAAACCCATGGAAGAATGGACCTTCCTAGAGATTGTGGTGTGTGTGTGTGCATGCTAAGTTGCTTTGCTGCTGCTGCTGCTGATAGATAAGTCGCTTCAGTTGTGTCCAACTCTGTGCGACCCCATAGACAGCAGCCTACCAGGCTCCTCCGTCCCTGGGATTCTCCAGGCAAGAACACTGGAGTGGGTTGGCATTTCCTTTTCCAATGCATGAAAGTGAAAAGTGAAAGTGAAGTCACTCAGTCGTGTCCGACCCTCAGCGACCCCCTGGACTGCAGCCCACCAGGCTCTTCCATCCATGGGATTTTCCAGGCAAGAGTACTGGAGTGGGGTGCCATTGCCTCCTCCGTAAGTTCCTTTAGTCATGTCCAACTCTTTGTGACCCTATGGACTGAAGCTGGCCCGGTGCCTCTGTCCAGGCAAGAATGCTGGAGTGGGTTGCCGTGTCCTCCTCCAGGGCAAATCTTCCCACCCAGGGGTCAAACCTGCATCTCCTACATCTAACCTGCGTTGGCAGTCACGTTCTTTAACACTAGCACCATTGTGGCATTCGAGGCAAACAAGTGGCTTTTGGTATAATTTCTGGATACACTGGTTTATTGTGACCCCATAGCTCGACAGGGAAGAAGCCTGTGAAATAAACATTCCACCATCTCTCCTCCGACCCTCTACTTGCTGCCCATGCCTCCCATTGACTGCTCCTAACCAGGAGAGCGAGCCAGGGAGCCTGTGGATGAGTCCATACCGTCAGCCTCCTAAAGACAGCGGAGAGAAAGAAAGAGGATGCAGAGGCAGAGGAGGACCTCCAGGGCAATGATGAGCTGGCTCCAGCATGTGAGGCCCCGAATCAGCCCACACTCAGCATCTGTCCAAGCATGACCCTGTGCCCAGAGCTCTAAGTGACAAGACATAGTTGAAAGAATAAGACCCACTCACCTGATGAGACAATTATGATGACGAGAGAGAATGTGTGTTCAACTGAGTAAAGTTCCAAAGGGACTCAGAGAAGTGAGAACCCCCCCCAACACACTTGGAGTGGGGTGATGAGGGAAGAAGCCCTAGGTCAGAATTTTATTGCTTTCAGTCAAAGGCCAAGTCACACAGAACAAAGAATAAATACAATGTGATATTTTTTAAAGAGTTATGGAGATATGACTATGCAGGTGGAATACAGAGAAACTGGGCTTCCTACCATAGAGTAGGTTGACCTCTGGCCTAGAGATCAGGGACTGTGGGCAGGTCAGGTGTGTCTGGATGATATTTCTTGGCTTTGAACAACTACGGTCTCGTGTTGCGGTATTCTTTACAGCAAGAATCAGCAGCCAGCATCTCACCGTGAGAAAGGGGACATTACCTCCACCTCTTTTCCATTCTGTTCCATGGTTTAAAGATTCTTTCCCAAAGAACAGACTTAAGAAGATAACTTTGCAATGGGAACTCAGGGAACTCCAACGGGGGCTCTGTGACAATCTAGAAGGGTGGAGTGGGGAGGGAGATGGGAGGGAGGTTTTCGATGGAGGGGGCATGGAAGGACCTATGGCTGATGCCCCAAAATACTGTAAAGCAATGATCCTTCAATTTAAAAAATAAAATAGACAATGTAGAAAAAAAAAAAGATACCTTTCACCTGCATAAGGAAACCCAGTGTGTGTCCTTCCAGCAAGACTCTTCTCTGCTCAGCTCCTCCCAGTTCTTCACTTCCTCACGGAAGTAAGGAGAGGAAATGTTAATATCTGTTGCCTGAAATACCACATTATCTGGATACTTCCAAAGTGGTGGAACTGGAAACCATTGAAAAGTCATGGTTTTCTATTCATTCATCCCCTTCCATCCCAGTCCCCACCCTGGTGACACCTTCTTGGGTCACTGGTCTTGTCTTCCTATCTTCTCCACTGACTAAATCTGGTGTTTCCTGTGTATTTATCTTTCCTGAGATATAACCCAATGAGACAGTGAAGGTGAGACCATATTGAACGACAGAGAAGCAGTAAGTCACACATACCTGGATCTCCCCAGTCCAGAATCTAAAATCTAAAATAGATAAAGATATCCAGATTATTTTAGCCTGGAGTCCTATGGAAATAATGAAGACTTAACATGACTTGTTCTGCCTTTCCTGGGATTCAGCTGCATTGGATGATGCTGGCCTTGTGTTATTTTATTTCCCTTTAATAAATAAAGGCCCGTGTGTTCGCTGTTTTAGGGTTTGGTAGTAGCAAAGTTTGTCTCTGCTGCCAGATGGTTGTGCTTCCTTTTAGGAGCTAATGCAGAGATGGAACTTGCTATGTTTCTTTTTATTCCATGGAAGCTGAGATGCTCAGAATTAAGTTATGTCCTTATTTGCATCAGTTTTACAATGATCTACTCCCCTTTGTTACGTGGCTCTAATTCTTTTATTGTTATTTTAGAAGTCTTCACTTCTTGATTTCGCTTATGTTTCCTCAAGTCCTTTTCTGAAGAGGGTTGGGGATAGATGGAGGGGTAGATGGATGATTAGTTGATTACATGATGTATAGATAAATAGATGGATAGACAGATAAACCAGTTGGACAGAAGTGTGAATAAGGGAAAGGTAGACTCCAGCACAGTTCCTCGACATCCTAATCTTCCTTTTATGCCATTATCCTCTTCCAAGGATCCTATTTTTATCAAACTTTTCATGAAAAGCTGTGTAGCATGCTAAGAGTCTTGTTCTGAGTCAGAGTCAGGTGCAAATTGCAAACAGCTATTGTATCTTTGTAAATATAAGAAGCTTACCCTCAGTTTCCTCATCTGTATAATGGGCATGATAGCAATTCCTACATCATTTCGTCATTCTGAGGTTAGAGTCAGGTAGTACATGTTAATTGTTGAATATGGTCTATATTCCACATTGTAAAATCTCAGTGAAACTTGGTTATTATTATTATTCAATTATGCGACCTCCTTTTCATCTTCTTTAATGCTTCCCTCTCTGTGTACTCGTTATCATATGTTTGGACTATTACAGTAGCCTTCTAACCTGGCTTAGAATTAAGAATCTTACTGCTGGGAAGGATTACTTAACTCTATGCCCAATTTTATTAGTATAAATGAGAGAAACCAACACAGCATTGTAGAGTAATTATTCTCCAGTTAAAAATTAATAAAAAAAATAAACTGCACAAGTCAATCCATTAAAAAAAACTAGAAAGCCTCAACAAGAGAAATGTCGTGCCTATATGACATTGTCATTCAAAGTAGATTTCAGAAGATGGGGACACTTAGCCACGTGTAGGTATAATTGGTGAACCATTGGACACCTTAAATCTTTAAGGAACCACCTAGGAAGAGAACTCAGCTGTGCCCAAAGCTGGGGTATTTCAACATACAGATGGGCTGGCCTGTTGGTAGAGCCACTCTGAGGAGCCTCTGGTATCAGCACTCATCTACTGGGGAGATGGGGGATCCAGGGACAAGGAGCTTGGACCAGGAGCAAAATCGTAGGCAGAGAATGAAAGTTTGAAAAAGAGAATGAGCTTCATTCTAGCCTCTTGGATGCTAGTGTGGATCCCGAGAAGAGCGATAGTCACCACAAGTGCAAACTGAAGGAGCTGGCCAGCACATCCGTGGCACGCTGGGATTCAGGTAACATGTGGCTGTGAGAGTTCTTCGTGCCAAGGGAAACTGGTCATCTCTTCCCATCCTCCTGCTGCCCACAGCCTGGCGTCCACATCTCGAGGGCTCAGGCTGATTCTCAAGGGGTGGCGCTTCAGGAGGGACTATGGCAGCGGGGGGTAAGGAGGGGTACACACTGGACCCAGTGGGAGGGGGCACGGGCCTGTGAGAGCCTTTGAACCCTCCAAGTAATCTTGAGTCCCTGAGTCATCCTGGCTAGTTAAGCCAGTGAAAGTTGCATGTCCATGACAATGTAGCATGTCCATGATAACGGGATGGTCATTTGTCTCTGCAGGTGCCAGAGGGCAGAGAATTCTGGGGAGAGTTACAAAAGAGCAGAATGTGGGGGGTGTCTGTCTAAGGGAAGGGTTCCTGTTCCTGTCCACAATCCCATGTTGCCCTAAGCATCGCTCCTTGGACCTCAGCCCAGCGGTCTTCCTGAAGCATAGGCTGGGTGTGCCGCTCCTTCTCAGGAACCTTTGGTTCACCCCTTGCCCTGTAGAATGCTCTTCACACTCCTTTGTGTGACATTCAAAATCCCTCTTGTCATGTCCCAAACCTCAGAATCTCCTGAAACCTCTCCGTTAAGTCCACATTTTGGATGATGTCTGAGAGCATTCGGAGGCTCCACAGTTCCAGGGCCTCCTATCCATCCAAACTTAGTGTAGAATCCAGGCAGGGAGGTTCCTGAAATGACAGGACCCAGTCAGGTTGGGATCTCAACCTCTTAGGCATATGGGGCTCACATGCGGGGTGGGGGGTTTCACAGTCTTCCACCAAATCTGTGCTCACCACAGGGCCTTTGCACATGATGGTCTGAGGTGAGCACTCGCCTGGCACCAACTCTACACCAGCTTTCTCCTCACTCTGTTCAGAATCGCTTCCCCTTATCATCCAGTCGGACTTTTAAATGCTTATCTTGCCCTCTACCTCCCTGAGAGCTGAGACTAGCTCAGGCTTTCTTTGTGGCCTTCCCTGGATCTGGTGCATTGCTTCACAGATTTAGTAAATGTTCCCAAAACTGCCTGTTGAAATAATGAGTTGCAAAGTCTAATTTTCATCCTTTATTTTTAAACAGGAATGTTCGTCAAGCTATTGCCTCCCATGAGATGATTTAAGCCTTTTCTCCAATTACTTTTCTCCAATTATGCAACTGAATGTTCTAAGGAGGTTTCCCACATACGCAGGCGCCCAGGAGTTTTAGGAGCCTTGGAGGGCATTCCTAGAGCCATGGGAACCACATCATGGAGCATGGAGAGCCTGTGTGCAAGCCACATTCCTTTCCTAATGGTCCCCTTGAAAAAGAAAGAAAAGAGCAAAGTACAATCTACCAAACCAGGCTTTTTGGTGGATGGTTTAAACCCAGTTCAACCACTCTGCTTTTCTAAGCATCTCTCTTTTCCTTGCCCCTGATTATGGCTTCCAAACCAACAGCCAAAAATATAGGATGTGGGAAAGCTTGAGTAAGAGAGCAAGACCAAAATGTCTCAGTCTTTGAAGGGGAAAGGCTGTTTGTTGTTGTCCTGTCACTGCTGTCGTCTTCTCTCGCTCTGTTAAATTTCAACACTTACCAGGCATTAGCTAAATTGATCAATAGGTTTTTATTGAGCCCTATGCTGTGCTAGGTATAGTGCCTCTACCGATTTTATGCTGTGAATTTTAATTTCCACTTTGGTGTTATTTACTTCTTTCACTAAAACATTTGCATTTATTGGGGAAAAAAAAATTCTGCAAGACTAGTAAGGAGTCACCTTACTTAGGTGAGATTTTATTCTATAATGGATTCTCCGGGAGCTCATGAGCATCTGGTTATCTCGTCTTCAAAGGCCCAGAGACTACAGTTCCCAGACTTCCTTGCAGTCAGACGGTGTCATGTGACCATATTCAGTCCAACGGGATACATACAGCCCTGTTTGTGACCCTCTGTTTTCCATTTCCCATCTACAGCCCTCTTGGTGGCAACATGTCCTATATGGTAAAGATAGAAGATGGAGCAGAGCTCCTCAATCTGAAATAGATTTGAGGACTTGAGTGAAATATACTTCTTACTCCTTTTAAGCCCCTGAAACTCAAGGGTCTATTTTTAAGCACAACCTGTTGATTAATACGTATCATTTCTTCAACTTAGTATTGTTTTTTGGTCTGTTTGGTTGTTGTCTCTTGGTTTATAATCTCAAAGGGACTGTGTCCTTTTTCTCTGTTTCATGAATCTGGCTCAGTGAATCATCCTGAGAGGAAATACTCAATCCTGGGTCAGGAAGATCCCTTGGAGAAAGAAATGGCAACCCACCCCAGTACTCTTGCCTGGAAAATTCCATGGACAAGGAACCTGGCGGGCTATAACCCATGGTGTCACAAAGAGTTGGACACAACTGAGCAACGTCACACGTATGTATGTATCTAGATACCAACGCTCTTGGCCAACTTTTTGTTGGCCTTCTGTCATCTGACCCCAGGTAGTTTTCTTGCTAGTCTACTGGCTCCAAACCTCACAAGACACATTGGAATGGCTATATTTCTCATATCTTTCCCTAGGAAGTGTATCAAGACCTTAAGTCAGCTTCTCAAGTCTGGCTTATTCTAAAATGTGCTAGTGAAACGAAAAGAAGCCCTACAGACACACTAGCCCAACCTCCTGCTGGAGCAGTCATCGTGACAAAACTCCCTGAAGGAGTTGTGCAGTGTCCCCTTGCTCACCTCCTGTTCTCTCTCTAGCCGGCTGCACGGTGACCTTTGTGCCCGCCACTCCATGGCTCCCTACTGATCGTCTTAGTCATCAATGTGGAAGATGAGATCCGGCCCATTTCCCTTCAGCCCCTCCCCATCTTTGCTGTCTCCCCATCACCCTGACCTTCTTGTGCTCTTGTCCTGTGCATATGTTTCCCTCCCAGTAACTGGAAACTCTCCTCGGAGAAGCTTCCTTCATCCCACAAAGTGTGAACGATAAATCTCCTATTATTTATTTTATTTTATTTGTTTGAATATGCTGGGTCTTAGTTGCAGCATGCGAACTCTTTAGTTGTGCCATGCAGGGTCTAGTTCCCTGACCAGGGATCAAACCTGGGCCTCTGCACTGGGAGCAGGGAGTCTTACCTGCTGGACCAACAGGGAAGTCCCCAGTATGTCTCTTAGATATCCCTATCTGTCCATCCATCCGTGCTTGTGCTCAGTCAGGTCCGACTCTCTGCGACCCTTTGGACTGTAGCCCACCGGGCGCCTCTGTCCATGGGATTTTCCAGACAAAGATACTGAAATGGGTTGCCATTTCCTCCTCCAGGGGATCTTCCCAACCCTGGGATCAAACCTGTGCCTCCTGCATTGCCGGCGGATTCTTTACCTGCTGAGCCATAGAACCCTCTGTTACTCCATCCTGTTCCCATCACAGAGTATCATAACTCCCTGCACGGGTATAAGCATCTCCCAACAGGACTGTGTCTTTATGGTGGACTCTGTGTTGCATCATCTGGACCTGCTTTCCATGAAAGATGTCTTGCTCCTGCTGCTGGGATCATGGTCAGCAGACAGCCTGCAGCTGTCACCCTCTTTAGGGAGTATCTGTTGCAGAAAGCGGTCTTGCCCAAGATCGTGTCCATTCAAACTGACTCAGGGTTCTAAGGGCCTGGCCAACTAAGCCAAACTCAGGACAACTCTGATGGGCTAGTCTAAATTCCACGAAGTTGGCCGAGCCCATCACTGGGCCTGCCAAGCAGCTAACAAGTATCTGACAGTCCTTCGTGTTACTAAAGATGCCGTTCACTCAAATGTTAAGAGGCCATTCTCTCTGGAAGGAAGATATGAAGGTAGAAATGAAGGAACTAGTTGTGTTGCAATGACCATCATGGGATTCTTGAATTTGGTAAAATTAAGTTTGTGTTAAGCAATGCTCTTGTGATATAATGGGCTTCCCAGTGGCCCAGCAGAGACTCAGTTTCGATCCCTGGGTCAGGGGAAGATCCCCTGGAGAAGGAAATGGCAACCCACAGCAGTATTCTTGCCTGGGAAATCCCATGGATAGGTGAACCTGGTGGGCTACGGTACATGGGGTCACAAAGAGTCAGACGTGACTGAGTGGCTAAACAAAAACAACCTGTAAGATGATAGAGGTCTTCCCCCTCTTGCAGCAAGCTAGTTGCAGAGTAAGGTAAGAGTTTCTGCTCCAAGGATTATATTTTGGCATGTGTCTCTGTAACTGGTCTAGGGCCAGCTAACTTCTATTTTACTTAAGTATTTTAACTGACTTCAGTAAACTTTATTTTTCAAAGATAATGCAGGTAGGATTGTACCCAGAGAACTAAAATCTCATGAAATCAGAGGTGTTGGCATATCAAGAATGATCATTTGATTGAATTTGGTTCTTTTTTTTTTTTTTAAAAAGTAACAAGTTCCAAGACCAAATGAAAACAAAGAATGACTGTTTGAAAACTGGAAAGCAAGGGAGAATCACAAATGCAGAAAACAAACTTATGGTTACCAAGGGGGAAGCGAGGAGGGATAAATTGGGAGATTGGGATTGACATATATACATTACTACAGATAAAACATATCTCTAATAATGACCTACTGGGTACTCTGTAATAACCTATATGGGAAAATAATCTAAAAAAGAGAAGGTGTATGTATCTGCATAACCGATTCACTTTGCTGTGCAGCAGAAACTAATACAACATGGTGAATCAAATACACCTCAGTAAAAATTAATTTTAAAAAATTAACAAGCTCCAAGACCAAATGAAAACAAAGACTGGCTAACTGAGAACTGGGAAACAAGGTAATTCTGAGGACTCAGACGAGCTCACAAGCACTGGAGCAGGGTTTCATCTTCCTGAGAGTTCCATCGTTAGAGACACATTCTGAGAATTTCCTATTGGAAGTAAATACTTCAGATGGCAGTATGTCAGATCATTGTTGAAATTTTTAAAATGGTAGAAATACAGGACTTTCAAGGAAAATTAATTGCAATCTGATGGATATGATAGAGGCCCATTTATTTCTTACTGATCACAGCTGCTTGATGATCTTGTTACAGACACAGGAAAATTTTCACTTCCAGCATAGGGCATAAAATAGGGCTTGCTGTTCTGCTATACAGAAAGTCAGTAAAAAAGCAAAAAGCAAAAAGATATACCTCCCAAGCTAGGCTTCTAAATAAAACCTGGGTAGTGTTTTCCTCTGGCCGTAATCATGTCTCATGTTTCTAAGAGTGTCACTTTCTTAGTTACGTCCCTGGAGGCCTGACCTTTTAATGTGAATCCTTCCAGCTCAGGGACCAGTTCTGCATGCCCACATGCTTCACTCCTTCGCTCCACTGGTATTCAGAATCTCCCGTGTTGTGTGCAATCTATGTAGGATGAAAAGAGAGAGAAAAGATTATCTCCCATACTCCCTCCTTCATTCAACTGATATGAGCATCTCCTGTGTGATGTGCAACACATATGTCATTGTTGTTCAGTTGCTAAGTTGTGTCCGACTCTTTGAGACCCCATGGACTGCAGCCTGCTAGGCTCCTGTGTCCTCCACTATCTCCTGGAGTTTGCTCAGATTTGTCCTTTGAGTCGGTGATGCTCTCTAATCATCTCTTCCTCTGTTGTCCCCTTCTCCTTTTGCCTCCAATCTTTCCCAGCATCAGGGTCTTTTCCAGTGAATTGGCCTCTTTGCATCACTTGGCCACAGTATTGGAGCTTCAGCTACAGCACCAGTCCTTCCAATGAATATTTAGGACTGATCTCCTCTAGGATTGACTGCTTTGACCTCCTTACAGTCCAAGGGACAAGAGTCTTCTCCAGCACCACAGTTCGAAAGCATTGGTTCTTCAGTGCTCAGCCTTCTTTATGTACGGACACTCATGTCCGTACATGACTACTGGAAAAAACATAGCTTTGATTATATGGACCTTTGTCAGCAAAGTGATATCTCTGCTTTTTAATACACCGTCTAGGTTTGTCATAGCTTTGCAACATGTATGGGATGCCAAGAAAAAAAACAACAAAAAAACCCAGATCATTCATTGGTCCTAATTTGAATGAGACAAGCGTATAGCAAAGGAAAAACATATACATATATACTTACATGGAGAAGGAAATGGCAACCCACTCCTGTATTCTTGCCTGGAGAATCTCATGGACAGAAGAGCCTGATGGTCTACACGCCATGGGATCACAAAGAGTTGGACACGCCTGAGCAGCTAACACACACACATATACTTACCAACAATAAGCTATGAGACAAAAGTGGTTATTGACACAGGATAAGCAGTTGGAGGAGACAGCATCTGTCTGGCCAGCAGAGAGAACACCATCTAGATGGTGGCACCTCTTCTCTAGAGGTGCGGCTGAATGGGGTGAGGCCTGATCACCTTGAGGAATCACCTTCTCTCAAGATGGTGACAGTTGACGTTCTTTCAAAGCATGTGCTCTTGACATCACACTTCCCGCAACTCTTTTTTCTTTCAAACCTAATAGCTAAGTAACTTCCTGTTACACGTAATACCATGGGCAAATTGTCAGTCACGGAGGAGAAAGGTAGTGAGTGAATAAGATGGGGCTTTTCCCTTAGACTGCACTGGCTTTCAATTTTATGTTGCCACCTTCTAGCTTCTAGACCCTTGAGTAAATTACTTAACTCTAAGCCTCAGTTCTCTCATCTGTAAAAGGGCTCAGTAAGTAACCCAGTGTCAGAGCCCAGGAGGATTACTTGGAAATCATGTAGCATTTCTCCCATACTTTGCATGTGTTTTTCTGGACTTAGTTGCTCAGTCCTCTTTGTAATCCCATGGACAGAAGAGCCTAGAGGGATACAGTCCATGGGATTTCCCAGGCAAGAATACTGGAGTGGGTTGCCACTCCCTTCTCCAGGAGATCTTCCTGACCCGGGGATTGAACCCTACTTTCTTTACACACAAAAAAGACCCTCACCTAAGTTAAGAAATTTAACGTGGATTGGACACAGCTTAAAAGAGAAAGGGAAATTTTCCAGAAAGCCCTTCATGGAAGATTTAGTTCTTCCCGATGGTTCTGAAGGATCTCAAGAGTCTTGACTCTACCTCGGCTAATACTTAGCCTACAGTTTATTAGTTATTTAAACGTCCTCTGCCTTAGGCTTTACACAACAAAAAGCATAATGCAGTTACTTGCACTTTGGTGACTTTAAGGTCTGAGAAAGTCTAAAATGGGATACTAAGTCCTGCCAGTAAGTGTGTATAAAAGTAGGGTTGATACACACAAATGTCTGGATGGTACTGTTTGTGTGAAAGTTGTTCAGTTGTGTCCAACTCTTGGCAACCCCATGAACTATACAGTCCATGGAATTCTCCAGGCCAGAAATACTGGAGTGGGTAGCCTTTCCCTTCTCCAGGGGATCTTCCCAACCCAGGGATCGAACCCAGGTCTCCCTCATTATAGGTGGATTCTTTACCATCTGAGCTATCAGGGAAGCCCTGGTACTGTTTGGGGGGATGCCTTTCTTGAGAATACCTTGGGAAAATGCTGTGTCTGGCCTCCTGGCACTGGGCTTGTCCCCTGTACTATGGCCTGAGCCCTTCCTGGCTAGAGAGACACAGGGATGGGGCTCATGTGTGGTGGTTTCTGTGAATTGGCTGGTGCGCCTACAGGCTGGTTGGCCCCTGGAGGTGCCCACTCTTGGTTGTAAGTTCTGGAAGGATTGGCAGGGGGAAGAGGAGTAGCGCTAGGGGGCTTTGGGGGCAGCAGCCTCTGCCCACCAGTCTGGAGGTATGTCTTGTTTTAACAGCAGACAACCTGAGTCGAGCCTACTTTCCATGTCAGCCCTATATAGGACGGCTGTCAGGACTCTGCTAAGTCCCTTGTGCTTTTGTGAATACTAGTCTAGATGCCTGGCTCTGGCCCTCACCCTTCATGGTGCAGACAAGCCCGTGGCCATGGCCTCAGAGAAACCAGCCTTAGGGAGCCTCCTTCACTGTAAGACGGTCTTCAGCCTACAAGTTAGACTCTTATCATAATCTCCTTCATGTGTTTCTTCAACTGTATTTCTTTTCTCGGTGGGCTGTGTTGTGCGGCTTAGTTAGAGGAATATTAGTTTCCTGAGTAGGGAATTGAACCCTGGACCTCTGGCATTGAACCGCTGGACCAAGCCAGGGAATTCCCTTTAACCGTATTTCCTTAGAGGAGGTGCTAAGATAAGCGCTAGACTATTGATATTATGTGTAGAATAGATAACTAACGAGGACCAACTGTCTAGCACAGGGAACTCTACTCAGTGTTCTGTGTTGACCTAAATGGAAGGAAATCAAAATAAAGAGGGGATTTATGTACAGTCTGAGTGAACTCCGGGAGTTGGTGATGGACAGGGAGGCCTGGAGTGCTGCGATTCATGGGGTCGCAAAGAGTTGGACATGACTGAGTGACTGAACTGAACTGATAGCTGATTCACTTCACTGCATAGCAGAAATGAATACGACATCGTAAAGCAACTATACGCCCATAAAAATTAATTTATAAAAGAGATATGTTAGCACTAGAATTCCATCTGTGATGGTAGAGGAAAGGTTTGTGTGTTAGTTTTTGTTTTAACCTGATTTCCTTTGCCTCTTTTTAGAAGCTTTTTTTTTTTTTTTTTTTAGGAAGCACCCTCTCTCCCAACCCTGAGTGAAAATAAAAAGCCTCAAACTGAGCCCATCAAGTGTGAGGTCATTTCCAGTTTTAATCCTGCAAAGAATGAGGTCCATGCCAACCTCCAGACCTGACCCTTTGCCCCGGTGGCCCACTTCAGGGACCACAGTACTTGTCACGTGAAGGCCTTTAATGAGCTGCAGAAACTGATCAGAGGAAGCTGTTGACAGCAGCTTGGAGGGTTTTCTGAGGCTCCCGTTTCTCCATACTGCATGTTTGTCCTCTTCACTCATATCTCATCGATATAATATCCTCATATCCATAGCAAGTATCTGCTAAAAACACTGACACCATGTCCAACCATGGGAGCATGCTTCCAATTTTGAAGGGTTTACACACTTTTAAAACTCTTGCACTTCCCTGGTGGATCAGTGGATTAGAATCCACCCGCCAACGCAGGGGACCCGGGTTCGATCCCTGGTTGGGGAAGATCCCACATGCCACAGAGCACCTAAGCTCATGCACCCCAGCTACTGAGCCTGTGCTCCAGAGCCTGGGCATCGCAGCTACTGAGTCCGCACACACTCGAGCCTGTGCTCCACAACAGGAGAAGCCACCACAACCAGAAGGCCGCGCACAACTAGAGAGAAGCCGCTGCCTGCCGCAGCTAGAGAGAAAAGCCCGCGCAGCAAGGAAGACCCGGCACAGCCAAAACTAAAGACGCAGATTTAAAAAGACAGTAAAACTCAGTCTCCTTTTTCTAGGCCTTACAGGGGGAGATGGTGGAAGTGCAAGGATAAATGAAATCCCACTTTTTGCTAATTCATCCAGTCCTGGAGGTGGGGGGGGTCCGGGGTGGGGGGTCCGTGCAGGTGGCTGTGGGAAAGTTTGGACTACAATTTACTCCAGTTTGCAGGGCGCTGTGGCCAGGAGCGTGAGCCCCACGGTAAATGCCAGTGCTGGGGAGAAGCCACAGAGAGCCAATGGCCCATTGTTGGTGCCTGTCACGTGGTCTCTTGGGGGCCAGGCCCTCTCTAGACGGAGGCCTGGCTCTTGGCAGCAGCCCCTCAGCTGCCACTGGCAGGGACTCCTGGGGACACAGGCGCTTCTGTGTCCCCTCCCTGCCCTCCCCCGCCACGGGCAGAGAGACTGACCCGGAATCAGCACAGCTCTCTACTCGACCCTTTTGTGCCTGAACAATGGTTAACTATGGCTCTCCGCGAGCCCCGGAGTCAGCTCCTTTCACAGTGGGGTTCCTTCCCTGTGGATTTTCCCAGCCGTCTTTGTCTGAGGTCACGTCTAACAGATGTCTGTGGGCTTGGAGAGCCTTCTGAGAAGCCAGTGAAGAGACCTGGGGGTCCTTCCGGGAAAACTGTGACCGAGGCCCTTCCAGGTTCAGCTGAGGCTCATAAACGTAA
Organism: Redunca redunca; assembly: GCA_006410935.1. Taxonomy (NCBI): domain Eukaryota; kingdom Metazoa; phylum Chordata; class Mammalia; order Artiodactyla; family Bovidae; genus Redunca; species Redunca redunca. Next base: position 1,170,800 of record SJYQ01095307.1, on the reverse strand, counting down.
CCCTCAGTTGCTCAGTTGTGTCTGACTCTGTGTGACCCCATGGACTGTAGCCCACCAGGCTCCTCTGTCCATGGGATTCTCCAGGCAAGAATACCGTAGTGGGCTGCCATGCCCTCCTTCAGGGAATCTTCCTGACCTGGGGATCGAACCCATGTCTCTTAAGTCTCCTGCACTGGCAGTTGGGTTCCTTACCACTAGCGCCACCAACCTGGGAAGCCCCTTTCTAAGGGCAGCAGACCACTTTCAGGGAGATTCAGGAGATGGCTTCTGGGGCAGTGGGCTGGAGATAGAAATCAAAATCTGAGAATTCCTCTTTTGGAGGTCTCCTGTAGCTTATAAAGAACTCTGCAAGTATGTGGAATATGAAACTGCATAGTAAGAGTATTGTTTTTTTAACCAACACAATGAATTTGATATATCCCAAATAGTCATCCTTCAGAAGTGTTCCCCAGGAATCAGTGAACTCACTTCAACTGTAGTTTCACTGCTTCACACATAATTCAAACTCCTCCTTTGTAATTATTTCCCTAGAAAATCAATTTCGTAATTAATAGTGAAACCATTGTAAACCATCCAAAGGGCTAATAATGGGGCATGAGTAAGTAAAGAATCTCATAGGGTCATGAAAATATTGTTCAGAGCGACCAAGAGACCATGCTTATGGTAATATGTAAAGTGAGAAAGGAATATGTAATATATATTAGTGATTTCAAGTTTATAAGAAAAAGTAAACCAAAGAAAGGCAATGTTAAAGAATGTTCAAACTACTGCACAATTGCACTCTTTTCATATATGCTAGCAAAGTAATACTCAAAATTCTCCAAGCCAGGCTTCAACAGTACGTGTGCCAAGAACTTCCAGATTTTCAAGCTGGATTGAGAAAAGGCAGAGGAACCAGAGATCAAATTGCCAATGCCCTCTGGATCATAGAAAAAGCAAGAGAGTTCCAGTAAAACATTTACTTCTGCTTTATTGACTATGCCAAAGCCTTTGACTGTGTGGATCACAACAAACTCTGGAAAATTCTTTCAGAGATGGGAATACTAGACCACCTGACCTGCCTCCTGAGAAATCTGTATGCAGGTCAAGAAGCAACAGTTAGAACTGGACATGGAACAATGAACTGGTTCTAAATTGGGAAAGGAGTATGTCAAGGCTATATATTGTCACCTTGTTTATTTAACTTACATGCAGAGTACATCATGAAAAATGCTGGGCTGGATGAAGCACAGGCTGGAATCAAGATGACTGGGAGAAGTATCAATAACCTCAGATATGCAGATAACACCAACCTTATCACAAAAAAGCAAAGAGGAAATAAGGAGCCTCTTGATGAAGGTGAAAGAGGAGAATGAAAACCTAGTTTAAAACCCAGCACTCAAAAACTTAAGATCATGGCATCTGGTCCCATTACTTCATGGCAAATAGATGGGGAAACGATGGAAACAGTGACAGACTTTCTTTTCTTGGGCTCCAAAATCACTGCAGATGGTGACTGCAGCCTCGAAATTAAAAGATGCTTGCTCTTTGGAAGAAAAGCTATGACCAATATAGACAGCATATTAAAAAGCAGAGACGTTACTTTGCTAAAAAAGGTCCATCTAGTCAAAGCTATGGTTTTGCCAGCAGTCATGTATGGATGTGAGAGTTGGACTATAAAGAAAGCTGAATGCCCAAGAATTGATGCTTTTGAACTGTGGTGTTGGAGAAGACTCTTGAGAGTTCCTTGGACTGCAAGGAGTTCAAACCAGTCCATCCTAAAGGAAATCAGTCCTGAATATTCATTGGAAGGACTGACGCTAAAGCTGAAGCTCCGATCTTTGGCCACCTGATGTGAAGAGTTGATTCATTTGAAAAGACCCTGATGCTGGAAAAGATTGAAGGCAGGAGGAAAAGGGGACGACAGAGGATAATATAGTTGGATGGCATCACTGACGTGATGGACATGAGTTTGAGCAAGCTTAGGGAGTTGGTGATAGACAGGGAAGCCTGGCATGCTGCAGTCCATAGCGTCTCAGAGAGTCAGACACAGCTGAGTGGCTGAATGGAACTGAACTGAAAGTAAATGTAATGGAAAGGAAGAAAATCCTCCCCAAAAGAGTAGTTGTGTTAAGCCAGTGGCATTATGGATGATTAACTTACTTTTTTATTTCCCAAGTTTTCAGCTGTGTGATTATGTACCTATGTAATAAAAAAGTATAATTTTTAAAAAGTTCTATGAAAATTGTAGCCTGGGAAAGATTAGTTTAATAGGCTTAGGAGAAAATTAGTCTGATTAATTTATAATTGCACCTTACTTTGGGTAAAAATAGCTATTATGCGGTTAATCACCTCTTCTCTGATTCTTTGGCTATTTCTAAAAATCAGATCTACTTTAAAAACTTGCCACCACCAGATATTTCTGTGAGAGCACAGATTCTTGCCCATTTTGTTCAGTGACATATTCCCAGGTCTTGAATGGTGCTTGCTCGTAATGGGACTCGGTGCATATTTGCCTAATGAATGAACGGTCTGTAGGTTGTGAAATGAGCTGGAATGTGGGGCAGAGAAAGGGGCTGTAGAATGAGAAGGAAAATCAAAGACAAGCATTGCAGGAAATGCTTTGCGGGAGTCAGCTAGATGCACCTGCCGGACTCGCCCAGACCCTCGGGTCCCCTTTGCATCCCTGCGTGCTTGCCCATCCCCATTATGCTTTTGTTTCTCAAGACTCAACACCTGCTACTCTTCTTGGAGAACTACTCTTGATCTGCTGGAGCTGATTTGCCTGTCAACGAAGAGCAAGGGCAGTGCCAGGAAATTCTTTCCCCCAAGAAGCTCTGTGCCCTTGATGATGATTGCCCCTGCCTCAACTCCCATTCCCCTGTGGATTTGGCTGAAACTGTGACTTTGCTGAAAATCAGACCCTTCCTTGGCTCAGAAACATGACTCAATACACCAATAATCCAACAGCAGCAAGAAAACATCACATCCATGAGCTGCTTCTTAGATACCAGGCACAGCTGTAATGTGTGTCCCAGTATCTCATTGAAATAGGGACTACCACTCCTCCCATTTTCACCTGAGGCAACAGAGACACAGTGTGGCTAAACAACTTGCCTCTGCATTGGAAGATCTCGTTCCACCTTGAGTTGGGCATTTTCGACTGTCTTCCTTGAAAGGCCTGGAACTCCTCTTGCTGGTCCTTTTCCTGGTGGAAAGACAGACCTGTAAGAAAGCAGCAAAGACCAATCAAGGAGTGGAAAGGTCAGGAGCTGAATGGAGAGTGTGGACAGATGGGTCACCCCAGCTCCGTGTGGATAGAACAAGCACAGAATCAGATAGCATCACCAAGAAAGCCCCCACGTTTGTCAATATGAAGAGAAGAGGCAGTGTTTGAGAGCCTGTTTGAGGCTTGGCCAAGTAGATGACGAAGACCAGGCTCCTACAGATGCTTCACTTGTGTTCTTCATGGACAGTCCCTGGTCTGGTACCAAGAGGGATATCTTGGGGTCTTTAAGGAGCTAAAACTGAAGTAAACATGTGACACTCGGTGCTTGTCTCCAGTGGTAAGGTCGTTTTGCTTGTGGAAATGGGAATATTTAAATGCAGAGCTATATTAAAACCTTCTTTTGGTTTAGCAGGGGCTTATGCCTGGTGACTATTTGTTGGGTTAATGAATGGATGAATGGATGAATGTGAATGACAGTATAATGAGGACGACATTCCTGAAGGTGCAATCCAATTCAACACACGTCGAGGACTCGTATGGTATAGGGGATAAATGCAAAGGTAAAGGGATGGAATTAGATGAGCCTCAATAGGACTATGAGCCCAGGTAGACCAGGTGAGAGTCCCAAGTGGCAGCAGGGGAGAGTTCCAGAAGTTTAAAGAACAGGTTACACCCACGTGGCAGGGAAATCAGGAAAGTCATCCTAAAGGAAGGAGAAGTCAAAAACTAAGATCGGTCAAAAAACGAGTTTTCATGATTGTGGTGGATTTGAACCAATCTAGTTATGTATTCTTGCCTGATTCTCCCGAGGCTGGGAACTGCCCTGGGCAGACACGGTGGTCTTGAATGTCAGTCAAACAGTAGCAGCTTCGGTCACACCGTCCTCCTGGAGATGCTTTGTCACTGGGCTTAATTACCTGTTTGAATAGAATAGTCTTCAGTCTGGATGGGAGGGGAGCGGAGTTTGGGGGAGAATGGATACATGTATATATTTGGCTGAGTCCCTTGGCTGTTCACCTGAAACCATCACAATATTGTAAATCAGCTGCTNGAACTCTGGGAAGGCATTCTCTGCTTCCTGCTGGTTAGGGAAGCATTTCCCCTGCAAGACGTTGTCTAGATGCTTGAAGAAGTGGTAGTCGGTTGGCGAGAGGTCAGGGGAGTGTGGTGGATGAGGCAACACCTCATAGCCCAACTTGTTCAACTTTTGAAGCGTTGGTTGTGTGATAGTGGTTGACGTGGCCATGGAGAAGAATTGGGTCCATTCTGTTGATCAATGCTGGCTACAGGTGTTGCAGTTTTGGGTGCATCTCATTGGTTTCCTGAGCACACTTCTCAGATGTAATGTTTCATTGGGGATCAGAAAGCTGTAGAGGATCAGATCAGCAGCAGACCACCCAACAATGGCCATGACCATTTTCTGGTGCAAATTTGGCTTTGGGAAGTGCTTTGGAGCTTCTTCTCGGCCGCACCACTGAGCTGGTCATCACTGGTTGTCATATAAAACCTACTTTTTGTCGCACATCAGAATCCAATCAAGAAATGGTTTGTTGTTGCTGTGTAGAATGAGACGATGGCACTTCAAAAAGCCAATTTTTTTTGATTTGTCGTCAGCTCCTGAGGCACCCATTTGTCAAGCTTTTTTACCTTTCCAGTTCGCTTCAAACGCCAAATGACTGTAGAATGGTCGATGTTGAGTTCTTCAGCAACTTCTTGTGTAGTAGTAAGAGGATCAGCTTCGAAGATTGCTCTCAGTTTGTCGTTGTCAACTTCCGATGGCTGGAAGAATAGGGCCGGCCACTATGCTCCTTATCGTCAAGATTCTTGTCTCCTTTGCAAAACTTCTTGAACCATCACTGCACTGTACCTTCGTTAGCAGTTCCTGGGCCAAATGCACTGTTGATGTTGTGAGTTGTTGCTGCTGTTTTATGACCCATTTTGAGCTCAAATAAGAAAAGTGCTTGACTTTGTTTTTTGTCTAACATCATTTCCCTAGTCTAAAATAAGTATAAAGTAAACAGCAAGTAATGTCAGCAAAAAAGCATAAAGCGAGAAATGTGCATTAAAAAGATGTATAACATAACATTTATTTAAGAATGTATTCCAATATCAAACAGCAAAGTTCAACAATGCAAAACCGCAATTACTTTTGCACCAACCTAATATTAAAACTCAATAATGGATATTTGGAACACCAAGATGAGGGGGTAGACTATGGGCCAAGGAGAGCTGTCAGTGCAGGCCTATGCTCGTGAAAGGGATGGGGTGGTGGAATGTGAGAGGTCAAGGGACATCTGACCCCACAAAGGGCAAGACACCCCAGGGTAAATGCCTGGTGTGGAGGTGGCTGAGAGGGCAGGAGGCTGGATTCTGGCTGTTACCTAAAACCTCAGCTTTGTTGCCTGTGTGCTTGCCTTGTGGCTCAGCTGGTAAATAATCTGCCTGCAATGCGAGAGACCTGAGTTCAATCCCTGGGTTGGGAAGGCTACCCACTCCAGTATTCTGGCCTGGAGAATTCCATGAACTGTATAGTCTATGGGGTGGGTGGCAAGGAGTTGGACATGAGTGAGTGACTTTCACTCATTCCCTTGTCGCTCGTAAGGTGGAGCTAAATCCTTATAGGATGTGATAAGGACTAAAGAAGGTGGTGTAAATGAAGATACGTCACACTCTATGAACCTTCCCCATCATAAGGTATCATTATGACTTCCTACAGGTGGTTGGATGTTAATATTTGTTAGTATCTGAAGATGGGGGCAGGAGGAGAAGGGGACCACCCAGGATGAGATGGCTGGATGGCATCACGGACTCGATGGACGTGGGTCTGAGTGAACTCCGGGAGATGGTGATGGACAGGGGTGCCTGGCGTGCTGCAATTCATGGGGTCTCAAAGAGTCGGACACGACTGAGCGACTGAACTGAACTGAACTGAACTGAAGATGACACATCCCGGCATTCCACGTGACTTGTCATGAATGGGTTTCTCCTTGAAAAGGTCTGCTCATAGAAACTACATGAAGCAATTTTGTAAAATATTTATTTGATTGCACCTGGTCTTAGTTGCAGCACGTGGGATCTAGTTCCCTGCCCTGGAATTGAACTTGGGCCCCCTGCATTGGGAGCACAGAGTCTTAGCCACTGGACCACCAGGAAAGTCCCCTGAGATGCCTCATAGCAATTTTGTTTGTTTATTTCCTTGGCTGCACTGAGCAGCTTGTGGGATCTTAGTTCCCTGACTAGGGATCCAATCCCTGCTGTGGCAGTGAAAGTACTGAGTCGTAACCCCTGAATCACTGGAGAATTTGCAATTCTTAAGCCATAATCACATAACCCTGTCAGGGGTCCTGTAAACTTCTCCTCATTCATTCATTCAGTTATTTGTTCACTTATTAAAAAATTACTTGAGTACCAATTGTATGCCAAATAGTGTTGTCAGCATTGGGCATAAAGCAGTGAATAAAACGCAAAACCCCTTCCCTCATGGGGCCTGCACTATCAGTGTTCATGGTCATACGTGGCCAACAGTTTTAAATTACTGGGAGCAATGTGGTGTGGTGGTTACTTGCATGTGTTCGGGGGTCAGATTGACCTTGGTGCACATTCTGACTCTACCACTTAACAACTGCAAGATTGTGGGCAAATCACTTCAGCTTTCTGTGCCTCAGTTTCTCTCTCTGCAGATTCAGTATCATCGTCATCATCATCCCTATTTCATAGGGTTGTTATGACTATCGAAGGAGTTAATGCACGTGAAGGATGTGGAACAGTGACACACAAAGTAAGCTGTGTTCCAGTAAATATTATTAATTATTATTGCTATTATCTTTACTTTGTTTCAGGTGGGAAACAGCTTTGCTATATCTCTTGTTTTGTGATCAATGATAGTATACTCTCAATTCAATGTGCTGAATCTTCCTTCTTTCCTTCTTTTCTGTGGAAAGAGGGACAGTAGATGGTTCATGATATTCGTTTACCTGCTCAAGTGGTCTGTGGCATGCAAGGTTGAAAAAATTGATCTAAATTAGCTCCACAAACCTACAGGTTTTGTTAGCAATGGTTGGCTCAGTATTTGAATCTAAAATCACCTTTTTATTGATCTCCCTAAGGATAACACCCCAGGAAGATCAAAAGGTAGTCAGTGAATTTAGTGAAAGCAAGGGGAGCCTGGATCACAGGGCCCAGTGGACCCTATTCACACTGCAGGATAGGTGGGAGTCTAGGTGGTCGGTGTCCACTGGCCCACATACATAGGGTGTCCTCTGGAGCTGTGACATTGAGGCCTTAGTGGATCTAGTCTAAAGGCCAAGGAAAGTATGACTGACATACTTCCTCAAGAAATGAAGGCAGTTTTAAAAAGGAAGTAAAGTTAAACTCTCATATAAAGCTGAACGCTGAAGAACTGATGCTTTTGAACTGTTGTGTTGGAGAATACTCTTGAGAGTCTCTTGGACTACAAGGAGATCAAACCAGTCAATCCTAAAGGAAATCAGTCCTGAATATTCGTTGGAAGGACTGACGCTGAAGCGGAAACTCCAATCCTTTAGCCACCTGATGCGAAGAACTGACTCATTGGAAAAGACTCTGACGCTGGGAAAGATTGAAGGTGGGCGAAGGGGATGACGAGGATGAGATGGCTCCGGGAGTTGGTGATGAACAGGGAAGCCTGGCATGCTGCAGTCCACGGGGTCACAAAGAGCTGGACACAACTGAGTGACTGAACTGAAAGTGAGACTCTGAAGGTCAAGGAGCCGCTGTGTTAGCAAATAAATAAAGAAAAACTCAAGTAAGAGGCTGTCTATTATGCAAAATCCCAAGGCAAGCAGTTCAGAGTGGTTATATCATCAACATTGTTATCAGGTGTGCGGGTTCCTTTTTCTTCTACCACCTGCAGAGTGGGGCCTCGTTTCTCAATGTTTACCTCTAGATACAAAATGACTGCTGGAACTCCAGTGATCATATCCCCACTCCAGGCAGGAATAAGGAAGCATAGAGGGAAACAACCAAAAGTGCCTTTACTAGCTGAGTCAGTCCCTCTTTTAGAAACTTTTCCAGGGACTCTGTCAATGGTCTCATTGACCATTTTAGACTGGAGAAACTATCCCCAGGGTGCTGTGTTGGGAAAAACTGTGCTGAACCTTCTGTGATGAGGTTGAACACTTCAGGGGGGCTGCAATGAAAGCCCTGTGCTGACTGACACTTTGCCTTCTAAGCTCCTTCGAAGTCAAAACCCATCAGATATAATACAAAATATCTGATGCACTCAATTATCATGACACTTCAAGTTTTCAAAGTGGGGAATCTTTTCTCTGATTTCAAATAAAAATCATACATATTTAAACAGTCTTTGCTTTTCCTCCTTCTCTCGTTTCCTCCCACCCATCCTCCTACCTCATCTCCAAACCTGAATTTCTGGATTAATTTTTAATAAAGACAGTTCAGGGAAGAATTTTAGCTTCAATAATTTTTTAAAGCTGCTATAATTCAATAGTGGGTTTCTTTATACCTTCCACCCCTGGCATTTCAGATAATGTTTTATGAGAGTTCTTTGTGTGAATTTTATAACATGAAGCCAGAAAAGCTAGTAGTTCTTCTGAATGAGCCCAGGACTTTCAAGTTTTGATCCTGATGAAGTCAATCACTTTATTTATTTAATTAGAATTTATGTAAACTTTATCACTGAGAGAATTCTAGGCAATTTACAAAATCAAGCATGATAAAAATAAAAGCGTTAGATTTAAAAACAAAACGGATTTTTGAAAGGCAATTATTTTCCGTTCCTCTGACTTATGAAAAGGAAAACACAAGCTGATGCTTCTTTGACATCATACTGTGTTGAAATGTAATGAATATTTGACAAGTGCTTTGAGATCTACCCTGAAAATTATATTAAGCTTCAAGTGTCATTGTTATTCTTCCCTGATGGCTCCTACGGTAAAGCATCTGCCTGCAATGCAGGAGACCCGGGTTCTATCCCTGGGTTGGGAAGATAACCTGGAGAAGGAAATGGCAACCCACTCCAGTATTCTTGTCTGGGAAGTGCTATGCACCGAGGAGCCTGGTGGGCTACAGTCCATGGGGTCACAAAAGTGTCAGACATTACTGAGTAACTAACAACACTTAGCATTTACATCCTACTTCTGATTTAATGTGAACTGTAGGCAAAATCTTTAGATTCAAGGGACAAATAACTTCTTAATAAAATAACATACCCTGGCTTTTACTCTACTTAGTAAGCAATTACAGAAGTGAATACAATGTGTGCTAACATATGCAATAGACACTAAAGATGGATTTTGTTTCTTTCTTGATGATCCTTCTCATGAACACTTTGTAAAAAAGGTGCTAATGTGACAGCATTGAGCTGAAAGCCTGGCTGGCTCCTTGCTGCTGTTGTGGCTGCTGCTGCTGCTGCTAAGTCGCTTCAGTTGTGTTCAACTCTGTGCAGCCCCATAGACTGCAGCCCACCAGGCTCCCCCGTCCCTGGGATTCTCCAGGCAAGAACACTGGAGTGGGTTGCCATTTCCTTCTCCAATGGCTGGCTCCTTAGAGAGGAGTTATTCAAGCCAACCAGTGTTTGCATTGCCCTGCTAGTGTATCTTTAAAGATTCTGGGCACAAAAAAGATCCTTTTAAGATTTCATCTCTTGCTGGCCCTGCAAGAGGAACAATAAATGGTGTTTATGGATGAAACTGGTCCAAAGGGTCAGATTCTGCTCTCTGTTTCATCACTAACTGGCTGTGAAAGTCGTTCAGTCGTGTCCGACTCTTTGTGACCCCATGGACTATGCAGTCCATGGAATTCTCCAGGCCAGAATACTGGAGTGGGCAGCCGTTCCCTTCTCCAGGGGATCTTCCCAACCCAGGGATCAAACCCAGGTCTCCCACATTGCAGGCAGATTCTTTACCAGCTGAGCTATCGGCTGTGGTGTCTTGAAAAGGTCACTTGGATCTCTCTGGATCTTACTTTTCTCATCTATAAACTGCAATGATCTCTTCTAGCTTCATTAATTTATAAACTTATGAAACACTGAACGTTTTTCATTCTCTGTGAGACCCATGTTGCCCCAGCATGAGAACGGTCTGGACCATCTCTTTTTCCCTGAGATGTGACATGGTTGCTGTATTTCATGACAACAATTTACTTCTGGGTTGTGATCAGCACAAATCAATGATTAACACTTGAGTCAGCTCAATCCTGTCGTATCTTAAATCTAGCACGTAAAAAATAACTGCCATTTGGTAAATAGGTATAAAACGTACTTTAAAAATCTATTGGCAGTCCCCTGGTGGTCCAGGGGTTAAGAGTCTACCTGCTCATGCAGAGGACACGGGTTTGATCCCTGGTCTGGGAAGGTCGAGTATGCCGTGGAGCGACTAAGCCTGTGGGCCACAACCACAGAGCCCACACGCTCTAGATCCTGTGTTCTGCGACAAGAGAAGCCACGACAATGAGAAGCCCTCACATAGCAACTAGAGAAAGCTCAAGTTTAGCAGTGAAGACCCAGTGCAACCAAAAATAAAAATAAAAATCTATTAATAGATGGAGGGAAGAAATGGGTGGAGATGGGAAAGAAGCGGGCAGTACAGAATTGTTATTTTTTTCATATTAGCTAATCTCTGCTTGTGAAAGGCAAAACTGGTTCCTGATTAAACCACATAGAGTCAACACTCCATCTGTGGATACATTTTATTGATTTTTTAAAAAGTGATAATGCAAATGAAGTGAGATCCTCCAGAGGTAACTTGGAAAAATGAACTGGTTATGTTTTAAATCACAGAGATTAAAAATCATCAAACGGTTCATCTTTGATGTTAGTGCGTCTGTTACTGGGTTTTGGTTAGCGGAGATTACTCACAGCTCGTGAGTGTTTGAGGAAGGGGGTGGATGAACTGTTGTTTATTTATTTCTTTAACCAGCAAAAAGTTTCTGTAAACATATGTCCTCCTTAAAATCTCCATACATGTGTGCTAAGCCATTTCAGTCGTGTCTGACTCTTTGTGACCCTATGGACTGTAGCCGGCCAGGTTCCTCTGTCCATGGGATTCTCTAGGCAAGAATACTTAAGTGGGTTTCAGGACCTCCTCCAAGGTATCTGATTAAAATTTCCAGGGCTACAAAAAAAAAAAGCATTGGAATTTGTGGGAGATTATGGGCGCACCTCCCCCTGCTGGACACCATCTGAAACTGCTTACTTGTGTGGTCCCAGCTGACAGAGATGTGTCAGTGGGGGAAGGTGGTGGTGTTGACTCACTGTGTGTCCCACTCTTTGTGACTCCATGGACTGTAGCACGCCAGGCTTCCCTGTCTTTCACTATCTCCCTAAGTTTGCTCAAACTCATGTCCACTGAGTCAGTGATGCCATCCAACCATCTCACCCTCTGTTGCCCTCTTCTCCTGCCCTCCATGTTTCCTAGCATCAGAGTCTTTCTTTTCCAATGAGTTGGCTTTTCTTTTCAGGTGACCAAAGTATGGAAGCTTCAGCTTCAGCACCAGTCCTTCCAATAAGTATCCAGGGTTGATTTCCTTTAGGATTGACTGGTTTGATCTCCTTGCCGTCCAAGGGATTTCTCAAGAGTCTTCTCCAGCACCGTAATTTGAAAGCAGTTTTTCGTCGTAGAAGATTCCTATGGAAACAGGAACCTTGGACTTCTAACTTTTGTTCAGGAGGTGGGGAGAATAATGACAGGAGTGTGTGTGTGTGTGTGTGTATGTTTCCTACCAGACAGGAAAAACATCATAGAAAAAGGCGTGGAACTCAGCAGACGCACTAATTCAATTGGAGAAGAGGTATTATGTATGACAAATCATGTATATTCAGCTAGAGAGCTAGGTTGGAGCTAGATGTCCAAGGTTTCCAGCAACCAGCTGCAAAATGGGGGGTCGCTGAAGCTAATTGTGAGTGGAGGAATTTGCTTGTTCATTTCTCTGATCAGCAGTCATTTTTAGGCTGTGCCCCATCAGCTAGCACCTGTTGGCTAGATGCTGTGCACAAGCATTTAGACAGATCCCAATCTCATCTGATCCTGACCTCAAGCAGCTTAGAGTCCAGTAGTTGAAGTTAGATAAGCAGCTAAGGAACCGTAACATAAACTAGTAACTGGGGTATCACATGAAGTAAAACTAGGAAGGAAAAGGGCTTACTTTCAGCAGTGGACTAGGGCAAAGTTTAACAGAAGATTTTCATATTGAAGGGGAAATTTATGTTGGCAGTGAGGATGTCCTGGAGACTGGAGTGAAAGAAGCCAGTTAGAGGTTACCAAATTTTTATATATCATATCTTATACTGAAAGTATATAATTTCATACTGAAAGTGAAAGTGTTAGTCACTCAGTCATGTCGGACTCTTCGCAGCCCCATGGACTGTAAGCCCACTAGGCTCCTCTGTCCGTGGAATTCTCCAGGGAAGAATACTGGAATGGGTAGCCATTCCGTTCTCCAGGGGATCTTCCAGACCCATAGATTGAGCCTAGGTCTCCTGCAATGCAGGCAGGTTCTTTACCGTCTGAGCCACCATAATGTAACAGTTTAGATTACTTGTATGTATGGATGGTGCTTCCTTGGTGGCTCAGATGGTAAAGAATCTGCCTGCAGTGCAGGAGATCTGGGTTCAATTCCTGGGTTGGGAAGATCCCCCGGAGAAGGCAACACTCCAGTAGTGTTGCCTGGAGAATTCCATGGACAGAGGAACCAGGTGGGCTACGGTAGTTGGGGTCAAAAAGAGTTAGATGTGACTGAGCTACTAACACTTGCATGTGTATGGAATGAATGTGGATAAACCAACTGTGGTATATTCATAGAATGGGAATACTGCTGCTGCTGCTGCTGCTAAGTCGCTTCAGTCGTGTCCGACTCCTAGCAATCCCACGGACTGCAGCCTACCAGGCTCCTCCGTCCATGGGATTTCCAGGCAAGAGTACTGGAGTGGGGTGCCATTGCCTTCTCCAAGAATGGAATACTATTCAATTATAAAAAGAAACAACTACTGTACTGATTTATACAACAATATGGATGAATCTCCTGGACATCATTCTGACTTTATTTTTTAATTGAAGTGTAGTCGACATACAATATTTGATTTCTGGTGTACCATATAGTGATTCAACATTATACACATTGTGAATTGATCTGCACAACTCCAGTTACCATCCCGCACCACACGCAGTTGTTACAATATTGAATTTATTCCCTGTGCTGTGTGTTCCGTCTGAGTGACGTATTTCTTTTTATAAAAGTGGTGTGTACCTTAATCTTCTTCACCTGTTTGACCCAACCTCTACCTCCCCTCCCTTCTAGCAACCACCGGATTGTCTGTATCTATGAGTCTGTGATGGTTTTGCTTTGTCGTGTAGACCCCACCTGTGCATGGAATCATGTGGTATTAGTCTTTGACTTATCTCACTTAGCATAATAGGTCTACATCCCTCCATGCTGTTGAAAATGGCGATGTTTCCCTCTTTGTTATGGCCAAGTAATATTCCATCGTGTGTCTGTACCACATCTTCAGTGTCCACTTACCTGCTGATGAGCCTTTCGGTTGCTTCCATTTCTTGGCAATAATAAATAAGGCTGCAGTGAACATTGGGGTGCGTGTATTTTTTTGAATTAGTGTTTTATTTTTTCCTGCAGAAAAATATCCAGAATTGGAATTGTTGGATTGTATGGTAGTTTTAATTTTAGTCTTTTTGAGGAAGCTCCATACGGCTTTCCATAGAAACTGCACCAATTTACATCCCCACCAATAGTGCACATGAGTTTCCTTTTCTCCACATCGTCACCAAGACTTCCTTGCTGTCTATTTGATAATAGATATTCTGCTAAGTGTGAGGTGATATCTCAATGTGCTTTTGATTGTATTTCCCTGATGACTAGTAGTGTTAAGCACCTTTCCATGTGTCTGTATTTCTTCTATGGAAAAAAAGTCTATTCAGGTCCTCTGCTCATTTTTTCAGTTGGATTGTTTTTTTTTCTCTTCTTCTTTGATATTGAGTCATGTGAATTCTTTATATTATTTAGATATTAACCCCTTATCAGAAGTATAATTTGCAAATATCTTTTCCCATTCAGTAGGTTGCCTTTTCATTTTGTTGCTGGTTTCTGTCACTATGCAAAACCTTCTTAATTTGATATAGTCCTATTTATTTATTTCTGCTTTTGTCTCCCTTTCTTGAGCAGACAGATAAAAAAAAATTACTGCTAGATCAATGCCCCTGACAATATTCCAAACAAGAGAATTTGGACAGAGAAGTGGGAAGACTATGATCCCGCTTATTTGATGAAGTTCTTTTTTAAGATAGGTGTTTGTTTGGCTGCACCGGGTCTTACTTGTGGCACATGGCTTTGAACTCTTAGTTGTGGCATGTGGGATCTAGTTCCCTGACCAAGGATTGAACCTGGGCCCCTTCCTTGGAAGCTTGGAGTCTTGTCACGGGACTACCTGGGAAGTCGCTTGATGAAATTCTTGAACAGACAAATTGATATTGATAGAATTCAGGTCGGCGATTGACTAGGGTGTGGGGAAGGAGGTATTGATTGAATGCTGACCAAAACAAGGAAACTCTCTGAGGATATATTGGGTACCCTCTCCAGGAGATGGTGAAGAACAGGGAAGCCTGGTGTACTGCAGTCCATGGGGTCGCAGAGTCAAATGCAGCTGAGCAACTGAACAACAACAAACATTGTGGTGTTGGTTACATGATTGAACACATTTACGGAATTCATCTATTTCCACTTGAAATACATGAATTTTATTGTGTAAAGTATACTACAATGAAAGTGAGAGTTAGTTGCTAGGTCGTGTCTGACTCTTTGCAAACCCATGGACTGTAGCCTGTCAGGTTCCCCTGTCCATGGAATTCTCCAGGCAAGAATACTGGAGTAGGTAGCCATTCCCTTCTCCAGGGGATCTTCCTGACCCAGGGATCAAACCCAGGTCTCCTGCATAGAATGCAGATTCTTTACCATCTGAGCCACAAATTAGGAAATGTTGAAGCATAGGAAGTTACTACGGTCAGCAAGGCACTTGTGTATCCTCTCCAGGAGATGGATTTGTCACTTCTAAATTGTGTTAATTAATAATTAAAATGTAGCTTACTTTAATAAAGTAAATGAACACATTTTAACAAAAAAATGTGACTTTATTCAAAACAAAACAAAGAGACATGGTGAACGGAATGTGTTATGCTTACATATTCCTGAAGGGTGAATGGAAAGAAGGTGGTATAGGGAATACTAAAAACAATAATGACTGGAGAATTTTAAACTGATGAAAGACATGAATCTACAGAAAGCATAACATGCACCAAGCATGGATAAGTAAAAATGTGCTCCTCCATTTATAGATTTTATCGCCCACAGAAAAATAAAAAAATAAAAAAAAATTAATAAATTTCCACTAAAGTAAGTGAATTTTAGTGGAAATAAATAAAAACTAACAAAACTAGAAACCTGGAGACAGCCAAGTTATAATGAGTTTTTCAAAGCTTGATCAATCATTTTTCCAATTAAACTTTTCTAATTCTTCTTAGATCTGCCCAAATTTTCATCATGCTTGGTGCTTTTATTTAAAAACCAGAGTTAGGTTTTCTTTGACCACTAAAAAAAAAAAAAAAATCACATTTTCAATTGAAGCTGGAATGAGAACTGTGAAATAGTAAAGGGGGTTGAAGTAGGTCTGAAGAGCAGCCATTTCAGGGAAAATTGAAAGAAAATTCCTCGATAGGCAGAATTTCCATAAATTCATGCTCACAGAAATGAGTACAGTGAAGTTACTTTTTTCCTTCAGTATTCCAGTAAGCTCCTTATACACTAGGAAGTATGTTGCAGAAAATAAACTGAGATAAAAGACCACAAGTAGGTTTGAAGCTGCTTAAAAATAGAATAAGGGAATCTTCAGTGGCATCCCACTCCAGTACTCTTGCCTGGAAAATCCCATGGATGGAGAAGCCTGGCAGGCTGCAGTTCATGGGGTCGCTAAGAGTTGGACACGACTGAGCAACTTCACTTTCATTTTTCACTTTTCATGCATTGGGGAAGGAAATGGCAACCCACTCCAGTGTTCTTGCCTGGAGAATCCCAGGGATGGGGAGCCTGGTGGGCTGCCATCTATGGGGTCTCACAGAGTCGGACACAACTGAAGCGATTTAGCAGCAGCAGCAGTAACCATGGGTTATAGAAATCATTTACTTTGGACATCTGATTTTATTAACCTGTAATCACTTACATAATAATCTGCTTAAGCCATGAATTCAGAGATGTTCCTCTCATGCATTCAGATTTTAGGAATACCTTTGTCTTCTATAAATAGATAAGAACTAGAAGATAGAGATTAAGAAAGAGCCATAAATTTATATGCAAACTACCTTCCTTTATTCTTGCTTGTGTTTATCCTAGTCCTAATTCATTCCTGACATTGGCAGAGAGCCCAGAAACCACAGGTTCAGTTATGAAGCAAATTCCTTACTGATGACTCCAAGAAGGGATTTTGGTTATGTCTAAGCTGGGAGAAATGTGGTAATTTCCATTCATCTGTTCAAAAGCTCTGTGGGGATTACAGGACCAATCGAGGTCATTCAGCATTCCAAAAGGGAGACGATTGCCCCCTTTTCTCTAAAACAATTAGAACTTCAGGACACTACCTGCCTTTGACTAGATCTTTTCATAAAAGTACATGAGCTACACAGACATAGAGAACAGACTTATAGTTGCCAAGCGGGTGGGAGGGTTGAGGAGGGAAGGAACGGCCTTTAGGTATTCAGTTCAGGGGCTCAGTTGTGTCTGACTCTGTGACCTCATGGACTGTTAGGGATTTGCAGAGGCTAACTTTATATATATAGGCTGGATAAACAAGGTCCAGGGAACTTGTATAGCACAGGGAACTCTATTCAATATCCTGTAACAATCCACAATGGAAAAGAATATGAAAAAGAATATATAGGTACAATTTTTTTTTAAAGTACTTGAGCCAATTTCCTTTCCCTGAAAATTGCAGCATATTTTCAGACATGTGAAGTATGCCAAAGGGAGATATTCTGAATCTTGTATGAGCAAGCTCACGTAGACTTTATACCATCACAGCTTTTGAGTCAGTTTATTTACTTCCTATTTAAGAATTCCACATCCACTGCTCATCAGTCAGTGGGTCACTGTGAGAAATTTACATAATTACATTATCTCTTTGGTGGCAAGAAGGAAGAGAATCATCAGTAGGTTTTCCTCTTAAGGATAAACCCTTAAAGGACTTTTCTTACTATTGTAAAGAGTTCCTTGAATTTATTGGGATCTTGGGCCAATTTGGTAGAAATATCTCTTATTAATTGTTTTTCATATTTTTAGTGCTTGGGTTGTCCAGTGTCCACTTGCATTAGCGAATGTGATTGTCTTTTTTAACACTAAGTGAATATTTTAGTGTAGTATTTTAATTCCTTTAATATTTTTTTCTCACTATTTTGAGGGTTTTATGGTGTTTTATCTAGAGCTTGTTGTTGTTCAGTCACTACTCTGTGTCAGATTCTTTGCAACCCCGTGGGCTGTAGCCCACCAACACCACAGTTCGAAAGCATCAATTCTTTGGCCTTCAGCCTTCTTTATGGTCCAACTCTCACATCCATTCATGACTATGGAAAACCCATAGCTTTGACTAGACAGACATTTGTCATCAAAGTGATGTCTCTGCTTTTTAAATATGCTGTCGAGGTTTGTCATAGCTTTTCTTCCGAGGAGCAGGTGTCTTTTAATTTCATGGCTGCAGTCACCGTCCACAGTGATTTTGGAACCGTCTTGATTGCTTACCACCAAAAATTTCCACTCTGTTTCAGTGCCTTTAACTTCTGCTTTCCCATACTCAGTTTCGAATTAAGTCAATTTTCTTTGGGGGAGAACTTCAGAGCTCTCTGCTTTTTGGCAAAATCTCTGAGTCATGGTTCCAGAGCTGAAGGCAGGGACAAAAATGCTTCTCTCCAAGGACACCCTGTTCAGGAGCAGAGTGCCGGGTAGGGGCAGGGCCTTCTGATCTTGTTAGCTTGCCTTCCTTGGTGTGGAAACTCTCACCTATGAGTAGACTGAGGTGAGGGTGGTTTGAGCTCCTATATTTTTAGCCTATTGCACTTGAGGTAGAGTCTTTGCCCTCTGAGTGGGTCTTGGTGGAAAAAGGTGCCTTGACCTCTTATCCACCCTTACTTGCAATTCAGCCTCTGCAACACAGACCTGGTGGCCTGCCCCTGCCAGGAAGATACTGTAGGCATTGATTGGCAGTTGGGGGGAGAAAGACCCCCATCTTCTTGGGTGCACCCATCTGAGACAGAGCTTCCATTATGCTGAGCTGGATGGGTGGGGTGGGTTATAGCTCAAGTGCCATGGATTCGTACTATTCTTACCAAAATTTAGTGGCTCAAGGCTTTCAACTGTGGTACTGGAGAGGACTCTTGAGAGTCCCTTGGGCTGCAAGGAAATCAAACCAGTCAATCCAAAAAGAAATCAACCCTGAATATTCATCGGAGGCATTGATAATGAAGTTGAAACTCCAATCTTTTGGCCACTTGATGCGAACAGCCCTCTCCCTGGAAAAGACCGTGATGCTGGGAAAGACTGAAGGCAAA
Organism: Redunca redunca; assembly: GCA_006410935.1. Taxonomy (NCBI): domain Eukaryota; kingdom Metazoa; phylum Chordata; class Mammalia; order Artiodactyla; family Bovidae; genus Redunca; species Redunca redunca. The sequence goes on along the minus strand of SJYQ01095307.1, from coordinate 1,151,999 downwards.
AGGAGAAGGAGGCAGCAGGGTATCAGATGGTTAGATAGCATCACTGAATCAATGGGTATGAATCTGAGCAAACTCTGGGAGATAGTGGAGGACAGAGAAGCCTGGCATGCTGCAGTCCGTGGGGTGGCAAAGAGTCGTACATGATGTAGTGACTGAACAACAGCAACAGCATTTCCTTAGTATATTTCTTTGGTACAGTTTCCTAAGATTTTAAACGATTTTTTGTTTTTCAAAAAGTAATTTTCACCAGTCATGGTTGTTGCACCAGTGAGTGGGTCCATGGAGTCCATATCACCATTCTGGAAGAGCATTGCCCAGTTGTCTTTTCTCTGTAACATTTGAATGTTATTTTTTTTTTTTTTAAACCTCAGCAACAACTGAAACATCTTCCTCTGTGGCATTAATTCTATCACTAAATAAAAATTTGAAAATCCCTCAGTATTTCATAGTTAAATTTTACTTGATTTAGGTCAAATTATAATGGTTAAAGCAATTGTATATATAAAGAATTAAATCACAATAATGAGACAAGTGTAAATCCCACAGCTACAGATTTATAAAGAGATTCCATTATGGCAACTGCAGATATTGTCACACATTTCCTGGTTTCTATTTGTTGTTTAGTCTCTGTCATGTCTGACTTTTGTGACCCATGGACTATAGCCCCCTCTCTGTCCATGGGATTTCCCAGGTAAGAATACTGGAGTGGGTTGTGATTTCCTTCTCCAGGGGATCTTCCAGACCCAGGGCTTGAACCTAAATCTCCTGCAGCTCCTGCATTGCAGGCGGATTCTTTACTGCTGAGCCACCGTGGTTTCTATTAGTGTCTATTAAGATAATTTAAGTAAGAAAAATGACCATTTTTTCTAAACTTATTAAGATGTCTGTTCTTCAGTCATGATTTATTTCTTATTCACTTCTAAAATAATATATAAAATTCTCTCAAGCGGTAAGACGCTGCTGACATTTTCACGAAGAGTTAGGCAAGACTAATCAAGATCTGGCTCCTAGTTGTTAGTTTGAGGTCAGACTAACAAAGTTGTGGCTTCCCAGGTTGCTCATTGGTAAAGAATTTGGTGCAATGCAAGAGACATGAGTTTCGATCCCTGGGTCAGGGAAATCCCCTGGAGGAGGGCATGGCAACCTACTCCAGTGTTTTTGCCTGGAGAATCCCATGGACAGAAGAGCCTGGCGGGCTACAGTCCATAGGGTCACAAAGAATTGGACACGACTGATGCGACGTAGCACAAGCATTAACAAAGTTATGCGAAAGCGAAGTTACTCAGTTGTGTCTGACTCTTTGCGATCCCATGGACTGTAGCCTACCAGGCTCCTCTGTCCATGGGATTTTCCAGGCAACAAACATCAACAAATATGGAAGTGGAACTGCTTGATTTCATCTTCTGTATGACAATGAGTCTGTGATCTCAGTGGTTTTCATCTGAGATTTAAGAAAAATGAATTTGACATTTTATGAACGCTCCAGTGAAGACCCCAAATGATGCCTGTTAGCAGCATCCTTGACATAGGATCCTCACGAGCCCCTTTGCTTTCTAACAAAGGTTAACAGTCCTCTGATCCATTTCATGCAGAGAAAGTTGTTTTTCCTATTGAGCAAAATGCCTTCATTCTTCCTTCCTTCCTTTCTTTTTATTGAAGTATAGTTAGTTACAATGTTGTGTTAGTTTCTGGCATATGGCAAAGTGATATTTCATATTCTTTTCCATAATAGTTTATTGTTAACTATTGACTATAGCTCCCTGTGCCATCCTTGTTATTTATGTTTTATTATAGCGATGTGTATCTGCTAATCCCAAACTCGTATTTTATCCCTCCCTTCTCCCTTTCCCCTTTGGTAGCTGTACGTTTGTTTTCTGTGTGTGTGAGTCTGTTTCTGTTTTGTAAATAAGTTTGTTTGAGCAGCTTTTAGATTCCGCATGTAAGTGATACCCTGTGATATTGTCTTTCTATGTCTGACTTCACTTAGTAATCATCTCTAGGTCCGTCCATGTTGGTACAAATAGCATTATTTCAAAATTCTCCTTTCTAATAACTTTCACTGACTAATGCTAGGCCTATCATCTGAAAAAAAAATCTAAATCAATTTTATCTTATCTTCTAAAGTAGAGTTTTGATCTAAGACTGAAAATGTAATTTTATGAGAATTCACAAACAAGCCCACTTAGGGGAAAATGTATCAGATAGCAGGCTTTTGACAACAAAACACAGCCCATCTGAATCAATGTAGTTTAAATGGGGGTTTGTTAACACATCTCAGTTCAGAAGAACCCCAAAGATAACTGGTTCCAGAGGTGGTTAACATAACAGCTCTGGGCACTTTCTCTGTCTTTCTCATGATTCTGGCCTCACAAGCATCACTTCCTTACTAAATAAAGTAGAAAAGCTGGAACTGGAGGGATTTTTCTTTTTATCCAGAACTTTTTATACCATTAATACTTTCAGCAGAGGGAGTTCCTTGCAGTGGTTTAGATTTCATATTTTCTGCGGGGGGCATGGTTTCAATCCCTGGTTGGGGAACTAAGATCCTGCAGACTGCATTGTTGTTGTTCAGTTGCTAAGTAGTGTGTAACTCTTTGCAATCCCATGGAATGCAGCACGACAGGCTCCTCTGTCCTCCAATATCTCCCAACGTTTGCTCAAACTCATGTTCATCGAGTTGGTGATGCTATCCCCTTCTCCCTTTGCCTTCCATCTTTCCCAGCATCAGAGTCTTTTCCAATGAGTCATCTGTTCCCGTCATGTGGACAAAGGACTGTGGCTTCAGCTTCAGCATCAGTCCTTCCAATGAATATTCAGAGTTGATTTCCTTTAGGATTGACTGGTTTGATCTCCTTGCAGTCCAAGGGACCCTCAAGAGTCTTCTCCAGCATCACAGCATGCTGCTAAGCAGGGCCAAAAAAAAAAAAAGGGACTCTCAGCAGAATATTCCTCTTTTTCGTCAAGGGCTAGGACTGGGTCACCTGCCAACCCTAAACTAGTCACTTTCAAAGGTAAATGAGGATACCATTACTGGCTAGGAGTTAGGCCAATCAATTCTCACCTGGACAAAACTGGAATTCTATTCCCGGAAACAAGAGGAGAATGGTTGTTGGGTAGTCACCTAATGGTGACTATGATAAATTGATCTGGTTTTTCCTAATATATCCCGTGCCAAAGTATGTTTATATAAGACTTGGAATGTATTTCATCATAAAATCCACCCACTTAAAGTATATGGTTGTCTTTAGTATAGTCACAACTATGCAAGCCTTGGAGAAGGCGATGGTGCCCACTCCAGTGCTCTCGCCTGGAAAATCCCATGGACGGAAGAGCCTGGTGGGCTGCAGTCCATGGGGTCACGAAGAGTCGGACATGACTGTGTGACTTCACTTTCACTTTTCACTTTCATGCATTGGAGAAGGCAATGGCACCCCACTCTAGTACTCTTGCCTGGAGAATCCCAGGGATGGGGGAGCCTGGTGGGCTGCCGTCTATGGGGTCGCACAGAGTCAGACACGTCTAAAGTGACTTAGCAGCAGCAGCAGCATCATGAAAGCCTCACAATTTAATTTTAGGACATTCCCATCACCCTAAAGAGAAACTTCACATGCATATTAGCAGTGATTCCCCACTCCCTCTCTTCTGTCCTGGCTCCTTTCTGTCTCTATTTGTCAATTCTGGACATTTCACATAACTAAAATCATATAATCTGGGATCATTTGTGACAAGCTCTTTGGCTTAACATAATAAGCTTCATTCATATCGTAGCATGTGTCAGTACTGCATTCTTTTTTAAAAATAATATCCCATTTAAAACAGTGTTCCATTTAAACAAATAATATTCCATTTAAAATAGTAATATTCCATTTAAAACAATATTCCAAATAATATTCCATTTAAGAGAAACCCATATTTTTTTATCCACTAATCAATAGAAGGCATTTAGGTTATTACCAGTTTTTGACTATTGCCAGTAATCTTGGTTGAAGCATGCCAGTCCTTGTGTGAACACATGCTTTCAATTCCCTTGGGAATATACTTGGGGCTGGAGTTGCTGAGTCATGTGGCATAATTCTATGTTTAGCATTTAGAGCATTTGCCAAACTATTTTCCAAAGCAGCTGCATCATTTTCATTCCCACCAGCAATGACTGAGGGTTCCATTTTTTCCCACATAGTCATGTACACTTGTTAATGTCATCTTTTTAATATTAGTTCTCCTAGTGGGTGTGACATGGTATCATATTGTGGTTTGTCTTGCATTTCCCTTATAACTAATCACATTGATCATCTTTTATTTTTTCATGTGTTTGTATAATTTTCTCTGAAGAAATGTCTATTCAAATCTTTGTCCATTTTAAAATTGATTTATATGTCTTTTCATTGTTAGTTTGTATGAGTTGTTTGTGTATTCTGGACTCAAATCCCTTGTCAGATATATGATTTGAAAATATTTTCTCCCATTCTGTAGACTGTCATTTCACTTTCTTCATAGTGTCCATGAAACACAAAAAATTTTAATTTTGATATTGTCCAATTTGTCTATTTTTTCTTTTCTTACTTGTGGTTTTGGTTTAAGAAATCATTGCCTAATCCAAGATCACAAAGAATTACTTGCATAATTTATTTAAGGGGTTTATAGTTTTAACTTTTACATTTAGGTCTATGAAGAATTTGAATTAATTTTTTGTGTGTGGTGTGAGGTCAGGGTTCAATTTCATTTTTGGGCATATGAATATCCAGTTGTCCTAGAACCATGTGTTGAGTAGACTACTCTTTCCTTATTCAATTGTCTTGAAATTCGTATCAAAAATCAACTGACCATTAATATAAGGGTTATTTCTGGACTTCAGTTCTATCCCATTGATTCATATGTCAATACAAGTACTTCAGTATCTTGATTATTGCAGCTTTGTTGTAAACTTTCCAGTTGGAACTGTTATGTCCTAAAACTGTTCTTCTTCTCCTCCAGAATTGTTTGGCTATTCTTAATCCCTCGCATTTCCATACGAATTTTATGATAACTTTGTCAGTTTTGCAAAAATCCACCTTGGATGTTGCCAGGATTGGCATTACATTTGTAAATTAATTTGAGAAGTATTGCCACCTTAGATAAATTGTCTGTTGGTCCATGAATATAAGATATCTTTCCATTATTTAGATCTTGAATTTCTTTCAACAGTGCTTTGTGGTTTTTAGAGGTTAAGCCTTGTCCTTCTTTGTTAAATTTATTCCTCAATATTCTATTTTTATGCTGTTGTAAATATAATTGTTTCCTTTATTTTTAGATTGCTTCTTGCTAGTGTGCATGAGTGCATGCTAAATCACTTCGGTTGTGTCTGACTCTGTGCGACCTGAAGAACTGTAGCCTGCCAGGCTCCTCTGTCCATAGGATTCTCCAGGCAAGAATACTAGAGTGGGTTGCCATGCCCTTCTCCAGGGAATCTTCACCCAGGGATTGAATCCATGTCTCTTATGTCTCCTGCACTGGCAGGCTGGTTCTTTACCACTTGCTAATATGCAGAAGTAGAATTGATTTTTATATACTGATTTTGTATACTGACAGTTTGTTGAATTTGTTTATTGGTTTACATCTAATCAATTTTAGTAGATTCTTCTGGATTTTGTATATATATAAGATTGTATCATCTGCAAATAGAGATCTTTGCACTTATTCTATTCACTATTTCACTTTTTAAAAATGTCATAAAAGCGATCTATTAACTTTTTCAATCTTGGTGTGTTTTATTTCTTTTTCTTGCCTAAGTGCTCTGGTTAAGTCCTCTAATAACGATGCTGAATAGAAGCAGAAAGGGTGGACTTCTCTGTCTCAGTCTTAGTTTTAGAGAGAAAAGCTTTCAGTTTGCCCACATGCTGCTGCTGCTGCTGTTGCTGCTGCTAAATCACTTCAGTCATGTCCAACTCTGTGTGACCTCATAGATGGCAGCCCACCAGGCTCCTCTGTCCCTGGGATTCTCCAGGCAAGAATACTAGAGCGGGTTGCCATTTCCTTCTCCAATGCATGCATGCATGCTAAGTTGCTTCAGTTGTGTCTTCAGCTGTGCGACCCTATGGACAGCAGCCCACCAGGCTCCTCCGTCCACATGATTTTCTAGGTAAGAATATTGGAGTGGGTTGCCATTTCCTTCTCCACTACATGATGCTAGCTGTGGATTTCTCATAGGTTTCCTTTATCAGCTGGAGGAAGGTCCCTTCTATTCCTAGTTTGTTGCCAAAATACTATTTAACTACTTTATGTAAAGAAGTTGAATCAGTTTCCACTAAAAAAAAATTTCTTGTCATCTTTTTTCCATTATTCATTTACTCAGAAAATGTTTATTGGGTCTATCTTTAGTAATAGAGCAGTTTAAAGAATTACTCAAGAGACTGTCTGGTAGGATGTTCACTTTCGCCAGCTTCTATAGGCACCAGAATTTCTCTCTCCTTTCCCTTCCTTTTCCTTATGAGTTATTAATAATTTACACTTAGTGTAAAATTATATCAAGGTATTATTGGCTAAGAGGGATTGCATTTCAAACTCTTCTCTAATTGATGTATAAATATTTTCCAGTTAAGGAACTTTCTGCTTCCTTAATGATTCCTCACACTGCTACCTACTCTGGTTAAAGAAAACAAACCAATATTTGACATGAAGTCATCTTTAGTAAGATGATATACAGAAGCTCTTTTAGAGTTGCAGAGAGAACCTCAGTCACTTCAGTCTGATGTTCAGCTTCGTATCTGTTGACGTCAGTTAGGGTTGGAAATCAACCTCGTGAACTCTGAGTTTGGGTGACATTCAGCCTGGGAACTAAATAAACAGAGGCATGAATGAGCTTGGCAAACCAGCTCTGTTGCCTCAGAGAGATGCTTTATTTATTTATGTCCAACCTTCTTTCAGGAAGGATTTAATGCTACTTGAATTAAGTGTTGAAGAAATTGAGACACTATGAAAGTGAGAGCTGGAAAGACCAGCTGCATCAGGTCTGTGGGGCTGTGTGAACTCCCTGCCTGGGTTACTGGAGCCCCTACTCTTCCCAGAAATTGATGCTACTGCTCTTGCCAGCAGGAATTGTGGAAAGGGATGGCCCTTTCTTCAGCTGGCCCAGAGGAGGTGGTCTGAACCCCCTGCTACAGTGATGGGACTACAGAGGGAAAAGCTTTGTATTTTAGAGGGAAAAGTTTTCAGTTTGTCTACATGATGCTAGTTGTGGGTTTCTCATAGATTTCCTTATCAGCTGGAGGAAGGTCCCCTCTATTCCTAGTTTGTTGCCAAAATACTATTTAACTACTATAAAAGAAGTTTAATCGGTTTCCATTTTAAAACAATTTCCTGTCACCTTTTTTTTTTTTTGTTTTTCACTTAATTTTTCATCTACTCAGAAAATGAGCAATTTTCTCAGTTCTGAGTAATTTTCATTTACTCAGAAAATGCGTTTCGTTTACTCAGAAACTACAGGACTGGTGTCCCAAGTCCTACACGCAAGAGCAAGAACATACCTGCTGCAGAGGAGTCAAGCTGTAAGGTAGATGGTCGACACTCTCTGTCCTCTGACTTCCTGCCTCCTTCCCCTCCCCAGCATCTACCGGAGCAGGAAGGGAAAAAAGACTTCAAAGTCACTGCTGGCTACAGCCCATCAGGGTGAAAGGATTTTAGGAGTGGGAAGGCTATGAAATCACACTCTCTAAATGCATGTTTTGGAGTTGAAGCGAATGAAATGTTGAGCAAGATACTCAGTTCAAATCATGGCTCCCCCATCTCTGCCTGCTGCCTGGCACAGAGGAGGTGCTCGGAAAACAACAACTGTCCTTAGAACTGAGGATCACCTCCTTACGCAAGTATTCTTGCCTGGGGAACTCCGTGGACAGAGGATCCTAGCAGGCTATGGGCCATGGGGATGAAAAGAGTCAGACACGACTGAGCGACTAACCCGTTCACTTAACTTTCTCCTTAAACAAGTGGAGTACAATGTTTCATCCATCTTAAGTCCTAATTTAAAATGGGAAAATAAACTGTAAAAATATTAAGGATAGATCTTTAGCCTACACTTAATCTATAGTATGGGAATCCCATGGATGGAGGAGCCTGGTGGGCTACAGTCCATGGGGTCGCAGAGTCGGACACGACTGAGCAACTTAACTTTTAACTAACTTATCAATAGTATGTGTCTGTGTGTGTATGTGTTAAGTCACTTCAGTTGTGTCCAACTCTTTGCTGCCCTATGGGCTGTAGCTTTCCAGGCTCCTCTGTCCATGGAATTCTCCAGGCAAGAAACCCACTGGAGTGGGTTGCTATGCCCTCCTCTAGGGGATCTTCCTGACCCAGGGATGGAACCCATGTCTCTTCTGTCTCCTGCACTGGCAGGCGGGTTCTTCACCACTAGCGCCGCCTGGGAAGCCCTATCTGTAGTATATAATAAGCATAATAGGCAGTATTAATTGTGGTGCTAAAATGTCTCCCAGTTCATATTTCACATATACTCCTTTTGAGGTAACTGTAGATTAGCAGAATGAGAATATTATATATGGGTCTGTCTGTGATGTGTATGACATATGTGACTACTATTTCACATTTTGTAATTTATCAATCATACCTGATTCTTTCCACTAAAAAGATGAATTCATGCTACCAATTGGTTTGGAACTAGAAACCCGAATTCCAGACAGCATCATGGATTCTCCTTCCTAGACTTGTCTGTATGATTTCTTTGATGTCAAAGGACTCAGAAATTAGTCTGCATAACATTAGTTCTACTGGTTTTTTGATGAATTTTTCCAATGCATTTTACACCATTGGGGGGTAACATGTATTTCCTGAATTTTTAATGAGACACTCCTATGTCTTGCTTCATGAAGCACTCTATATTCCTCCTATATTTGCTCCCTTGCCACTTCTGATATGGTTCACATCTTATTTAAAGCTTCCACATCTGTTGGATTTCACTGGTGGTCCACTGGTTAGGAATCTACCTGCTAATGAAGGGGACATGGGTTTTAATCCCTGACATGGGAAGATCCCATGTGCCTTGGAGCAATTCGGCCTGAGCCCCAGAACTCTAGACCCCGTGCTCTGCAACAACAGAAGACATCCCAGTAAGGAGCCCTTGAACCACAACTAGAAAGTAGCCCTGTCTCACTGCAGCTAGAGAAAGCCCACAAGCAGCAACAAAGACCCAGAACAGCCAAAAAAGAATAATAATAAATAAGTAAAAAATGTTAGAAGAACAGAGAAAGCCTTCACATGTGTTAAATATTATTCCATTGCAATGGTTGGAGAATCAAGTACTGACTTCTTTTCTTATAAAAATAAAAATGATCTTGTGTCTTTCCTGTGCGTGCTCAGTTGTGTCAGGCTGCTAAGTCCATGGAATTTTCCAGGCAATAATACTGGAGTGGGTTACCATTTCCTACTCTAGGGGATCTTCCTGATCCAGGGATTGAACCCACATCTCTTGCGTCTTGTGTCTTACTAGAAAAAAATAAAACTAGAGCCTGTAAGTTAAGATCAGACCTTCTTACTGATTTAAAATAACTGCCCTTTTCCCTTTTTGTTTGTTTGTTTCTTATCTAAGTTGCTTCTTGCACATGCTGCATAGACCCATTAAGAATAGAAAGCAACAGAACATTCTACCTCTTTGGAACTTCCTCAGGCCCTGATCAGTTTGTTTACTTTCAATCTTTTAAGCAGCGAGTCTTTTTTTTTCCCCAGTTAAGGTGGCAGAAAAACATGGATTTTTTTTTTTTTTTTTTTATGAACATATAAGAAGAGACTCCCTGGTTTGATTCCTGGGTTGGGGAGATCCCCTGGAGAAGGGATAGGCTACCCACTAGATAAAGAAACTGCTTGCAATGCAGGAGACCTGGGTTTGACCCCTGGGTCGGGAAGATCCCCTGGAGGACGGCATGGTAACCCACTCCAGTGTTCTTGCCTAGAGAATTCCAGGTACAGAGGAACCTGGAGGGCTACAGTCCATGGGGTCGCAAAGAGCTGGACACAACTGAGCTACAAAGCACGCACAGCAGAGAAGACTAGGACTTTTCCCTAAAAAGAAATTATGTCTCTTTAGCAAAGCTTCATTCTTATAAAATGAGCTCAACTGTGGACTTTATTTACTTTTCCATAAGTCGGTGGGAGAGTATTTTGCATTTTGTTCTTTTAAAAAGAGTGTTGTTTTCTCACCCTTTATATCACACTCCCTTTGCTTTTTCTAATGAGACTATGAAACAAAAAAGAGCATTTCTCAGCTTTGTAGACAATATCACCAGAGCTATTTTTAACTTTAGTTTCTGCAAATAATCTCTTTTGTAGAGGAGGGGAAAAAATCGGTGTTTCAAATTAGAAAATAAAGTTGTATTCTAGGGAGTTTGTGTATACTTATAAGAGATTTTAAAGGAGACAAAATCCCCAATGCTCACAGTATTAGATTTCCCACACCCTGCAAATATGCAATAACACTTTGTGGAGAGGCATTAACTTTACAACTTTTCCATTTTTAATTCTTCTTCTCCTTCCCTTCCTCCCACCCCTCCCTCTTCTTAATCTCTTTTGAACGAATGTTGACAGCATTGTCCCCAAAGAATTAACAGGGGGTGGGGTATTTCTTTTACCAGAAGATTTGACCTTGCTTACCTCAAAGTGCAAGGGTGCTTAGTCTCTGAGTTGTGTTCGACTCTTTGAGACCTCATGGACTGTAGTCCTCCGGGCTCCTCTGTCCACCAGGATTCTCCAGGTAAGAATACTGGAGTGGGTTGCCATACCCTCCTTCAGGGAATGTTCCTGACCCAGGGATGGAGCCCAGGTCTCCCGCATTGCAGGCAGATTCTTTACCATCTGAGCCACCAGGGAAGCCCTTCCTCAGAGTAGATCTGTGGAAAGATGTGTGACTGAGTGCCAGTCACAGAGTCAAGTCACAGCCTGTGCTGTAATTCTGGGTACTTTCTTGTTTTAGGATTTGGTCTTGTGGTAAATGCAACTTAAAAGTAAACCATCTTTGGCTGAAAGAAATACTCTTGTTATTGTAAGAGAAGATGTTTTTCAATATTTCAGCTAAGTATAAGGATATTTTTAGTAATTTGGAAAAACTAACAAACATAGCATCTCTTCAGATCTAAATTAGGGATTCACTTCAGATCTAAAATTCAAGAACAGGTGTAATTTTTCATCTTGGGTTTTGAGTAAGACAAAACCCAGAAAGTCCAAATATCTGAGGAAATCTACTCTCGTGTTAGGACACAGATGAGTGAAAACCTTTGCTAGAAAATTCACTCCAGGTTTTAGAGTTGATTTTTCCATCTGACGTTGTTCAGTTGCTAAGTCGTGTCCTACTCTTTGCGACCCTATGGGCTGCAGCCTGCTAGGCTCCCCTGTCCTCCACTATCTCCCAGAGTTTGCTTGAATTCATGTGTGATTTCAGCCATGTTAGCTGTATTAGCTTCTTCTTGCCACAGTAACGCTGTGTAACAAATGACCCAAAAACTCAGTAACATCTAATAATATGCTTCCATGGGTGTGCTTGGTGTTGGCTGTTCTCGTATGGGCTCACCTGGGCTTGTCTTCAGCTGTGACTTAAATCCGAGATTGCTTCATCTGTTTCTCACCCTCCTTGGACCAGTATCACTTACCCAAGACACGTTCTTCTTATAGTGATGGCAGAAGCATGAAAGTTTCAGCCAAAACCATGCAACCACACTTTAACTTTCTACTCATGTCTTCTCCACTACATCCCTTTTTCCAAATTAAATCCCATAACCCTAGCCCAACAAACATGGGATGGAGAAAGTATACTTTGCTCACGGAGGCGTGTGAGACTATTGATTGAGTAGTCATCTGTCCAAACCTACCATTATTAATGCTTCTACACCCTCATTTTCCTCATCAATAAAGTGAGGACAATAGCAATTACTTCTCTGTATAGTGGTGAAGATTAAGTGAGACGTAATGTGCAGCATTTCCTGGGATGGTGTCTGTTATCATCATCAAAAGGACTATTAGAGACTCCTGGAACAACCTAACAGGAAGGGATGTTAAGGCATCCTTTAATATTTTCAAGTGTAAAGAAGAGTTGCAAAAATAGTACAAAGAACTTTGGTATGTGCTTCACCCAGATCACCAGCCCTTATTGTTCTGCTATGATTGCCTTTCCCAGACCCTGTGACATCGTTGCAGACAGCGTGCTGTTTATCTCTAAACATTTTTGTGTATATTTCCTAAGAACAAGAGCAGTTTGTTATATAAACACATATATAAAATTTGGAAAATTTTACATCGATTCAATATTATCAAATACACAGTTCATATCCAAAGCTTGCCAACTGGTTCAATAATACTATGACAATTCCTCCCCCTGCCCCATCTACCTGCCCCTAACTCAAAGCCTTCTCCAAAACCTCCCATTATATTTAGTCATCATGATTTTGTTGTTGCTGTTCAGTTGCTCAGATGTGTTCAAGTCTTTGCGACCCCATGGACTGCAACATGCCAGGCTTCTTTGTCCTTCACCATCTCCTTGAGTTTGCTCAAACTCAGGTCCATTGAGTCAGTGATGCCATCCAACCATCTCATCCTCTGTCAGTCCCTTCTCCTTCTTCCTCAATCTTTCCCAGCATCAGAATCTTTACCAGTGACTTAGCTCTTCGCATCAGGTGGTCAAAGAACTGGAGCTTCAGCTTCAGCAACGGTCCTTCCAATGAATATTCAGGGTTGATCTCCTTTAGGATTGAGTGGTTTGATCTCCTTGCTATCCAAGGGTCTCTCAAGACTCTTCTCCAGCACAATTTGAAAGCATCAATTCTTTGGCGCTCAGCCTTCTTTATTGTCCAACTCTCACATTCATACACGATTACTGGAAAAACCATAGCTTTGATTAGATAGACCTTTGTTGGCAAAGTGATGTCACTGCTTTTTAATATGCTGTCTAGGTTTGTCATAAATTTTTCCCAAGGAGCAAGTGTGTTTTAATTTCATGGCTGCAGTCACCAAATCATCTGCAGTGATTTTGGAGCCCAAGAAAATTAAGTCTGTCACTCTTTCCATTGTTTTCCCCATCTATTTGCCATGAGTGATGGGACTGGATGCCATGATCTTAGTTTTTTGAACGTTGAGTTTTAACCCAGCTTTTTCACTCCTTTTTCACCTTCATTGAGAAGCTCTTTAGTTCCTCTTCATTTTCTGCCATTAGGGTGGTATCATCTGCATCTCTGAAGTTGTTGGTATTTCTCCCTGCAATCTTGATTCCAGCTTGTGATTCATACAGCCTGGCATTTCACATGATGTACTCTGCATAAAGGTTAAATAAGTAAAGTGACAATATAAAGCCTGACAAACTCCTTTCCCAATTTTGAACCAGTCTGTTGTCCCATGTCTAGTTCTAACTATTCCTTCTAGACCTGCATACAGATTTCTCAGGAGGCAGTTAGGGTGGTCTGGTGTTCCCACTCTTTAAGAATGTTCCTGTTTGCTGTAGTCTACACAGTCAAAACCTTTAGTGTAGTCAATGAAGCAAAGTAGATGTTTTTATGGGATTCTCTTATTTTTCTATGATCCAACAGATGTTATCAATTTGATCTCTGGTTCCTCTGTGTTTTCTAAATCCAGCATGAACATCTGGGAGTTTTCAGTTCACACAATGTTGAAGCCTAGCTTGAAGGATTTTGAGTATTACCTTGCTAGTCTGTGAAATGAGCACAATTGCACAGTAGTTTGAATGCCATTTTGTACTTACCTTTATCTGAAACTGGTCTTCAACCTTTCCTTATATTATTTTCCATATCACTGGTTTTAAAAGATTATAGATCAGTTCTTTTGTAGACTCAGTGTGGCTTTGTCACACTTTCTAGTAACATTAGGTTATGCATTCTGGGCTTTGTTGGTGGCTCATATGGTAAAGAATCTGCCTGCAGTACTGAAGACCTAGGTTTGATTCCTGAGTGGGGAAGATCCCCTGGGGAAGGAGATGGCAACTCACTCCAGTATTTCTTGCCTGGAAAATCCCATGGACAGGGGAGCCTGGAGGGCTGCAGTCCATGGGGTCACAAAAAGTTGGATACAACTGAATGACTAACACACAGGCTTTCTGGGCAAGTCCTGCATGACCAGCACCGTGTTCTTCCTAGTACATCACATCAGGGGGCACTCAACGCCCATTTGTCCATTTGAAGATCCCCTGGAGGAGGAAATGGCAATCCACTCCAGTATTCTTCCCTGGAGAAGTCTATGGACAGAGGAGTCCGGTGGCTTGCAGGCCATTGGATTGCAAAGAGTCAGACACGACTGAGCGACTGAACAGGAGCACGTAGTTAATTTACAAGGTTGTGCTAGCTTCAGGTGCACAGCAAAGTGATCCGTTTCCCTTTCAGATTCTCTTCCATTATAATTTATTATAAGACGCTGAATATAATGCCCTGTGCTATGCAATAGGGCCTTATTATTTATGTCTGGAATTTCTTTGAACTATGTAAATATCCTATGGTTCTTCATACATTCACCCTACATCTCACAGGCATGGATATTTCTTCCTTGAATCAGTTATGACTCTTGGTTGCTCTATATTTGTTAGTTAGCATTCTGCCATACAGATTCCCTTTCCCTTCTCCTTCATTTATTTTTTTAAATGAACTTGTATGTGTACAATGTACAAGAATGAACTTGTATACTTTTATTCCATGAATTAGAGGATATAATACAAAATGTTTAGTGTATTTTGTTGCTCAAATTGTCCCATATTTGGTCAGGTGGCCCTTCAAAGTGGCTTCCATGCCCTTTTGATTACACCCTTACTTTTCTTAGGTTGTGGTCTAACAAGTTGTTCCAGGCTCCTGTTGTAGTTTCTTATTGTTGCCCTAGAATTAGTCATTTCTCCAAGGAGCCCTAGTTTAATATATTTCTTTACCTTCAGGCTGAACTGCATTAATTAAGTGAAAATGTAGCTCCTAAGCCTAGTAACTCAGGCTCAATAACATTATCATAAGCACTCTAAGGAACTTTACATTCAAAGATGTTTCACCGACTTTCACATAAGAATTTCAAGTTGATGGTTTTATAAAATATTGTAATTTGTTAAATTGACTCAGTTCAGCTCAGCTCAGTCGCTCAGTCATGTCCAACTCTTTGCAAACCCATGGATTGCAGCACGCCAGGCCTCCCTGTCCATCACCAACTCCTGGAGTTTACTCAGACTCACGTCCATCGAGTCAGTGATGCCATCCAGCCATCTCATCCTCTGTCATCCCCTTCTCCTCCTGCCTTCAATCTTTCCCAGCATCAAAGTCTTTTCAAGTGAGTCACCTCTTCGCATCAGGTGGCCAAAGTATTGGAGTTTCAGCTTCAACATCAGTCCTTCCAATGAACATTCAGGACTGATCTCCTTTAGGATGGACTGGTTGGATCTCCTTGCAGTCCAAGGGACTCTCAAGAGTCTTCTCCAACACCACAGTTCTAAAGCATCATTTCTTCTGTGCTCAGCTTTCTTTATAGTCCAACTCTCACATCCATACATGACTACTGGAAAAATCATAGCCTTGACTAGACAGACCTTTGTTGGCAAAGTAATATCTTTGCTTTTTAATATGCTGTCTAGGTTGGTCATAACTTTTCTTTCAAGGAGTAACTGTCTTTATATTTCATGGGTGCAGTCACCATCTGCAGTGATTTTTAAATCACTGCTAAATTGCCTAATGCCCCCAAATGCATTGTTCATTAATTGACCACATCAATTACATGTAAATATTATTCACTGTAACAAAAAAGATGTAACCTGAAGATTCCACACTGCATGGTATAGATACATACTATCATATCATAGACACTCCTGAAAAGTTTTTTCCCTCGTGGGAAAAAATGTAAATAAAGAATGAGACATAGAAGTCATCAGTTCTTGTACTTGCTGTTACCTTGTGTATGTTAAAGGGATTCCAAGTCCCTGTCAATAGTGCTTTCTTTTTTAAATCACAAACAATCAAATACGGTAAAGAATCTAGAACACTGCCTTGACCATTGTGAACTGTTGTAGGAGATGGTTGTTCTCTGGCTGAATATCACATGGAAAGTACTGTGAACTTATTAGAAGAAATAACTCATACAGCACCAGTTAGGAACCCAGGAGGAATACCTTCCTACTAACCAATCAGTGAACTAAAATGGATGGAAATGGAAGAATTTAATTCAGATAACCATTATATCTACTACTGCAGCCAAAAATCCCTTAGAAGGAATGGAGTAGCACTCATAGTCAACAAAAGAGTCTGAAATGCAGTACTTGGGTTCAGTCTCAAAAATGACAGAATGATTTCCGTTTGTTTCTCAAGGCAAACCATTCAATATCACAGTAATCCAAGTCTATGCCCCAACCACTAATGCTGAAGAAGCTGAAGTCGAACAGCTCTATGAAGACATATAAGACCTACTAAAACTAACACCAAAACAAGATGCCCTTTTCATCACAGGGGAAAGGGAAAGCGAAAATTGTTCAGTTGTGCCCAACTCTTTGTGACCCCATAGGCTATATGGTCCATGGAATTCTCCAGGCCACAATACTGGAGTGGGTAACCTTTCCCTTCTCCACTGGATCTTCCTTACCCAGGAATCGAACCAGGGTCTCCTGCATTGCAGATGGATTCTTTACCAACTGATGTATGAGGGAAGCTATGAGGGAAGCCATCATAGGGGCTGAAATGCAAAACTAAGAAGTCAAGAGATACCTGGAATAACAGGCAAATTTGGCCTTGGAGTGCAGAATGAAGCAGGCAAAGGCTAACAGAGTTTTGTCAAGAGAATGCACTGGTCATAGCAAACACTGTCTTCCAACAACACAAGAAAAGACTCTACACATGGATATCACCAGAGGGTCAATACCGAAATCAAATTGATTATATTCTTTGCAGCCGAAGGTGGAGATGCTCTATACAGTCAGCAAAAACAAGACTGGAAGTCAACTGTAGTTCAGATTACGAGCTCCTTATTCCCAAATCCAGACTTAAATAGAAAAAAGTAAGGAAAACCACTAGACCATTCAGGTATGATCTAAATAAAATTCCTTCTTATTATATAGTGGAGGTGACAGATTCAAGGGATGAAATCTGATAGAGAGAATGCTGGAAGAACTATGGACAGAGGTTTGTAACATTGTGCAGGAGGCAGTAATCAAAACTATCCCCAAGAAATAGAAATGCAAAAAGGTAAAATGTCTGAGGAGACCTTAAAAATAGCTGAAGAAAGAAGAGAAGAGTAAAACAAGAAAGAAAGGGAAAGGTAGACCCTTCTGAATACAGAGTTCCAAAGAATAGCAAGGAGAGATAAGAAAGCCTTCTTAAGTGATCAATGCGAAGAAATAGAAGAAAACAATAGTTTGGGAAAGACTAGAGATCTCCTCAAGAAAAGTAGAGATACCAGGGAATGTTTCAGGCAAAGATGGGCTCAATAAAGGAGAGAAGTGGTATAGATCTAACAGAAGCAGAAGAGATTGAGGAGAGGTGGCAAGAATACCCAGAAGAGTTGTACAAAACAGGTCTTAATGACCTGGATAACCATGATGGTGTGATCGCCCACCCAGAGCCAGACTTCGCAAAGTGTGAAATCAAGTGGGCCTTAGGAAGCATCACTATGAACAAAGCTAACAGAGATGATGGAAACCGCCTGCCAATGCAGGACGCATAAGAGATGGGGCCCAATCCCTGGGTCAGGAAGGTCCCCTGGAGGAGGGCATAGCAATCCACTTCTGTATTCTTGCCTGGAGAATTCCATGGATGAAGGAGCCTGGCGGGTTACAGTCCACAGGGTCCCGAAGAGCCTGACACAACTGAATGAGTTAGCACACTATGCACATAAAATGGACAACTAACGAGAGCCTACTGAGCAGCTCAGGGACTCTATCTACTCAGTGTCCTGTGGTGACTTACATGGGAAGGAAATCCAAAAGAGGGGTGATATATGCATACGTGTAACTGATTCACTTTGCTGTACAGTAGAAACTAACAAAACATTGTAAAGCAACTATACTCCATTAAAAATTAATGTAAAAAATACACACTTTACCATTTTAACACAAAATGATTAAAATATAAATTGGAGCATTTCTCAAAAAGAAATAGTAGTTGGATATAAACCAGAAGTAAGAACTCTCTGTGCTCTCATCCCCTTGACCTCCAGTCTGGGCCCGCTCTGAAAGCTTGGACTTCCAGCTCTGCTCCTTTCTGCGTGTGCCGTTTGGACAAGCATCTTGACCTCCCTCTGCCTCCATGTTCTCATCTTTAAAGTGGGCATCCTAGCAGTTCATTTCCCCTCATAACATTGCTGTGAGGCTTAAATAAGTAGACTTGTATTGATAACTCACCGCTGAGCTTGGAACGTGGCAAGCCCCAGTAACTATGATTATGCACGTCGCACACACACCAGCACCCATGACAAGGCTCTCCTGGGGCACTCTGCTCTTCGAAGCCTGTTTCGGCTCTTGTCCTAACACTAAAAATAGCTGAAAGGTCTGCTGATTGCTGAGGTCAGAGATGGGAACTAAATTAGCGGTTGGGGGCTTGGAAATATTTCAGGGCCGAGGGTAAAGGTTGATGGAATGGAGCTCCTTCTCTGGGGTCCCTGAGACTCTGAGACTCTTGGAGGGTCCAGTTACTTCCTCACCAGTGGGTCAACTGGCTTCTGAGGGGACATAGAATTGAGGGGAGCCAGGCCTAGGGATACAAGGATCATGGGACTCATGAAGATGAAAGCCTCTGGTAGCACAGTAAGCAGGAAGGAGGACCAAGGTACCAAATGTCAGGCTTTTGGCAGAAGTGGAAACATGCTGTCAATGATATTAATTCTGACTCAAAGCTTGTAAAGTCTTACTCACCAGCCTCAAATGGACAATCAGGCAGATGCCAGGGTTACTGTGTAGGGTTACTTTGCGAGGGCAGAGTCTCAGGGATGCTGTTAAAGCTCTTTTAAGAGGCTCCCCACTCACTAATATCCTGTAGTCTCTCTTTAGAGAGCCTCACGACGTCTTGCCCTGTGCTTTCCAAATGTGGGCTCACGTGAGACGGCTCACCATCTCCCAGCCAGTCCTGGGTGGCCAGGTGCAAACTTAAAGCCGAGGACCAAGAACAAGAGACAGGGCACACAGTTCGGTCAGGGGCTGCCTTCGGCCACCGGCCAAGCCCTTCTGGTTTCTCCTGCATATCTTCTCGGGATGCTTTGCAATCTATAGTCTGCCTAAGGAGACCACAGCTGGGATGTGAGAACCTCAGATATGTGAAGGCTATCCGGATTTTGATGTTCAGGCAGTTCTGCAATCCGTGAGCACTGCAGGTCATGCTTGGTCATCCATCGTCATTTCATTTCCATGTTTCTATTTGTTTGCTTTGCTTGGACTTGTTACACATCGATGTATTTTGTTTTGGTTACTTAGCTCCCTTGATCTGGCCCCAACATCTCCAACATGGTAGAAATAATTAAAGTCAAATATTGTCTCTCTTCTGGAAGAAAAATGATACCCAGGGATTTTTCACTGAGCAAATGGCTACCATGTCTATCTTGATGCTGCCTGCATTTTAGAGTAACTGTTACCTTCACCTCCTGTAATAGGAAGAAAATGAACACTTTGATTTCTACGGTGGATATATTGAAAGGTTTCCAATTCCACAATGCTGAATTGTTCAAATGGCATGCCCCGTGAATGATCTCGTGTCACTAACACAAAATGAAAAGCCCCACAGGCAATTGCTTTTCCTAATTCTGTTTGATTTTCTGAGAGCAGATATCATTATTCAAAGCACATATGAAATCTTGCACCTGGGCGTTTAAATTTGGGATTGAATCTCCCACAGACCCGAGCTTGAAAAAAGGCTTCAGGGAATTAGCATTTTCCCAGCAGTGGATTTAATAACCCCGAAAAAGCATTTGTGAACCCTACTGTCAGTTACGGAGCTCAGTTGTTTTAAAGTGCCAGACAAGGGAAGTAGATTTGATTAAGGAGATTTCTAGTCCCCAACAAGGTATTTTGAAAATTGTAATAGATGTAAAAATGAATCATGGGTTACAAGGTGATTTGTAAGGTTTCTGTGAAGTCTGTCTTCTGGTTTATGGTATTTGGCACTGCATGTAAGCAGTGCCAGAAAAAAAAAAGTCTTAGCTTCTTGCTTTGGAAAAATACCAATCTGTGTGAAATCTAGAAAGGAAAGCTCTCTTCAGTAATCATTATGCTCTTTCTTATACATCATTCATTCATTGATCCTTTTTCTTCTTTTTTAAATCATGAAAATATGATAACACATTGACAGGAGACTTGGAAAACATAGATCAAAGTTACATACGTGTGTTAAGTCGCTTCTGTTGTGTCTGACTCTTTGAGACCCTATGAACTGTAGCCCATTAGGCCCCTCTGTCCATAGGATTCTCCAGGCAAGAGTACTGGAGTAGGTTGCCACCCCTCCTCCAGGGGATCTTCCTGACCCAGGAATCGAACCTGAGTCTCTGATGTCTCCTACATTGGCATGCAGTTTCTTTACCACTAGCAGCACCATATAGTTTCACTATATATTACAATTGTTTGTTTTAAGTAGACAAATTAAGATTTTTGGGTGGGGTTTCAATATCAAACTCTCAGAAATTAATAGAATGAATGCACAGAGAAGAACACAGTAGACCTGAAAAGCACGACATAGTTAAGATTTATACAATTTTCACACAACAGTTGGATACAAATTCTGTCCAAGTTGCCATAGACTATAAACTGGGCAACAGTGGAACATTCATTTTTCGTTTGGGTTTCATTGCTACTTTCCATGTTAAGTACAGAGTTCTTGCACATGGTGGCTCTTGGGAAAATTTTGTAAGACAGATTGAGCATCTTTCTCTGGTATTTCCCTTTCCCTCATTCCAGGATCATGTGTCCATATACTCATATCCCTGCAGGACCAGAAGATCAGCGCATCAGTAAGGTGCATAGCACCTGCAGTGGAGGCGTGGGGTGGAGATGTGAGGAGGACAGAGAGGGGCAAGAGGGGGCTGCTGCTGAGCTGTCCCACTTTGCCATCCAGCTGTGATTGCACACAGGACAAAGTTGTGATTCCTTCAGGCCGTATTGACCCTATCTTCATATATTAAGGGACTATAAGCAGTAGAGCTTCTGTGTTTTCTAGAATGATTGCTTTGAATTGACACCGGAAATTTTAGCTGTGTACTTTCCATGTCCTTTTAAATTTATAATCATCTCCGTTGTGATTGTAAATTCTTGTGGAAGAATGACAAGTGTTTGTTGAATATCTACCATGTGCCAAGTATGTTCTACGTACTGGAGATATAACTGTGGGGTGGGGACGACAGCAGATGAGATGGCTGGATGGCATCACTGACTCGATGGACATGGGTTTGGGTGAACTCCAGGAGTTGGTGATGGACAGGGAGGCCTGGCATGCTGTGGTTCATGGGGTCGCAAAGAGTTGGACACGACTGAGCGACTTGAACTGAACTGGAAAGATCATAGACTTGGTCCTCATTGTCATGCTATGGAGAAACCAGTTTAGTGGGAAGGAAACCACTGAATAAAGCACAACAAAAAATGTGTAATTACAGACTGTGGAGGGCACAGCTCTCTGAGAAGAAAAGCTCAGTGTGCATTGAGTGACTTGGGCTGAGAGCGGTGGGGATCAGGGAAACCTTCTCTAGATATGAATTGAGGCAGCGACCTGAGGAAGGAGTGGGTACTGGCCAGGCAGAGTTGAGCCCCAGAAGGCGGGGATTCTGCGTGAGGACAGATCACGCCTGGTGGTGGGACCACACCAGTGAAGGCACCAGGGGCTGTCGGTGGCCCCTCCATACTTCCTGGCATCCACTGTACCAGCGAATGCCCTGGCCTCCTACAGCAAGCTTCTTCAACTCTCCATCTGAGCGCTTCTCTAGCACGTTCATCCTGTGCAACGCAGAGCATATGGAAGTCCTGGATACAGGAGGTCCTTAAGTAGCTGTTAGCCAATGGTGACATGAGGCTCCCTCATCCCTCAGGTGGGTAACTCTGAAACATGCCAGACTCCATCTCCTAAAAGTTCCCAGTGGGACTAAGTCCCTGTCATCTGCAAGGGTAACTTGTTTACAAACACATCATGTGCCTCTCTTTTTCTCATCTTCATATCACATGCCCACTCCCCACCCAGTACTTCCTGACAAGTAGACTACTTGTCCTTGAATCCTGGTCTGCCCCTGGGGTAGCCCAACAGAAGCCAGGGAGGGAGGAGGAGGCTGAAAGGAAGGCAGAGGTCAGAGCATGGAGGGCTGGGGATCTCAGTTATGGCCCATGGAACCCCAGAATTGTCTGAGACCCTTTCAGGAAGTATGGCAAGTCAAATCAAGTTTCCATAACAGGGCTCAGATGGTGTATGCCTTTTTCACCATTTTGATATGTTACTGTCAAAACGCAAATCAAGGGTTGGTAGAAAAGATATCCCATGCTTTTGGATTGAAAGAACTAATATTGTTAAAATGGCCACCCTAGCCAAGGCAATCTACAAATTTAATGCAATAACTCCAATTACTCAAGGGTGGGTAAAACCACTGTGGCATTAGCATGAATCAAGGCTGCACCAGGAGTCACTGGATTCTCCATCACCGTCACACGCATCTTTATTGCATCTGTATGTATATATAGACTTCCCTGATGGCTCGATGGGTTAAGAATCCACCTGCAAGGCAGAAAACACAGGAGACACAGGTTCAATGCCTGGATTGGGAAGATTTGCCAACCTTGGGAGAAGGAAATGGCAACCTACTTCAGTATTCTTGCCTAGAAAATTCCACGGACAGAAGATCCTGATGGACTACAGTCCATGGGGTGGCAAAGAGCTGGACATGACTGTGTGACTGATCACAGCACATGCATATTGAAACATATATTTTATATTTATATGAGTTTTAGTTTATATATAAGAATATATATACAAGTTTAACTTTAAAATACCCTTGATGAAGCTATGGAAATTACTTGTTGTTGTTTAGTCTCTGAGTTGGGTCCAATTTGTGACACCATGGAATGTAACCCACCAGGCTCCTCTGTCTATGGGAATTCCCAGGCAAGAACACTGGAGTGGTTGCCATTTCCTTCTCCAGTAAAAATGATTGAGTTCAGTTCAGTTCAGTTCAGTTCAGTCACTTGGTCGTGTCCAACTCTTTGTGACCCCATGAATCACAGCACACAAAGCCTCCCTGTCCATCACCAACTCCCAGAGTTTACCCAAACTCATGTCCATCGAGTTGGTGATGCCATCCAGCCATCTCATCCTCTGTCGTCCCCTTCTCCTCCTGCCCCCAATCCCTCCCAGCATCAGGGTCTTTTCCAATGAGTCAACTCTTTGCATGAGGTGGCCAAAGTATTGGAGTTTCAGCTTTAGCATCATTCCTTCCAAAGAAATCCCAGGGTTGATCTCCTTCAGAATGGACTGGTTGGATCTCCTTGCAGTCCAAGGGACTCTCAAGTGTCTNTTTTAGTTTCTCTTCACTTTCTGCCATAAGGGTGGTATCATCTGCATATCTGAGGTTATTGATATTTCTCCCGGCAATCTTGATTCCAGCTTGTGCTTCTTCCAGCCCAGCGTTTCTCATGATGTACTCTGCATATAAGTTAAATAAGCAGGGTGACAATATACAGCCTTGACATACTCCTTTTCCTATTTGGAACCAACCTGTTGTTTCATGTCCAGTTCTGTTGCTTCCTGACCTGCATACATTTTCTCAAGAGGCAGGTCAGGTGGTCTGGTATTCCCATCTCTTTCAGAATTTTCCACAGTTTATTGTGATCCACACAGTCAAAGGCTTTAGCATAGTCAATAAAGCAGAAATATTACACTTTTCTGGAATTCTCTTGCTTTTTCAATGATGCAGCAGATGTTAGCAATTTGATCTCTGGTTCCTCTGCCTTTTCTAAAACCAGCTTGAACATCTGGAAGTTCACGGTTCACGTATTGCTGAAGCCTGGCTTGGAGAATTTTGAGCTTTACTTTACTAGTATAAAAATGATTATTTCTTACTAAATCTCTCCTCTTAAATATAGTTTAAAAATTTCTGTGTAACAGAATGGGAAATACCCATAAAGTGCTCTGTATTCTCCAATAATTGTCTTGAGTTGTGAACTGAACTAGCCTCATGCTTTGCAAAGCACTGGTTTTACTTGAGAGGATGACCGGCAGGTGATCAAACTATGATTATTTGGACTCAAATAGCTGCCAGATATTTTCTCAAAATGAACTAAGTAATATTATTTGTTGCCAATGAAAAAAACTGAGCTTCCAAGTGAAAACTAGCATTCTGGAAAACTTCTGTCATAGTTAGGTTGAGAATTTCCTTAATACCTCAAGATTTTTTTTGATGAGATGGGTGGTGATATTGAGATGTAGTTTTGTGATGTTGTGTAAATATGCTGTTAGAACATTTGGAAGATGTGCCTAACTCAGCCAGTGTTTTCCAAATGACCAGTGCTTGGTGCTTCAACATCGTGAATGTATGGAAAGATCCATTCAAAGAGCAAGACGGTACAATGGATTTTAATATAATAGAAAATGAAAAGGTCACTGACATGAGTTTGTGTTCCATTGCAACTTGTTGTTGTTCAGTTGCTAAGTTGTGTCTGACTCTTTGTGAGCCCATATACTGCAGCACACCAGGCTTCCCTGTCCTTCACTATCTCCTGGAGTTTGTTCAAACTCATGTCCATTGAGTCGGTGAGGGTATCTAACCATTTCATCCTCTGTTGCCCCCTTCCCCTCGTGCCCTCAATCTTTTCCAGCAATCCAGTGCAATTAACTGTTAATAACGAATAGCACTGAAACTTGTATAATACCATATGTGAAACAGATCCAAGTTTGATGCATGAAACAGGGCACTCAAAGCCACTGGGACAACCCTGAGGGATGGGATGGGGAGGGAGGTGGGAGGGGAGTTCAGGATGGGGGACACATGTACACCCAGGGCTGATTCATGTCAATGTATGGCAAAAACCACTACAATATTGTAAAGTAATTAGCCTCTAATTAAAATTAGTCAATTAGTTAAAAAGAAAAGAATGATCACATGCTGAGATTTGGTGCAATGTCAAAAAAAAAATCTACAGTGGTCTGAAATGCCATTTAAATCCCCCTGTCTTCCAACTGCATGTCTGTGTGAGGCCCACTTGTCTTCAGATTTATCAACAAAATATATCACAACAGATTGAATGCAGATGTAAGAATCTGGTTGTCCTCCATTAAGTCAGGCACGGAAGAAATTGGAAACAACGTCGAGCCGAGCCACTCATTTCACTAAAAATGATTTGTTTGGGAAAATAGAATTAGTCTTCATAAATGGATTTGTGTTATTCATGTGAGTTATTTGTATTTTAATTTTATTAACATATAATGGCTTTATTCTTTTATTTAAAAATGCATTCAAATTAAAATAACATCTTCTCAGTTTACATGCTTTCTTTTGTTTTTTTTTGGCTGTGCTGGGTTTTTGATGCAGTATGTGGACTTAGTTGCTCCATGGCACGTGGGATTATAGTTCCCCAACCAGGGATTAAACCCATGTCCCCTACATTTGGAGGGGATTCTTTACCCCTGGGCCACCAAGGAAGCCCCCAGTTTGGATTTTTTTTGTTTTTCTCTTTCTTTTTTATTTTTAAAATTATGAAAGTATGATAACACATTTACAACAGACCTAGAAAATACTGAACAAGGTTTCATATAGTTCCACTATATATTACAATTATTTTTTAAGTGTATAAAGATTTTTAAATCAAACTCTCAAAAATTAATAGAATGAATATGCGTAGAAGTAGAAAGATATACTACACCTGTAAAGCACCATGAACCAATTCAACATAATCAAGATTTACACAATTTTCACAAAATAGTTGGATACAAATTCTATTCCAGTTCCCATAGACTATAAACTAGGAGATACTGGAACATATCCAAGGACATAAAACAAGGTGCAAAAATTTCATGGTCTAAAGGTATTGGCGTCTTACAGAATCTGTTTTCTTATCCCAGTAGAATTATGTTAGAAATCAATACAAGAGATATTTGAAAATAACCCACATATTTTCAAGTGCAACATGACATTTTATCAACAGAGATTTTTGATTTAGTCATTGAAAGCCTCAATAAAGTTAGAAGACTGGAAAAATACAGAGGGTGATTGCAGAGAAGAAAGCATTTAAATGAGAAATTAATTCAAAATGAGAAATTAATATCAAACATACTTTAAAAAAATCCCATGTATTTGGCAATTTAATGTCCACTTTTAAATGATGGGTATATCTAAGAAGCCATAAAGGATAATTAGAAACCATTTGTAATAGAATAAAAATGAAAAGACAATTTACCATAATCTGTTCCATTTCTAATATAGTAAGTGTTGATAGATGCAGCTCACAGACATAAAAATTCTCTTCAGTCCTTGATATCTTTTACAAGAAAGAGTAAAGGGATCCCTTGATTAAAAAGTTTGGGAAATGCTGATGTGAAGTCTTGCCTGTTGCAGGATTTTAAATATTCTCATGGATTCGGTGGGGAGCCACTGAAGAGTTTTAAGCACAAAAGTTCCAAGTTGAAGCAGATCTTAAAACTCATTAACCTTGAATGTGTGTTTGTGTGTGATTAAAATGCTAACAACTTCTGCTGCTCTGGGAGGTGAAGGGATGCTAATGGGGCATTTACAATCTGTTCCATCAATCCTTGTAGTGAGACACCTACACCAGCAGGTACACTCGGGGGTCCAGCTTCCTGCTAAGTAAGGCTTCCTTTCTTGTCTTCAATGAACTGTCCGCGAGTCACTGAAACATGCAGAAAGCATTCAATTCGTCACAAGCCACTTAACAGATACCTGCAAGGCACGTTATGGTGCAGGCCAATGGAACAAACTGAAAAGACTAAACAAAGTCCTTGCATCCTTGCCAAGTCTGGGGTTTGAGAGGAGATGGCTGAATCTGCTCTTCCTGGTCCCTCCCTGATCTAACTTGCTTTGACCTCACAACTTTTCTCTTTGCTCTGGAGGGTGGGTACTGGTTGAGCCCATGGAGGGTGAGAAGAAAGATTTAAATCAGAGGAACCAGACAGTGGGGAGGGAAAAGAAAAGGGAAAAAAAAAAAGGAGAGAAAGACATTCTAGGGACTTCCCTGGCAGTACATTGGTTAAGACTTTGCCTTCCAACGCAGAGGGTGCAGGTTCGATCCCTGGTCATGGAGGTAAGATCCCACATACCTCACAGCCAAAATAAAAATAAAAGTAAAAACAGAAACAATATTGTAACAGATTCAATAAGGACTTTAAAAATGGTGCAAAAAAAAAAAAAAAACAACACAAAAAAACCTCTTAAAAAAAAGAGAGAGAGAGAGAAAGGCAGTCTAGCTTGAGTCCATCATTCTTAATGTGTTAGAAGTCTGTGTTCACGCTCCCAAGCTGGCCTGGCTGCTCTGACTCCATAGGGGGTTCCTTGGGAATTTAGAAAACAGGGCTGAATGAGGTGAGTAAGGAAGAGAGCATTTGTCTTGAGGAGCAGAGGTCAGGCCTCTGCAGTTCATCCAGGCAGCAGCGGGAGAAGAGAGGGAACTGTAACACGGCCAAGGTCACACAGAAGTGAAGGCCAAGGCTGGATGGGAAACAAGGGAGCGTGCGCACAGAACCCCGCTCCTGATAGCACATGCGGAGCCTCCCCGCCTCTGCCCCCCATGCTTCTTACCTGGAGGGGCTTCCCTTCTGCCTCAGCTTCTTTTCATGGGGGCAAGATGGCTCCCCTGGAAAGGATCCATCGCTTTCTGCACTGTTTCCAAAACCCCTTCTGGGATAAGTAACAGGTTGATTTTTCTGAGTGTGGGTATACATGTTGTTGTCAGTTGTTCAGTTGCTCAGTCCTGTCTGACCTTTGTGACCCCCTGGACTGCAGCACACCAGGCTTCCCTGTCACTAACTATCTCCCAGAGTTTGCTCAAACTCATGTCCATTGGGTCAATGATATCATCCAACCATCTCATCCTCTGTCGTCTCCTTCTCCTCCTGCTCTCAATCTTTCCTAGCATCAGGGTCTTTTCCAGTGAACTGGCCTCTTTGCAGCTGGCGGCCAAAGTATTGGAGCTTCAGCTTCAGCATCCGTCCTTCCAATGAATATTCAGAGTTGATCTCCCTGCTCTTCAAAGGACTTTCAGGAGTCTTCTCCAACACCACAGTTGGAAAGCATCGATTCTTCAATGCTCAGCCTTCTTTATTGTCCACCTCTCATATCCGTACATGATCATTGGAAAAACCATAGCTTTGACTATAGCAGATGGGAAGCAGATCAGTGTCCATGGTCCCCAGGAAGGAATGTACAAATGGTACATGAGAGCTGGGCTCCTGCCTCTGAGAGAGAACTTGCTATTATGAGGCATGGGTGTCCTGGAGAAAGTTTTCACTGGGAGCACAGGACTTAAACTCTTGTCCATGGGAAGTCGCCTCCTCCAGCCAGGCTCCAGCTTGGACTCTGCAGCCTGGGAGCTGTTTCTTTCTCTCTTTCAAGAGTGCGGCTGAACTCCTGGCACCATCTTGCAGCCCTGCTATCAGAGTAGAAGTGTGAAACCTCCAATGTGTTTTTCTGAAATCCATTCTTTTCTTTCTGGTCCTTTGCAAAAAGAGAAAATCCCCAGAGAGATGTTTCTGATTTGAGTTTGCCTCTCCGACTCCTTTCCAGGCTTCATGATAGGAAAAGGGCTCATTAGCTCTGGTGGTATCCACAGTATTGGCAATTTGAGCAAAATGATCTGGTTTTGGAGATTTTGTTTGATGCTTGGAAAGATTCAAGATGCCAGGAGAATGGGGTGACAGAGGATGAAATAGCTGGATGCCATCACTGACTCAGTGAACATGAGTTTGAGCAAACTCTGGCAGATGATGAAGGACAGGGAAGCCTCCCATGCTGGGTCAGTAAGGGTCGGACACGACTTTGCGACTGAACTGTACTGAAAAGATTCAGAAGATCTTCTTCAAAACAGACTGTATTCCTTTGGCTCAAACCTTTCAATGTCCTGATGTGAAGAGATTGTTAAGTTAGGAAAATGATTCCTTCTCCCTCCCTTCTGTCTGGCTGTAAGATTCTACCTCTGACAATTTCCTCAAACATCTTTGCTTCTGCCCCTTCCTGCCAAGACAACGCTGCTGCAGATCCTCACCGTCTATGATCTGGGTGGTTTCTATAGCGTCTCAGAGGATCTTCTAGTCTCCTGCATGCTGCTTTTTTCTCCTGTCTGCTTATGTTACTCCCATCTCTGTCTCCCTCCCAATGCTTTGTGTCTTGCCACTGCCTGAAAAGTGAAGCCTCAACTGCTGAGCTGGGAGATCACAGAAGACACTGCGGATGCTCATCAAATAACCGCGTGCCTCCCCACATTTCCCAGCTTCCCTTGCTGTTAACCGAGAGACCATGCAGCCAGGAATTTGATCAGTGGGAGACGGACGAAAGGGCTAGAAGCCACTTCCAGACCTGGCCCTTAAACACATCCCATTGGATCCTCCAGCGTTCTCCTGTCCTACTGGGATGACTTCACAGCTGTGTGTGTGTTGTGGGTTGTATGGAACTTCCCTGGTGGCTCTAGTGATAAAGAACCCACCTGCCAATGCAGGGGACGCAAGAGACAGGGGTGCGATCCCTGGGTTGGGAAGCTTCCCTGGAGGAGGGAAATGGCAACCTACTTCAATATTCTTGCCTGAAAAATTCCATGCACAAGAGGAGGCTGGTGGACTACAGGCCATGGGGTCGCAAAGAGTTGGACACAACTGAGCAACTGAGCATACAAAGCACATGAGTTGCACTGTTTCTCTTAAGGGCTGTGCTGAAGTCCTAAACCTGAGCACCTTCGACAATGGTCTTATCTGGACTAGAGTCTCTGCAGTTGGAATCAAGTTACTATGAGGTCACTGGAACAAGCCCTAATCCAGTATGACTGGTGTCCTTATAGGAAGAGGGACATTTAGACACAGTCACACCCAGAGGAAAGCAGGCCATGTGGAAGTGAAGGTGGGCGGACTTCCCTGGCTGCCCAGTGGGTAAGACTGTGCTTCCACTGCAGGGAACTAGGATCTCAGATGCTGTGTATCGTGGCTAAAAAAACAAAAAAATAGTTGGAGGCAGGGGATGGGATTATGCTGTCAAAAACCAGGGAACATCTGAGGATACCAGAATCTGAAAGGGGCAAGGAAGGATTCTTTCCTACAGGCTGAGAAGTGAGTATGGTCCCGCCACACCTCAGTTTCAGACTTCTAGCCTCCAGAACTCTGAGACAACACATCTCCATGTGCATACGTTAACACATCTCTGTGAATTTTCGTGACACTTTTTTATTTGATCTCACTGCACAACATGTGGGATCTTAGTTCCCTGACCAGGGGTTGAACCTGTGCTGCTGCAGCAGAAGTGCAGAGTCTTAACCATTGGACCTCCAGGGAAGTCCCTTATGATACTTCTTCACAGCAGTCCTAGCAAGCTAAATGTAGTCTGCTACACAGAGTGGTTTCTGGATGGAGGAGGCTGCCTGGCCTGCTTCAGACTTTGTCTGAATGAGGAATGAAACTTGACTGAGATAATCCATGGAGGTTTTAAGATTTTAGTTGCTATCGCAGCATTTCTTGGCTTATCCAGGCATTTAAGCACATAAGTAGACTCTGGTTGACCTTTTCAACATCATCTCTTTGTCATCTGATTTTTCAGTGATATATTTTATGCCTTTGGGATTTAAACACATTTTGTCTAAAACGTTCCTCATCTTTTTGGTTTTAATCAGGAGAAATCATATCCTCTTAATGCCCAGCTTTAAAGCCCATCACTTTCTCTGGAGACATGTTAGTTGTATCGTTTACCCATTGCCAACATAGTGCTATGTAACAAATGACCCTAGAATGCAGTAACAGTTAATAACTAACTTCTGTGGGTATGTTTGGTATTGGCTGGCCTAGTCTGGGCTTGCGTGTGCTTGCCTTTCAGCTGTGACTTAAGTCCAGGACTGGGTCACATGTTTTTCATCCTCCTTGGACCAGCATCACTTACCCAAGACATGTTTTTCTTATAGTGATGGCAGAAGCATGAAAGGATAAGCCCATCTGTGTAACCACATTTTAACTTTCTACACATGCCTTATCCTCTAACATCCTTTCTTCCAAATTAAGTCCCATGGCCCAAGCCCAACAAATATGGGATGTGGAAAGTATACTTTGCTCGTGGAGGTAGGTGTGCCTGTGTGACTATTGACGGAGTGGTCCTCTGATCTAACCTATCATTTAATGCTTCTAAATATCTATTTTTCTTATGGTAAAGTGGGAACAATAGTAATTACCTCACAGTGTTGTGGTCAAAAATTAAATGAGACATTGCAATGTACTGTGCACAGGGCAAGAGGATTTCCTGAGATGGTAGCTATTGTCATCATCAAAGGGAACATTGCAGACTCTGGGCAGGAGGGATATTAAGACATCATTTTAACACTTTCAAGTGTAGAGAAGAGTTGCAGAAAGAGTACAAAAAACTTTTGTATGTACTTCACTCAACTAGCCCTTAACATTCTGCCACATTTGCTTTTCCCACACCATTTCAGACTTAGTTTGCAGATAGCATGCCCCCACGTTTTTATGGAAGTTTCTCTTGGCCTGGATGAGGGTGCCACTGATGAAGCTCCAGTACTTTGGCCACCTCATGCGAAGAGTTGACTCATTGGAAAAGACCCTGATACTGGGAGGGATTAGGGGCAGGAGGAGAAGGGGACGACAGAGGATGAGACGGCTGGATGGCATCACAGACACGATGGACGTGAGTTTGAGTGAACTCCGTGAGTTGGTGATGGACAGGGAAGCCTGGCATGCTGCGATTCATGGGGTCTCAAAGAGTTGGACACGACTGAGTGATTGAACTGAACTGAACTGAATTGATGGGTCTTTTTAAAAATTTTTACTTTTTGGCTGTACCACTTGGCATGCAGGAGTTCAGCTCCCCAACCAGAGATCGAACTCGCACCTGCTGCATTGGAAGCACACAGTCTTAACCACCAGGGAAGTCCCTATAGCTGGGTGTTTATAGAGGGAATCTACGGTGGGAAGTGACAGTTTCCACTCATCAGCGCAGGAACTGAAATGGAAGAGGCTTCTGTGTGGTGCCTTTGAACACTGCCATCCCCTTGTTTTCTAGACAAAAGCTCAGACATTGACTAGATCATTTGATAGGAAAAAACCATCCACTCTCACATAAATATAAATCCAGCAGGTGAAACTAGCCGGCGAGTGTGTCTTTGGTCAGTGGGCTCTGGGCCTCTTGATTTGTTCAAAAGGATCCATGCGGTCACATGTGGATGGGACTTTCTCTAGAGACTTGTTCTAACCCACAGCCCTGATCATGTTGCTCATCTGATGAAATGCTTCAAAGACTTCAGACTCACAGAAATAGAGGGAAGAAACGTGGTTGGCAGGGGCTGGGCATGGAGGGAATTGGGGAGAAGTTGGTCAAAGGTTGAAAACTTCCAGTTATAAGAAAAGTCCTGGAGACCCAAAGTACAGCATGGTGACTCTAGTTAATAATACTCCAGGGTCTTCTTGCAGTTGGCTAAGAAAGTAGATCTTAAGTGTTCTCACCACACTCACACACACTCACAACACACACACTCACCACACACATACACACACCATACATATACCCACCACACATGCTCACACACACCACACACACACACACACACACACATACACACACACACACACCCAAAGGTAACTATGTGAGGTGATGAGTGTTTGATTGTGGGAATCATTTCACAATGTATGTCATGTTGCATACCTGAAATACACACACTTTCTATTTGTCAATGATGCTTCAATAATGCTGATATAAAAGCCTTCCCAATAAGACAGGTATAGATGAACCTATTTGCAAGACAGAAATAGAGACAAAGATGTAGAGAACAAAAGTATGGACATGAAGGGGAGAAAGGGGAAAGGGGGTGGAGGAACTGAGAGACTGGGCCTGACACATATGCATCGTTGATGGGGGAGTGCTCACTCACTCAGGGGGTCTGACTCTTTGTGACCCCGTGGACTGTAGCCCACAAAGCTCCTCTGTCCACGGGATTCTCTAGGCAAGAATACTGGAGTGGGTTGCCATTTCCTCCTCCAGGGGCTCTTCCCCATCCAGGGATCGAACGCGAGACTCCTGTGTCCTCTGCATTGCAGGCAGATTCTTTACCGCTGAGCCACCCGCCTGGGTAAAGCCCATACACTGTTGACACTGTGTATAAAGTAGATAAGGAATGAGAACATACTGTATAGCACAGGGAACTCTACTTGGTGCCCTGTGTTGACCTAAATGGAAAGGAAATCCAAAAAAGAAGGGATATATCTATATGTATAGCTGATTCACTTTGTTGTACAGCAGAAACTAATGCAACATTTTAAAGCAGCTGTATGTGTGTGTGTTAGTTGTTTAGTTGTGTCTGACTCTTTGTGACCCCATGGACTACAGCCCACCAGGCTCCTCTGTCCGTGAGATTCTCTAGGCAAGAAACCTGGAGTGGGTTGCCAATTCTTCCTCCAGGGGATCTTCCTGACCTAGGGATCAAACTCACATCTCCTGCATTACCATCTGAGTTACCAGGGTGGCCCGGGAAGCCCCCAGTAAATCAGCTATACTCCAATAATAATAAATTAAAAAGTCTTCCCACTCAGCAAAGGATGGAGGGAAAGTCCCGATGTGGAGTACAGCCAGGGGGCTTTCTGTGTCACAGTCCTGAACACCCTGTTCTTCACATATCTTTGTGCTTTGCACAGGCTGGCCTTCATACGTGCAGTTTCTTTTTCTTCATTTTCCATCTGGAACGCTTGTCCCTCCCCTTCTAGAGTCCACCAAACCATTACTTCTTTTGTGAGACCTCCGCCGGCTCCAGGCAGGATCACACTGACGTCTCTATCCAAGGACTCCCAGTTGATGGGGAACTTGGCAGCCTGTACCGCCTCCCTCTCCAGGGCACAGCACTGGCCAAAGGCACCTTCTCATCTTCCCGTCTTCCAAGCTGTACCTGACACAGAGCAGACAGGCCATGCACTGCAGAAACACTACATGGACAGATGCTGCAAGGCAGACTCTCAAAAATAAAAATCCACAGTTTTTATGTAGCGGGAGGGTTTATATTGCTTCCTCAGCTATCAGCTAAGTGATACGGGTGTCAGAAACAGTGATCTACTGTGGCCATTGCTTCTGGATGGCTAATGAAGAAGTGGGGTTTTCACGAAGGAATTCCTTGCCAGCACTTCTTGGAAAATTTCTAAGTTTTCCCAAAATCCTGAACCCTGAGGATATAATCAGACAAGAAATTGAGAAAACGGGAAAAACAGTAATTCTCCTATGAGAATGGAGGGCTTCCCAGGTGGCTCAGTGGTAAAGAATCTGCCTGCCAGTGCAGGAAACTTGAGTTCGATTTCTAGGTCGGGAAAATCCCCTGGAGTAGGAAACGGCAACCTGCTCCAGTACTCTTGCCTGGAAAATTCCATGGTCAGAGGAGCCTGGCAGGCTGCAGTCCATGGGGTCACAAAGAGTTGGACAGGACTGAGCAACTGAGCACGCACACACAAGAACGAAAGCTCAGTCATCAACCTGGAGACGTGACTGGGTAGGAGTCCACTGATGTCAGGTCAAAAGCAAGAGGAGGAAGCAATGACAAACCTCAGGGTCAGGACATTTCAGGAAACAATGACAAGAGCGCTCAGGACGGAAGCGGTCCCAGCGTACTCAGTCAGTCTTGTTTGTAGCTATTGTGTGTATGCTTTCTTGGTCCTGTCTCCTGCTAATGGTGAATCTTTCTGCTAATAAAAGAAATACTAATAAATCCATAAGCATAGTGTATTTTATATAAATGTGAGTGGGGTTATAGGAAATAGCAAGGGACTTCCCTGATGGTCCAAACAGTTAAGAATTCGCCTGCCAATTCAGGGAACACGGGTTCGATCCCTTCTCAGGAAGATCCCACATGCTGAGCAGCAACTAAACCACGTACCACAACTACTGAAGTCTATGTGCCTTAGAGCTTGTGCTCCCAACTGGAGAGGCCACCGCAGTGAGAAGCCTGAGAGCTGGAACTAGAGAAAGCCCTCTTGCAGCAACAAAGACCCAGAGCAGCCAAAATAATTTTAAAAATTAAAAAAAAGGAAGAAACTAAGTTTGGAAGCCAAGTTGGCCCTTAGATTGCAACTTTGACATGTAAGAACGGTGCTGTTAACTTTTCTGGGAGACTCAAATGTGAAGTTATTTCAGTAATATCTGATAGTATTTGGTGTTTTCCTGAGTTTGATTATCTGCTATAGGTTACGGTTCTTTGTAAAATGGACAATATTTTCATTGTATAGAGAAAGGAAAGGAGCTTATGTTTCACTGCTTTTTTTTTTTTTTTTGCTATAGCCCCTCATTTAAAACCATGTCATCAAAATGTTATAATGTTATATAAATATATATAAACTCAACATTCAAAAACTAAGATCATGGCATCCGGTCCCTTCACTTCATGGCAAATAGTTGAGGAAACAGTGGAAACAGTGACAGATTTTATTTTCTTGGGCTCCAAAATCACTGCAGATGGTGACTGCAGCCATGAAATCAAAAGACACTTGCTCCTTGGAAGAAAAGCTATGACCAACATAGACAGCATATTAAAAAGCAGAGACAGTACTTTGCCAACAAAGGTCCATCTAGGCAAAGCTATGGTTTTTCCAGTAGTCACGTATGGATGTGAGAGTTGGACTATAAAGCTGAGCGCTGAAGAATTGATGCTTTTGAACTGTGGTGTTGGACAAGACTCTTGAGAGTCCCTTGGACTGCAAGGAGATCAAATCAATCAGTCTTAAAGGAAATCAGTCCTGAATATTCATTGGAAAGACTGATACTGAAGCTGAAACTCCAATACTTTGGCTACCTGATATGAAGAACTAACTCCTTGGAAAAGACCCTGATGCTGGGCAAGATTGAAGGCAGGAGAAGGGGATGACAGAGGATGAGATGGTTTTATGGCATCACCAACTCAATGGATGTGAGTTTGAGTAAACTCCAGGAGTTGGTGATGGACCGGGAAGCCTGGTGTGTTGCAGTTCATGGGATCACAAATAGTCGGACATGACTGAGCGACTGAACTGAACTGAACAGAACAATTTTAAGAGTTCCTAACAATTCTACTTCTCATTCCTGAATCCCAACAATGAATATTTGTTGAGAATTTGGGAACACTAAAGATGATTTGTCAGTTCATGTAGGGACTCTTTGTAGTTAAAAAGCAAGCCAAGAAAGAAGCAAATGGTAATTATGTCACAGGAAGTGGGGCCAAAGTCACGGTCAAAGAAGGAGCTGATGGTCTTCACAGGGATCAGGTTGGGAGGTTCTTGAAAGAAAGCTAAGTTTTGTGCAGGTGATTTATATCTGCCTGAAGGCTCTTTAAGCTTCCCAGGTGGTGCTAGTGGTAAAGAACCCACCTGCCAATGCAAGAGACGTAAGAGACTAGGGTTTGTTCCCTGGATCAGGGAGATCCCCTGGAGGAGGGCTTGGCAATCCACTCCAGTATTATTGCCTGGAAAATCTCTTCAACAGGGAAGTCTGGCCAGCTACACTGGTCCATAGGGTTGCAAAGGGTCGGACGCGACTTAGCATGTATGCACGCAGGTTCTTCAGGAGGAATTTGCCCCCAGCTCTGACAGAGGAGCAGAGGGTCAGATGGAGGAGGAGAGACAGAGCTGGACAGAGTGGAACTCTTTGTGTACCCCCCTGGAACCCAGGTGCCAGGCCCATGTCTCCTCTCACCAGAGCCAGCAGGAAGCTCCCAGGGTTGTAAGAACTGTCAGGGGAGTGTGTAATTTCCTCAGTTCTGTCTCATCACAACAAAAATTGAAGCGACGGATGGACCAGCGTTACAGTCCTCAGACAGACCAGTGTTACAGCTCTTGGACAGGCCGGCGTTACAGCTCCATTTTAGTTAGAAAGGAACGGAAAATACATCTTCAAGGTGTGAAGGAATGTTGGCCCATATGTTTTTTCTCCTCCCCCTGGGCCTGCTCTGTGTAAATTGGGCTAGCCAGGAGTGCAGTTTGTTTCACCTGAAGTCCTTA
This sequence comes from Redunca redunca, assembly GCA_006410935.1. NCBI lineage: Eukaryota > Metazoa > Chordata > Mammalia > Artiodactyla > Bovidae > Redunca > Redunca redunca. Next base: position 1,114,908 of record SJYQ01095307.1, on the reverse strand, counting down.
CTCCCATCCTCAGACCTTCCTTTGTTCTATTTTTGGGGGATTTTCCCTTCCTTGTCTTTTAGCCACTGCCATTTTGGACTCCTTTTTCCGTTTTCTAACTACCCAACAGACCCATGAATGACTTTCTCCCTCAGAGGGGAGCGCGCTGTCCTGAAAGGCAGGTTATGAGGGGAGGGCTTCACGGAGAATGCAGTACTGGGGTGCCAGGATGACCCCAGCCCTCCTGGAAGTCTAGGCACGGAAGCCTCGTGTTGGCCTTGTGGGGTTTGCGGGGGCAAACAGCCCCTCTATCCTGTTGTAGTGCTCAGTCGTGTCTGACTCTTTGTGAGCCCATGGAATGTAACCCGCCAGTGTCCTCTGTCCATGGGATTTTCCAGGCAAGAATGCTAGAGCCAGTAGCCATTCCTTTCTTCAGGGAATCTTCCCGACCCAGGGATCAAACTGGGGTCTCCTGCACTGTGGTGGATTCTTTACCATGTGAGCCACCAGGGACCCAAGTTGCCACCCAGGCTGGAAAACAAATTCAAATGTTTGATGGGGGTTGGGCTGCCTTTGGGTTATATTTTTGACTTGGATGCTAAGATCTAACTCTTGGTAGAAATAGGGTACAATTTTCAGATGCTTGGAAAATAAACTGTGGAAAATTCTGAAAGAGATGGGAATACCAGACCACCTAACCTGCCTCTTGAGAAATCTGTATGCAGGTCAGGAAGCAACAGTTAGAACTGGACATGGAACAACAGACTGGTTCCAAATAGGAAAAGGAGTACGTCAAGGCTGTATATTGTCACGCTGCTTATTTAACTTCTATGCAGAGTACATCATGAGAAATGCTGGACTGGAAGAAACACAAGCTGGAATCAAGATTGCCAGGAGAAATATCAATAACCTCAGATATGCAGATGACACCACCCTTATGGCAGAAAGTGAAGAGGAACTAAAAAGCCTCTTGATGAAAGTGAAAGAGGAGAGCGAAAAAGTTGGCTTAAAGCTCAACATTCAGAAAAGGAAGATCATGGCATCTGGTCCCATAACTTCATGGGAAATAGATGGGGGAAACAGTGGAAACAGTGTCAGACTTTATTTTTTTGGGCTCCAAAAGCACTGCAGATGGTGACTGCAGCCATGAAATTAAAAGACGCTTACTCCTTGGAAGAAAAGTTATGACCAACCTAGATAGTATATTCAAAAGCAGAGACATTACTTTGCTGACTAAGGTCCGTCTAGTCAAGGCTATGGTTTTTCCTGTGGTCATGTATGGATGTGAGAGCTGGACTGTGAAGAAGGCTGAGCGCCGAAGAATTGATGCTTTTGGACTGTGGTGTTGGAGAAGACTCTTGAGATTCCCTTGGACTGCAAGGAGAGCCAACCAGTCCATTCTGAAGGAGATCAATCCTGGGATTTCTTTGGAAGGAATGATGCTAAAGCTGAAACTCCAGTACTTTGGCCACCTCATGCGAAGAGTTGACTCATTGGAAAAGACTCTGATGCTGGGAGGGATTGGGGGCAGGAGGAGAAGGGGACGACTAAGGATGAGATGGCTGGATGGCATCATGGACTCGATGGACGTGAGTCTGAGTGAACTCCGGGAGTTGGTGATGGACAGGGAGGCCTGGCGTGCTGTGATTTATGGGGTCACAAAGAGTCGGACACGACCGAGCGACTGAACTGAACTGGAAAATGACTTTAGGGCGACCCCTCCCTCAAACCTCTATGCCCTTCTCAGATTCCTAGAAAAGAGGAAAGACAAAAATACTGTGACCTCAAGGAAGATACAGTTCTATTACCCCCTGGGAACGGAAGAATTTGCTTCAAAGCAAGAACAATGGTGTGTTTGCACAGACCAGGTAGAGTGAGTTTGGCTTTGATGACTAACCCAAAACTCTCATACAGTCTCAACTATTTCCTGTGGAAACTGTGTTGCTCTCAGAGCCCTGGCTCTTTCTCAGGCAGTGTGATGGAGAGCTGAGACCCCGATGTTTGAATCCCAGCTGTGCATTGACTGTCTTACATGGCACCTCCGCTCATTCTGTCTTCTGTCTGCCTCAAGGGTGGAGGGGTGGGATGTCTGAGGTGACAAGCCAATGGCCCTCAAGGCATTTTCTGCTTCCCAGGCCACACTGAATGCCTGTTGGCCTTTACATTTCTGTGAAGAATGGGAGTCAAGGTTTCATCCCTTGCTTTGATTTAATCCAGATCAGTAGGTCACATTTACCCCAGGACCTGCTGACTCTCTCCTCTGCCTCCCTTGTTCTCTATCTCCACCCCCTTCCCCTCTCAGTCTCTCTTCACTTTCCTCATCCGCCTTTTCTCCTCATTTAGGCTGTGGTTTACTTTCCCCCACCCACCTTTTTTTCCTTCTCCTTATGCATGTGTTGACTGAACCTCTGGTCAGCTGTTCATAATCTTGAGAGCATCCGTATTCTCTCTTCCGCAGCCTCTCCTTTTACCAGAAACAGTCAAATGTCGCAGGGATGGGGGGGCTGTTTCCCACGAGATTAATCCTTTATGTAGAGCACAGGAGAAAGCACCCACTAAAGACTGCACACATTTTTCAAATTCCTCTGCATTCCCTGAGGGCTTGAATGAAAGGAAAGGCACAGCCACAGGAAGCAGCTGGTCCTCGGCAAGACAAGGAGGTGTGTGAATGTTTGTCTGTGCCTTTGGCACCTCAATGACCTTCCAGTGAGGTCCTCTGCCTTCCCTGTGGCCCTGGGTCAGTCCTTGCTGCTCTGTTATCCCTTTCTGGCCCCTGGAGCCCAGGAGTCCCACTTCTTCCTGCTGTTTCCTGTACCCCTCCAGGTGCCTCCCGGCTACCCACTGTAGCTAGATGACCATCAAGCCAGGCAGCTTGATGACCGTCTAGCTTCCATCCTGCTTCTTCAAAACTTTGTTCCATGCCCTTCAAGATGTCAGTTAGTTTAGTGGTCCCCAGCCTTTTGGGCACTGGGGACTGGTTTTGTGGAAGTCATTTTCCCATGGATTGGGGCTGGGGGTAGGTTTCAGGATGATTCTAGTGCATGACACTTATTGTGCACTTTGTTTCTGCTTGGGCTTCCCTGATAGCTCAGTTGGTAAAGAATCCACCTGCAATCCAGGAGACCCTGGTTCGATTCCTGGGTCGGGAAGATCTGCTGGAGAAGAGATAGGCTACCCACTCAGTATTCTTGGGCTTCCCTGGTGGCTCAGCTGGTAAAGAATCCACCTGCCATGTGGGGGACCTGGGTTCAAGCCCTGGGTTGGGAAGACCCCCTGGAGAAGGGAAAGGCTACCCACTCCAGTATTCTGGCCTGGAGAATTCTAAGGACTGTGTAGTCCACGGGGCCGCAGCATTGGACACGACCGAGCGACCTTCAGTTTCACTTTGTTTCTGTTATTATGACGTCAGCTCCACCACAAATGATCAGGCATTAGATCCTGGAGGTTGGGGACCCCAGACTTAGTTATCTGCTCAACCAGGGTGGGTGTCTTAGAAGCAGAACACCTGCTTTCTGATGTCAGTTCGCTTGCCTTCTCTGGGCAGGGCTGCAGCCCTGAAGGGATGAGGGTTATTAGAAAACACCTCTGCTTGAAAATGTCTGCCCTCAGCCCATCTGGCTGCCACGTGCCACCAATTGGGAATTCACTTATATTTATAAATTTTCTTTTGAAATGAAATAACTGCCAGGAGGATTGGTCCTAAAACGTTGCTATTGTGTCAGGGTCTGTGATTTTTATGATGTGGAGTAGTCTATCAGAACAGATACTCCCAACTACAATATTGCTATTACATGAAAGTTCCATCCTTATGGTATTCTTCATATATGGTTTCTGGAAAAATCTTGTTGGGAAAGGGAAGGCTTATTATTTCTCTAAAATAATCTTCACCTTTCTTTATTCCTTTTTTTTTGGTCTTGAGGCATGGGGGGTCTTAGTTCCCCAACAAGGGATCAAACCCCTGCCCCCTGCCTTCGAAGCAAGGAGTCCTAACAACTGGACCAGCAGAGAAGCCCTGATACTCACCTTTCTTAATGACTGGTAATGGCTCCATCATCCCTGAATTTCAAAGTCTTCCCTAGCCCTAGCTATTTTTGTTTAGCCTGCAATCTCACTAGTGTGTGACAAATTTCCTTATCCAGATGTTGGTTTCTGGGCTGGCCATTGTGGCGAGGTGTATAATTTGGTGACCTTCTGGGTCTAATTGCAGCTTTGATAGTGGAGGAGGCACACATGAGGTATGAGAGGCAACCCAAGCTGCTGCTGCAACTCCGTGTGACCTCATAGACAGCAGCCCACCAGGCTCCTCCATCCACAGGATTCTCCAGGCAACCCAAGGGGCCCTCCTAAATTACGCTCTACCACTGACCCTACATGATCCCAGCAATAGCCACAGTGTTCATTCATGGGCTCCAGCCCTTTGGAGAGGACGTGAAAGGGCTTCAGTGGTAATGGAGCTCCACGCCTTTGTTTTTATAGAGGGGAAATCCGAGGTCCTCCGTGGTTGGGGTCTTGGCTAAGGTCACCCAGATGCAGTGACGGGCTAAACTGCAGTCTCCTAACTGGGGAGTGTTGCGTTTTCCACCCTGCAGCACCTTGGTTTAGTAGATACTAGGCACAGTCATGGAGAAGGCAATGGCACCCCACTCCAGTACTTTTGCCTGGAAAATCCCATGGTCAGAGGAGCCTGGTAGGCTGCAGTCCATGGGTTGCAAAGAGTTGGACACGACTGAGCGACTTCACTTTCACTTTTCACTTTCATGCATTGGAGAAGGAAATGGCAACCCACTCCAGGATTTTTGCCTGGAGAATCCCAGGGACGGGGGAGCCTGGTGGGCTGCCGTCTCTGGGGTCACACAGAGTTGGGCATGACTGAAGCGACTTAGCAGCAGCAGCAGCAGCAGGCACGGTCAATGGCCAAGTCATCAGACCACTGCCACCTGGGAGGACGAATATCTGAGACTGTTGCTCTCCACCCCTCGGCTGCCTGGAGTTAATGCAAGAAGGGAAAAGCAAAGTCAGAAGTAAGACCACCCCTTGGAAAGACTTACTGTATCTAGAACAGCGCTGTCCAATAGAAGCACAATGCAAGCCACCTGTGACATTTGAAATTTTCTAGTAGCCACATTTAAAAAGCAAAATAATTTTTTTAAAAAGTAAAATAAATATCCTTTAATTCTAATTATATATTAATTATTTAATATTAATAAATATATTTTATGTAATCAGTTCAGTTCAATCGCTCAGTCATGTCTGACTCTTTGCGACCCCATGAACTGCAGCATGCCAGGCCTCCTTGTCCATCACCAACACCTGCAGTTCACCCAAATTCATGTCCATCGAGTCGGCGATGCCATCCAGCNGGAGGAAGGAGAGGGCAGAATGAATCGAGAGAGGAGCATGGAAACATATATATTACCATACATAAAGTAGCTAATGGAAAGTTGTTGTATAACACAGGGAGTTCAATCTAGCACTCTGTGACAACTTAGAGGGGTTGGGTGGGGTGAGGGGTGGGAGGGAGATTCAAGAAGGAGGGGACTTATGTATACTTATGGCTGATTCACGTTGTAGTATGGCAGAAACCAACATAACATTGTAAAGCAGTTATCCTCCAATTAAAAATAAATTAAAAAAAAATGAATCTTTTAAAAAAAAGTTGTGCCAGATACAGGCGTCCACTAGCACTGAGCCACAGACCAGGACACGTGGTCGCCTAGTTATTAAGAGACTCCCATGAGAGGAGGCGCTGGACGCCAAGGTTGCTGTGGGAGTCACTGGGTAGCCCTGGATGGCCAATGGGCAATGTGAGACAGAAGACACGTGAGTGAAGGCAGTGAAGAAGCATCCACAGAAATCTGGGCAAAGCACTTGTGATTTAACTGAGGGTGAAGGAGGAGCTCATCCACTGAGCAAGTACCGAAAAACAGAATTAATTTTAATGGCACAATGTGAGATTTACATACAACCCAAGCAGAGTTCCTCAGCGCTGAGAAGGCGTTGCTGAGACTGGTGATGCTAGTGCCTTCTGGGCACTTTAAAAGCAGCATGAATTCACTCTATCCAAGACCCACCTGCTGCAGAGAAGGAAGATAAACTAATTAGCAGACGTCCGAGTCCCTTCAGCCCCAGATCCCAAGATTAAGCTCCTGGGGCTTCCCTGGTGGCTCAGTGGTGAAGGGTCCACCTGCCAATGCAGGAGACACAGGTTCAATCCCTGGTCCGGGAAGATCCCACATGCTGCAGGGCAACTAAATCCATGTGCCACAACCATTGAGCCTGTGCTCCGCAGCAAGAGAAAGCCACCGCAATGAGAAGCCCTTGTACCACAGCTAGAGAATAGCCCCTGCTCACAGCAACTAGAGAAAAGACCCAGCATAGTCAGTAACTAAATAAAACTATAAGAAATATTTAGCTATCTATTATAGGAAATGTCCCAAAGAAGAAAAGAAACTTTTAGATAAAATTTTGTTGGAAAAATCTGTTAAAGTACAAACCTTGAAAAAAAAAACAACATATATTTTGATGACAGTTGGTGCACTAGAAAGAAATGATCCTCAAATTTTATTTACGTAAGGTTTAAGAATTACAGTGAGAAAGAATCTTTTCCGGTAACTTTTACTCACAAACGTTAAAAAAAAATAAAGGAAAGCAACACTTTTGTTGGTCTTGATCATCTTTGATTGTCTGAAGTAGATGACATTTCATGTGTTACAATAAACCAAACATTTTCAGCTGTAACTTATTAATAATTTCTACTGTAAAATAATATCAAAGCAAGCATCTGTATTATGCATGATCATATTCAACAGATATTATTTTCTTAGCTTTAAGTTGGCTAAGATTTTCTCTTTTTTTGTTTTGCAACAAAAATGGTATTTTGAGTGGGGTTCAGCTGATATTCATCAAACTGAAGTGGGGTTAAGATAATATCAGCTGATGATTAGCATCAGGTGTGTGAAAGATGAGTGCTAGGAGATTGGGATTCCAGTTCCAATTTTGGTTACACAAACAATGAGCTATAGAGCAAGTCACTTAACCATTGGAGTCCCACATAGTGCTAAGGTATTCAGATCCTTTCTGCTGCAAGTGATAGAAACAGGGATCAAGATGGTTTAGGCGAGGGGACTTACATGGAGGTCCAGGGGTTGAGAGTCTGCGTACAATGCAGGAGAAAGCTGCTCAGCGTGGCCAAAAACGGTTTTGTTTTGTTTAAAGACGGCTTAAGCAGTAAGGACAGTTGCCATCTCACATGACAAGGGAAGCTGGAGGCACAACAGCTTTGAGGACAGTTGATTGAGGATCATCTCTCTCTGCTCTCAGTTCTGCTATTCCGTGTTATTGCCATTCTTGGGCTGACGTGGGGATGAGAAGGCTGCAGCAGTTCCGTGTGTCCCGCCCACACATGGCAACATCCAGGGGAGGGCAAGAGAGCTTTCCTTCCTGTGGCTTTTCTTAGACCCCTCTTCCTGTGTCTTTGCTTCTTGTTGGCGAGGTGGGGTCACAGGCCCATTTACTGACTTGCTTACTGGCCTGAGGAGTGCGATGTTTCTGATGAGCTCAGACAAATCACTTGGGGTGGAATAGATAATGCAGAGTTGGCAAGTGTCCACTCAATGACAGTCTCTTATGACGGTTGGAAAGCCCAGCAGGGTATGGACGCCCTGTAAATGGTAGCACAATCCAACAATTCAAGGAGTAGTTGTTGTTTCAATATTCTAGTTGTAGTTATCAGTTAACTAAGAATCCTATAATGAGAAAATAGAATGCATTAGAATATCTAACCTTGGGCATCAGAAAAATATATCGTTCTAGATTTTCTTTCCCTGAAAAATCTTTTAATATTTAAAACAGATTTAAGCAGAATTTGCTATCACTCATCACACATAAGAAGGAACTAGAGGGACATCACACCTTACACTCATATTATAAGCTTCAGATTCCCATTAAAAAGTTCTGTGCCTTCACAGTCTTCAGATCAGAGATACACAGCTAGTCAGAGCAGCATAGTAACTGCTCAGGTAGACAGATTGGGATTTAAATTCCAGCTTCTCCACTTAATAATCCCAGATCTCCAGGCAGACCAATTTATTTAACATTCCTGAGCCTCAGTTTCATCATTTGTAAAATAAAGCTATTGATATTAATTCCACAGGGTTGGGGGGATTTCATGAAATACATCTAAGAAGCTTTCATTGCAGTCTCTATCAGAAAAACCAATGTGCAATCAATGGTAGTCATATAGAAGATGTTTTCAAATTATTATTTAATATATTCCATATTTGATGTATTATTTAATGATAGGCTATCCCAGAAAAACTCAAGCCTCCACAAATTCAATAAATTCAAGTCATTGGATATTTAACAAGCAGCCACTGTGTGGCAGACACTGTGTACCCTGACAGCACGTTATTACTTTGTAATAATGGTTCAAGCCTCCTAATGCCTTTCACATTCTTCTGGCTTCCTCCACGCTGTTCAATCTGGATTCACAGTGTTCCTTAATACATGAAGGCTGGAAGCGTAAATGATGAAAATACCTTTAACTGGCAGGAGTGGAGTAGTGGCAGAGGAAGGAGAGAGGTGAAAATTAAGTCTAAGAGTCAATGAGGGGGGCCAACAACAAAAATATTGAGATGTAGCTCTATGATTCTGTGAACAGGCAGAGACAGGAGTGACTGCGAGTGTGCTTGGGTGTGTATATGTACACATGAGATGTATTTTCAAACCCAAGATATTTTGGCTTTTATCTCGGTCAACTTTATGTGTGTTAACCGCTTAGTCGTGTCCAACTCTTTGCAACCTCATGGACTATGTAACTCACCAGGCTCCTCTGCCCATGGGATTTTCCAGGCAGGAATACTGGAGTGGGTTGCCATTTCCTTCTCCAGGGAATCTTCCTGATCCAGGGATTGAACCCGGGTCTTTTGCATTTCAGGCAGACTCTTTACCATCTGAGCTACCAGGGAAATACGTATAATTTACATACAACAAAATGCACCCATTTTAGACAAATGTATACACAAGTGTTACCACCACCACAATCAACATTTAGGAAGGTCCCATCATTCCGGAAAGCTCTATAATGCATTTTTCCCCATAGCCTCAGGTTCAGTTCAGTTCAGTCACTCAGTCGTGTCCGACTGTTTTTGACCCCATGAACTGCAGCACGCCAAGACTCCCTGTCCATCACCAACTCCTGGAGCTTACCCAAACTCATGTCCATTGAGTCAGTGATGCCATCCAGCCACCTCATCCTCTGTCGTCCCCTTCTCCTCCTGCCCTCAATCTTTCCCAGCATCAGGGTCTTTTCAAGTGAGTCAGCTCTTCCCATCAGGTGGCCAAAGTATTGGAGCTTCAGCTTCAACATCAGTCCTTCCAGTGAACACCCAGGACTGATCTCCTCTAGGATGGGCTGGTTGGATTTCCTTGCAGTCCAGGGGACTCTCAAAAGACTTCTCCAACTCCACAGTTCAAAAGCATCACTTTTGGGCACTCAGCTTTCTTTATTGTCCAAATCTCACATCCAAACATGACTCTTGGAAAAACCATAGCCTTTACTAGATGGACATTTGTTGACAAAGTAACGTCTCTGCTTTTTAATATGCTGTCTAGGTTGGTCATAACTTTCCTTCCCAGGAGTAAGTGTCTTTTAATTTCATGGCTGCAGTCACCATCTGCAGTGATTTTGGAGCCCCCCAAAATAAAGTCAGCCACTGTTTCCCCATCAGGTAACCATTTTTATTTCCCCCACCCAAGTGTATGTCTTTATTTATTTCTGACTTTAATTGGAGTGGGATTTTTGGAAATGATTTTTCAGAGCCATTTAAGTTTACAGCAAAATTAAGTAGAAGGTGCAGAGATTTCCCATACACATACTGCCTTCACTCATGCCCAGTCTCCCGAGAGATCAATGTCCCCACCAAAATAGTGTGTTTCTTACAACTTGTGAGCCTCCACTGGCATATCACTATCACCCAAAGTCCACAGTTTACATTAGAATTCATGCTTGGTGTTATGAAAAAATGTATAACGGCAGGTATCCATCATTATAATGTCACATGGGCATTTCCCCTACCCTAGAACTCCTCTGTGCTTCACCTCTCTCCCCCTTGCCAACCACCAGTCTTCTTCCTGACTCTGTAGTTTAACCTTTCCCTAAGTGTCATACAATTGGAAACCAATAGTAGAGCTGTTAAAGTGCTGCACTCAATACGCCAGCAAATTTGGAAAACTCAGCAGTGGCCACAGGACTGAAAGAGGTCCGTTTTCATGAAAATTGTAAAGGGTGGCAATGCCAAAGAATATTCAAAGTACTCCACAATTGCACTCATCTCACATGCCAGCAAAGTAATGCTCAAAATTGTCCAAGTGAGGCTTCAGCAGTACCTGAACCGAGAACTTCCAAATGTTCAAGCTGGATTTAGAAAAGGCAGAGGAACCAGAGATCAGATTGTCAACATCCATTGGATCATAAAAAAAGCAAGAGAGTTCCAGAAAAACATCTACTTCTGCTTTATTGACTATCCCAAAGCCTTTAACTGTGGAAGCACAGAAGAACTGATGCTTTCGAAAGGACACCAATCCTAAATATTCATTGGAAGGACTGATGCTGAAGCTGAAACTCCAATACTTTGGCCACCTGGTTCAAAGAACTGACTCATTGGAAAAGACCCTGATGCTGGGAAAGATTGAAGGCAGGAGGAGAAGGGGATGACAGAGGATGAGATGGTTGGATGGCATCACCGACTCAATGGACATAAGTTTGAGCAAGCTCCGGAAGATAGTGAAGGACAGGGAAGCCTGGCATGCTGCAGAGCATGGGGTCACAAAGAGTCAGACACAACTGAGCGACTGAACAGCAACAATAGTGTGCAGCCTTTTCAGACTGGCTCCTTGTCACTTAGTAATTTGCATTTAAGATTCCTCCATGCTAAAAAAAAATAAAAAAAAAAGATTCCTCCATGCTTTTTCATTGCTTGACAGCTCATTCCTTTTTAGCATTAACTAATATTCCAGTGTCTGGAAGTACTTCAGTGTATTCATCTATTCACGTACTGAAGGATATCTTGGTTGCTTCCAACAGTAACTGTTCTTCCTGCATGGTTCCCAGACGGTGCTGAAGCACCCTGGAACACCACAACAAACTCACCATGGACATTTACAATTTCTGAGAGAAACACAAGACTTCTGTTCAACACTACTATTATGAAGTTGTTTGGCCCTAACCTCTCAATACAGTTAGTTATTTGGTCTTAGCAGGGCTTCCCTGGTGCCTCACTCAGTCAATAAAGGACCCACTGGAGATGCAGAAGACCCAGGTTCGATCGCTGGGTCAGGAAGATCCCCTGGATAAGGGAACGGCCACCCACTCCAGTATTCTTGCCTGGGAAATCCCATGGACAGAGGAGCCTGGTGGGCTACTGTCCATGGGTTCATAAAGAGTCAGACACGACTTAGCGACTAAACCACCACATTTTGGCTTAGGTGCCATGAAAGAATTACTGAGACCCTAATAATATTTTCAAGGCTCTTCCATGTTTCCACATGTACCACTGTATCATTCCTTTATACTGCTGTGAAGTATTTTAATGTAACACCATTTATTTAAAGAAAGCTGCTGTGAACGTTCATATACAGATCTTTGGAGTACATATGTTTTCATTTTTCTTGGGTAGAAATCTAGAAGCAGAATTTCTGGGTCATATGTTAAGTGTGTGTTTAATTTTTTTAGAAACTGCCAAACTGTTTTCCAAAGCACAATTTTACACCTCCCGTTGCTCGACTTCCTTGCCAACATGGCATAGCCAGTCTTTTAATTTTAGCCATTCTAGTGGGTGTATGGTGTTAACTCATTGTGCTTTTAATTTGCATTTTCCCAGTGACTAATGATGTTGAGAATATTTTCATGTGCTTATTAGCCATTTGTATATCCTCTTTAGTGAAAGCATTTGAAATCTTTTGCCCATTAAAAAATGGATGAGCTTGACTTCTTATGATTCAACTCTAAACATTTTATGTTCTTAAGACACGTCCAGTGTTTCTCCCGGTCTGCAGTTTGCTTTTGCATTGTCTCAACCATTCCATTCAAAGGACAGAGGCTTTCAGTTTTGATGAAGTCCACTTATTCACACGCTGCGCTGTGTGCTTTGTCACTTAGTCGTGTCCGACTCTTCGTGACCCCATGGACTGTAGCCCTCCAGGCTCCTCCTTCCAGGGGATTTTCCAGGCCAGAATACTGGAGTAGGTAGACTATCCCTTCTCCAGCAGATCTTCCCGACCCAGAAATTGACCCGGGGTCTCCCACATTATAGGTGGATTCTTTACCAGCTGAACTACCAGGGAAGCCCATTTATTAATATATTAATATTTTTAAAATACTTGTGCATTTCTATGTCCCAAGAGCTTTTTGTCTACCTCAAAACTAAAGAGATTTTCCATTTCTTTCCTGGATATTTTAGTTTTAGCTTTCACTTTTAGGTTTGTGATCCATTTGAGTTTATTTCTGTACATGGTGTGAGGTAAGATGGGAGGTCCATTTTCTCCTCAGTGAATATCTAATTGTTCAAGCAGCATTTCTATAGGGAAGGACTATCTTTTGCCCATTAAAGAACCCTTGACATCTTTGTTAGATATTAATTCACCACACATATGCTGGTCTATTTCTGGACTCTATTCTTTTCTACTTGTCTTACAACTATCCCTTGCCAATACCATACTGCTGATTACTATAGCTTTATAGTAGCCTTGAAATCTAGGTAATGTATGTCCTTCAACTTTGTTCTTATTTTTCAAAATTGTTTTGGCTGAATTATAAGTCCTTTGCATTTTTATATAAACTGTAGAATCGATATGACATTTCTACAGAAATCGGCTGGAATTGATAGGCTTTTCCTTGAGGCTGTCAGGCCAGTTCATGATGTTAAGCCTCATGAGTATTAAAAAAAGAATTTAAAGTGTTAATGATACTGCCCCAATACAGGCAGAGATTAAAAGGACAATAATGAAGTTAGACAGTGTTTTCGAGGTGAAAACCCCACAGCTGTGGGAGCCAAAATGTCCTGGATTCACATTGTCTATTTTTTCCCACTTTCTGATTGTGTGGCATCAGGGCAAGTGATCAGAGATGGATTGTATAGTTTGCCACAAGGATTAAAGAAGACCTCACCAGCTACCTCCTGGATACTGGGGATCCTCACATTCAACACTTCCAAAAAGAAACCCCCTATTTTCCCTCTCAAACCAGCTTTCCTTTGCTGTTCTCCGTCTTAGTGACCTAGCCCTTCTGCCTGCTGTCTACTCTAGCACGTAGGCACTCTTCTGGCACCCTAGAATCTATGGGACAGGTTGGTCACAGCTTGATTTTCTCCCAACACAGAAGCTGAAGTGAAAGTGTTAGTTGCTCAGTCGTGTCTGACTCTGTGACCCCATGGACTGTGGCCCGCCAGGCTCCTCTGTCCATGGAATTCTCCAGGCAAGAATACTGGAGTGGGTAGCCATTCCCTTCTCCAGGGGATTTCCCCAAGTCAGGGATCAAACCCAGGTTTCCTGCCTTGCAGGTGGATTCTTTACCATCTGAGCCCATCAGTATCTGTAAAACAGCTCAAAAGACATGGATCAGAATATTATCTATAGCCCTTGAGGAGGTTCTTGACTGCTTAAGGACTATGATTATTTTGTCTTGCTTGACTGTTTTCTTTTCTTTCTGCATTTTCTTGCTTCTCTGATTAACTGTATTCTTTGACTAGAGTTTTTCTACAAACAAAGGGCAGGCAGAGGACGCGGGGGTGGGGAGGGGNGAGGGGGGTGGTGGGGGGTGGGGATTGTTCTGGGAAGGCCCCATGGGGCGGTTGCGGAATTAGTGGGATGGTTGCACAACAGCATGAATGCAAGCCACACACTGTAAAATGGTAAATTTTATGTTATGTGTATTTTACCACAATGAAAAGAGTCCATAACAAATTTGGACTACAATAGGGAGATAATTTTTCCAGAAATATCAACATCTAGGTCTTCCCAGTGACCTTTTCTTACTCCTGCTCACCCTACACTCTTTTTTCTTTTTCATTGGAGAAATAGTTAGCTTTCTCCCATGTAATTACTCAGTATACAAACAGCCCACAGGCAGCCTCTGCTGACTTGAGAACAAGGGTGTGGCTTATCCCAGTAATGCTTGGCTTTTTCTTGTCTGTCTTGAGTAGATTTGCTGAAGCTTTAGAGAGAAGCAGGCTTTCTGCTGATACCTGAGGCTTTCTCGGAACCACAGGGTTCAGCTTTAAAACGCCCTGTGAGCCTCCTCGCTCACTTTTCCTCAAGGGCAGAATTCTATGAGCTCTTTCAGGAGTCAGCATCAACCTCCACCGCAATCTTTTCTCCAACCTAGAGTTTCCTTGGCAACCAAGTGAATAGTCAGTCACTTGCTTCTTACTAACACTTGTTCAGTTTTGAACAGTTTGTCTTACTTGAAAAGAAACTGCAGAAACTGCACTTTTGTTGTTGCTATTAAAAACAACAACAACAAAAAACCTGGGTTCCTGCCAGGCTTTTAAAGGGTCCATCCTCTGAATGCCTGAACACATGGTTAAGAGCCACACCAGTTGTACCTAGTATGTATCAGCCTTTATATTTGTTGCTGTTGTTCAGTGGCAAAGTCCTGTCCAATTCTTTGTGATCCCATGGACTGCAGCATGCTAGGCTCGCCTGTCCTTCACCATCTCCCAGGTTTTACATAGAATCACTCACTTCATCTGTGTGACAATCCAGGATAGAGGTATAATTGTTATTCTGATTTTACAGATGAGGAAATGGAAGCACGAGGTCAAGTACTTTGCCAGAGGTCAACAGGCAGTACCATTTTTAGACTATATTGTAATTTCTTCAAGCTTGTATGGGATCCTTGTGTTTTACCAGAGGAGCCTCAGTGCAGAGGGTGGACTCTTAGTGATGGAGAAGCAGTCACTGTTGGAAGAAATCCCTGATGCTGGGAAAGACAAAAGGGAAAAGGGGAAGAAAGTGGCAGAGGATGAAATGGTTTGATAGCATCGTCGACTCAATGGACATGAGCTTGAGCAAACTCTAGGAGATAGTAAGGAAAGGAGAGCCTGGCGTGCTGCAGTCCATGGGCTCACAGAGTTGGGCGTGATTTAGTGACTTCACAACAACCACAACAGCAGGCAATGTTGCAGGTTCAGTAGTCAGTTCAGTTGCTCAGTCATGTCTGACGCTTTGTGACCACGTGGACTACAGCACGCCAGGCCTCCCTGTCCATCACCAACTTCCAGACCTTGCTCAAACTCATGTCCATAGAGTCGGTGATGCCATCTAACCATCTCATCCTCTGCTGCCCCCTTCTCCTTCTGCCTTTAATCTTTCCCAGCATCAGGGTCTTTCCCAATGAGTCAGTTCTTTGCATCAGGTGGTCAAAGTATTGCAGCTTCAGCTTCAGCATCAGTCCTTTCAAAGAATATTCAGGACTGATTTCTTTTAGGATGGACTGGTTGGATCTCCTTGCAGTCCAAGGGACTCTCAAGAGTCTTCTCCAACACCACCGTTCGAAAGCATCAATTCTTTGGCACTCAACCTTCTTTATGGTCCAATTCTCACATCCATATGTGACTACTGGAAAAACCATAGCTTTGTTGGCAAAGTAATGTCTCTGCTTTTTAATATGCTGTGTAGGTTGGTCATAGCTTTTCTTTCAAGGAGCAAGCGTCTTTTAATTTCATGGCTGCAGTCACCATCTTCAGTGATTTTGGAGCCCAAGAAAATAAGTTTCTCACTGTTTCTATTGTTTCCCCATCTATTTGCCATGAAGTGATGGGACCAGATGCCATGAAATTTGTCTTTTGAATGTTGAGTTTTAAGCCAGCTTTTTCACTCTCCTCTTTCACTTTCATCAGGAGGCTCTTTAGTTCCTCTTTGCTTTCTGCCGTAAGGGTGGTGTCATCGGTTTATCTGAGGTTATTGATATTTCTCCTGGCAATCTTGATTCCAGCTGTGCTTGTTCTAGTGTTGCAGGTTAGGGGAGAAATTTGGGGGAAGAAACCCCTTCAGCAAAACTCCTCAGAGCCTGCCATCTGGGCACACAGAAAACCACAAGTAGAATGTCCCTGTTTTGACTGGCCTTGGCATATGACAGAAGGGTTTAAAAAGCACAGACTCCAGACTTCCCTGGCGGTCCAGTGGTGAAGACTCCACTCTTCAATGCAGGAAGCATGGGTTCCATCCCTGATAGGGGAACTAAAATCCCATATACTGTGCAGAGCAGCCAGTAAAATAAAAAATTTAAAATAAACAGCAGACTCTGGGGTCAGGCAGAGCTGGAAACAGATCCTGCTTCAATCACTGAGTCACCGGGCAAATGACCACAGAGGTCCTTAGGCCAAGGCTGTCTGGGCCAAGAGGGAGTTTTTCTGAGGACACGCCTGCCTGGACAGAATTTTGGATCTGATGAGGGTTTCTCAACCTTGGCCCTGTTGACAGAACTCTCTGTGGTGGAGGGCTGTCCCGCACGCTGTAGGGTATGGATGAGTACACCTGTCCTGCTCTAGAGACAGATTGTGACAAGCAGAAGTGTCTGTAGCCGAGGCCAGCTGTCCCCTAGGGAGGTGGGCGAGGTCATCTCCCCTCTAGATTAGATGACCTAAAGCTTCTTCCAGTTCAGATAATATTTTGGGATTATATCTCAGGCTGCTCCCCCCAGGTGGCGCTAGTGATAAACAACTCTCCTGCGAATGCAGGAGATGAGAGACAGAGGTTCGATCCCCGGGTCAGGAAGATCCCCTGGAGAAGGAAATGACAACCCTATTCCAGTATTCTTGCCTGGAGAATCCCACGGACTGCAGCCAGTCGCAAAGAGTTGGACATGATGGAATCGACTTAGCATGTACACACACACACACACAGAGGTTATCAACACATAGAGCTGTTTTGTAAAACATCACCCCATTCACACAGTGGGATCACAATTCAGACTTATCAGCCAACCAGATTGCCGAAATTTGTCTTTTCTTCTCCGTGGGAACAACCTGCAGGACAGGCTTGTTCCTTTTCAGGCCACTCAAGCTAAGTCTGTTTTTTTCCTTCTGGTTAAAAACAAAAGCTTATTTTGAGTAAGTTTCTCAGTTACCCCAAAGTTCACAGTTCCTGCCNAGAGCCTGCCATCTGGGCACACAGAAAACCACAAGTAGAATGTCCCTGTTTTGACTGGCCTTGGCATATGACAGAAGGGTTTAAAAAGCACAGACTCCAGACTTCCCTGGCGGTCCAGTGGTGAAGACTCCACTCTTCAATGCAGGAAGCATGGGTTCCATCCCTGATAGGGGAACTAAAATCCCATATACTGTGCAGAGCAGCCAGTAAAATAAAAAATTTAAAATAAACAGCAGACTCTGGGGTCAGGCAGAGCTGGAAACAGATCCTGCTTCAATCACTGAGTCACCGGGCAAATGACCACAGAGGTCCTTAGGCCAAGGCTGTCTGGGCCAAGAGGGAGTTTTTCTGAGGACACGCCTGCCTGGACAGAATTTTGGATCTGATGAGGGTTTCTCAACCTTGGCCCTGTTGACAGAACTCTCTGTGGTGGAGGGCTGTCCCGCACGCTGTAGGGTATGGATGAGTACACCTGTCCTGCTCTAGAGACAGATTGTGACAAGCAGAAGTGTCTGTAGCCGAGGCCAGCTGTCCCCTAGGGAGGTGGGCGAGGTCATCTCCCCTCTAGATTAGATGACCTAAAGCTTCTTCCAGTTCAGGTAATATTTTGGGATTATATCTCAGGCTGCTCCCCCCAGGTGGCGCTAGTGATAAACAACTCTCCTGCGAATGCAGGAGATGAGAGACAGAGGTTCGATCCCCGGGTCAGGAAGATCCCCTGGAGAAGGAAATGACAACCCTATTCCAGTATTCTTGCCTGGAGAATCCCACGGACTGCAGCCAGTCGCAAAGAGTTGGACATGATGGAATCGACTTAGCATGTACACACACACACACACAGAGGTTATCAACACATAGAGCTGTTTTGTAAAACATCACCCCATTCACACAGTGGGATCACAATTCAGACTTATCAGCCAACCAGATTGCCGAAATTTGTCTTTTCTTCTCCGTGGGAACAACCTGCAGGACAGGCTTGTTCCTTTTCAGGCCACTCAAGCTAAGTCTGTTTTTTTTCTTCTGGTTAAAAACAAAAGCTTATTTTGAGTAAGTTTCTCAGTTACCCCAAAGTTCACAGTTCCTGCCAGGCTTCTCCCCACCTTCATGGTTTCTCCCCTCACCCTCCTCCCCTCTGAGAAATCCTCAAGGCAGGGAGAAGCTTCTGGAACACTGGGGCATCTGTGGCAGAAGGCTGGTCCTCTGAGCTGGCCTGGGGAGATATGTGTCTTGGGGGACACCTCATGGTATTTTTGTGTGTGTGCTGATGGCTCCTTCTCTGTGGCCTGGGCACCTGGCTACAGGCTCCTCTTGTCTCTTAGCTCTGGGTTGTCACCCCCGGCCTTCTGCATCCCCTTGGTCCAGTCCAGATGACCCCCGGCAGGTGCGATGATGGAATTCTGAGTTACCACCTGGCCTCTTGAGGGCTATGGGAATGTCTCTGGTTGGCCACTGTGCCGGGCGCAGTGTGGGTGGCTGTCTCAGGCCATTCTCGCTCCAGCCCTGCCCTCTCACTCTTCCTTGACCACAGCCCATTCCCTTCCCACTTCCTTCTTCCTACTCTGAGGCTGCCTCTTGCCTGGACTCCAGGAGAGGCGTGTGTTATAGTCCACCAGGCCTTTGGAGCCTCAATCTTGCAAGTACTCTTCCAGAGAAAAATGGAAACACAGCCATCTCAGTATTCATCTTGCGCAATGATAATTTGGAAAGTATTTCGAGTTGGCTTTATAACTCCCTCTAATGCCCCGCTCCAATCAATCCTGTGAGCCCACAGGGACCGCAATCCCCTAACTTTGCACCACTTACTGATCTCATTCCTTTTGAGCCCTCACTGTCCTCCATATCCAGCTAAACATCTGCCCTCATTTTGTTGTAAACACCCCAGCCCCCTCTCCTCTCCCATTTCATTGTACTTGGTTGATGTATGAGTCACGGTTCTCTAGAGAAGCAGAACCAACAGGCTGTGTGTTTATATAGAAAGAGGTTTATTTTAAGCAATTCACTCACATGATTGTAGAGACTGGCAGGTCCCAAATCGGCAGGGTGGCCTGGCTGGTATTTCAGTTTAAGTCCAAAGGCAGTCTGCAGGCAGAAATTCCTTCTTGCTTGCTTGGGAGAGGCCCATCTTCACGCTATTAAGGCTTTCAACTGATTAGATGAGGCCCACCTCCTTATGGAGGACAATCTGCTTTACGAAAGTCCACCAAATTAAGTGGAAATCTTCCCCCCGCCGACCAACACTCTCTCAGAGACATTCAGAATGTTTGACCAAAAATCTGGGCACTGGAGCCCAGTCACACTGACACATATAACTTCCTGTCACAGTTGGCTAAATCGCAGTCCTGGTGAAGCCCACTGTCTCACTGGAAATGGGTGATCAGTAACTCTCAGAGAAGTGTGGGCATTAGACCACATTTCCCTGGTTCAGTCACTCCCCCTACTCGTAAAGGACTATTACTCTCTGTTCCCCATTCTCAGTCTCTGTGTCTCAGAGAGAGGCCTTGGTGGATCCTTACCACTCCATCTGTCCAGCGACAGGCTGTATCTGTGCTCTCGTGCGCTCCGTCCCACATCCTCCCGTGGGGGAAACGCCCCGGCTCCTGGCCAAGGCCAACCCCTGCCTCCTGCGATGGGTGTCCTCTTTCTCCTCTGCTCGAGGTCATTCTCCAACACTTTCTTCCTCTCTCCTCTGAGTCATCAGTTTTGTCTTTCTTCATTCATTCTCGTTAGTACACAGGCTTTTCTTGACCTTGTTTGGAGCCCCACTCTATTTATCTCCTTTTTTACAGTACAGTTTCCATTTGTGCTGTCTGTAATCTCACTCCCCCATTCTCTTCTTTTTTTTTTTTAATTGTGGTAAAATACACACAAATGTACCACTGTAGCCATGTGAAATCGTATGATTCAGTGACATGAAGCGCGTTCACAGTGTGGTGTGACCGTCACTGGTCTAGTTCCAAAACTTTTCATCATTTCAAATGCAAATCTTGTACCCATGGAGCAGGCACTCCCCTTTCCCCTGCTTCCCCCAGATTCCCCCAGTCTCTGGTAACCACTAATATGCTTTCTGTCTCTATAGACTGTTCATGCTGGATAGTTCGTATAACTGGAATCGTACAACATGTGGTTGTTCGTGACTGGTTTCTTTGAGTCATTGTGATGCTTTGAAGATTCATCTACGTTGGAGCGTGTATCAGCGTGTCCTTCCTTTTTGTGATGGAGTAGTACCCCACTGTGCAGATGCAGCACGCTTTCTTTATCCACTCATCTGTTGACGGACTCTTGTGTTGCTTCCTCCCACTCTTTGGAAGCCCTTTCTAACAGGCTCTCACCCCCACCAGTCCACCCAAACTGCTCTCATCAAGATCACCAATGATCCCCACGCTGCCATCTCTCATGGTTGATCTCAGTTGTCTTTGGACTTGAACACCAGCAGCACTTGGCCTGCCAATCGCTCTCTCTTCTCAAATCACTTCTTGACTCTGTTGGCAGCACATGCTTTTTCCAGATTTTCCTTCTTCCTCTCTGGAACGTTCTACTCTGTCTCCTCTACTATCTCTCTCCTGTGTTCTATCCTCTTGATATTGGAATATGGTACCTGGACCTCTTTTCTGTCAACTCTCACTAGCCCCATGGTTCTCAGTACCATTTGCATATGGATACTATTTGCATACCTCATTTTACTGCACTCTGAGGACACTAGAGTTCTTTACAAATTGAAGGTTTATGGCAGCACTGCATTGAGCAAGTCTATTGGTGCCATTTTTCCAACAGCATTTGCTCACTTCATGTCCCTGTGTTACGTATTGGTAATTCTCGAGATATTTCGAACTTTTTCATCATTATCATCTTTGTTATGGTGATTGTGATCAGTCATCTCTGATGTTACTTTTGCAAATAAATTACGACTTGATGAATGCTCAGATGATGGTCAGCAGTTTTTAGCAATAAAATCTTTTTTAAAATTAATTTATTTAATTTACTTTATTTTTTATTTTTATTTATTGGGCGGCATCAGGTTCAATTGCCCTGCCCTGTGGGATCTTAGTTCCCTGACCAGGGATTGAACCCATGTCCCCTCTGTTGGAAGGCAGATTCTTAAATCACTGGACCACCAGGGAAGTCCATAAAACACTTTTTTCTTTCTTTCTCTTTAATTCCTTTTTGGCTCTCTTTTTTCTTCTATATTGTCTGGAAGTTAGGAGTCCTTTTTCTATTCTTTTAGTGATTACCCCTGAGGTTATAACATGTTCCTTACTTATTAAAATTTCATACTTATATGCTCTTTCCCAGTAACACAACTTAAAATACTTAGAATGCCATGTATTATTATATTTAAAACACTTCCTGACTTACATTGTTTAGTGTTTAGTATTACCCCTGGAGAAGGAAATGGCAATCTACTCTAGCACTATTGCCTGGAAAATCCCATGGACAGAGGAGCCAGGTAGGCTACAGTCCATGGGGTCGCAAAGAGTCGGACACGACTGAGCAACTTCACTATCACTATTAAGCAATAAAATATTTTTAATTAAGATGTGTACTTTTTCTGACGTAATGTAACTGCACACTTAATGCACACTTATGTATAGTATAAACATAACTTTTATATGCACTGGAAGCCAGAAAAATTCATGACTCACCTTGTCACAATATTGCAGTGGTCTGGAACCAAATCGAAATGTCTCCAAGTATGTCTATATTGATATGTGCCGAATTTTCTACTCCTGTGTCCTGTTTCCTGCTCATTATCCCTCTTGGGATGCCTAATAAGTATTTCAAACTTTAAAATTTGTCTTAAGTATCAAAATAACTGAGGTATTGGAACCACCCTTGACTTTACATTTCTTCTCCTGCTCTTAATCCATAAGCAAGTATCACTGGGTTCATCTTCGTTTGCATCCAGAATCCAAGCACTTATCCCCATACCTACTGCTCCCTCTCTGACCCAAAGCGCCAGCATCTGTTCCTCTGATTACTGCACAGTCTTCCTCCTGGACTGTCTGATTCTACTTGTTTTCTCTAGTCTAGTGCGAGTCACTTTGTTTGTTTTTGTTAACACTTAAGTCATATCTGTCTCTCTTCTACCTGTCTCTCTTCTACTCCAAATGCTTCAATAGGTCCTAATCTTTCTTACTCAAGAGTAAATGCCAACTCTTCATTGCAAGTCCTCTCCAAGTTCAGGCCAAGACAATGAATATCCTTGCCATCTTCGTGGGCCAACAGGCAGATTTTTTTTTTTTCTTGGATCATCCCAGGGACCTCAGATCCAACTCGTCAACTGGTCAGACCTAAGGCCTCCTCTCCTGTCTAGGTGTGGCATTAAAACATAAGTTTCTGTACTTCCTTGGTGGGCCAGTGGTTCAGACTTTGCTCTTCCACTGCAGGGGGACATGGGTTCAATCTCTGGTCAGAGAACTAAGACCCCACAGTGCAGCCAACAAATAGAAAAAAAACACATAAATTCCTTAGTTACCAAAACTTGTCACCTCTCTTACCTATATAGAGCAACCTCAGCATTGGTTCATGTTCACTATGCTGATTTTTGTTTCATTTTTGTCTTTTTTTTCTGCCCCAAGGCTACCTATCCCTTACTTGCTTAGGAATTAGGCTATGAATTTAGAAAGTTATTTGTCATATTTTGTTCAGCACTTTTTGGTGCCTGGCGGTGGGAGGATATTTAGGTGATGCTGTTTGCCCTGTTGCTGGAAACAGAAGACCAGCATTAGAGGAAGAGATGGCAACCCACTTCAGTAACCTTGCCTGGAGAAATCTAAGGACAGAGGAGCCTGGCGGGCTACGGTCCTTGAGGTCACAAAGAGTTGGACACGGCTGAGTGGCAGAACACACTCATGCATATGTTATAGAATCCCATTTTTAAAGGCTAAACAATATCCCATTGTGTATACAGACCACATTTTGTTTATTCATTCACCTGTCAGTGGACTCTTGAGTTGCTTCCACCTTTGGGCTCTTCTGAATAAAGCCTCAGTGAATACATGTGTACAAGTAACCCCAGTTCCTATCTTTAATGTGTGGCTTTGTTGGTTAGGAAGCAAGCTGGGAAAGGATGGTATAAACCTGACCTAGGACCACAGTCTCATATTAAAAAACATGAGGTCAGATGTTCAGAATTTTTCTTTTGAGTTTAGAAGGATAATTCAGTTTACATGTGGTACATTATGTCATACCCACAGTATTATTTTAAACAGATTACAAATAGCCCCACATGACTTTCAGGTTTGGTTTTGCAACCAAATGTATTTGCCACAGATTTATTTCCAATTTCTTTTTTTAGAGCTTTTTAGATTTCAGAATTGTGGACATGTATCAAAGGTTATCAGTTTGTAGAGATTAAAAAAAATAAATGTCTTCATTTCTAACCCACACTGTCCCCTGTGTGTTGTTTTACTTCTGGAAGCATTTTGGGAGGATTAGTTGGTCAATTGAAGGAAGAAAAGTGATTGAATTGAAAGAACCACTCAAGTACTTGGTAACTCAGTGGGGATGGTCAAAGGACTTTTTGGGTACCCGGCGCTCAAGTCAACCAGAGCTGTGGAGAGGAGGATGTTTTGATGAGACTGATTGGAGTGGGGGGACTTCCCTGGCAGTACACCAAATAGGAATCTGCCTGCCGACTCAGGGGACGTGGGTTTGATCCCTGGTCTGGGAAGATGCCACATGCTGTGGAACAACTAAGCCCATGTACCACAACTACTGAGCTTGTGCTCTAGAGCCCTGAGCCAAAGCAAGAGAAGCCCCTACTCACACAACCGGAGAAAGCCCCTGAGCAGCAGTGAGGACACAGTGCAATCAAGAAGAAATTGATAATATAAAAAAAAAAAAAACAGGGAGGAATGAAGCACACCATGTTAATTATTTGAAAATTAAGATTCAAAGTTGAGGCCAGAAATGTACTCACAGCTGTTTTTAAAGAAAGTTAAGCAGAATGTCAGATGGTAAAGCATCTGTCTACAATGCGGGAGACCTGGGTTCCATCCGAGGGTCGGCAAGATCCCCTGGAGAAGGAAATGGCAATCCACTCCGGTACTATTGCCTGGAAAATCCCACGGAGAGAAGAGCCTGGTAGGCTACAGTCCACGGGGTAGCAAAGAGTCGGTCACGACTGAGTGACTTCGCTTTTCCAAGCAGAATGTAACTAATGGTCCTTAGATTAGATGGGTAGGAGGCCTTCAAAAATACTGATCCATTCATTTTGGATTTAACTACTTAGCTGGGATGGCTATACCATTTTTGAGAACTTTTCCTATGTGAAGCTTTTATGTACTTTTTAAAAAGATCATTGAAAAAATGATTTATTTATTTCTGGCTGTGCGGGTCTTCACTGCTGCCAGGGCTTTTCTCTAGTTGCGGCGAGTGGGGGCCACTCTCCAGTTGTGGCCCTTGGGGTTCCCGCTGCCGTGGCTTTTCTTGCTGTGGAGTGCTGGCTCTGGGGCACATGGGCTTCAGGAGCTGTGGCACGTGGGCACAACAGTCACGGGTCCTGGGCCCTAGAGCACAGTCTCAATAGCTGCGACCCATGGGCTTATTTGCTCCGCAGCACGTGGGATCCTCCTGGATCAGGGATCGAACCCGTGTCTCCTGCATTGGCAGATAGATTCTTTATCACTGAGCCATCAGGGAAGCTATGTACTTTAAATACATTCCCTTATTTAATTCTTATAAATATCTACACTGTATATTTTCCTGTCCCCAAGATGGGCTGTGCAATTTGTGGGGCCTAGTGAAAAATGAAAACGTGGGACCCTTTGTTCAAAAAGTATTAAGAATTTCAAGATAGCAAGAGCATTGTATGAAAGCAAGCTCAGGTCCTTCTCAGAGTGAAGTCTTATGTACCAGCACTGGCTGGAAGCTGGGTGTTACTGTCCCCATTTTTCATATGGGGACACTGAGACATGAAGAGGCCATGTCTTGCTCCTGGTCAGACAGCTCTGACCCTAAATGCTAAAAGACAAGGAGACTTACTGGTTATTGTATCTGAATTTCAGCTCAGGGCAGATGCTCAGTAAGTATTATGGGATGGCAATCAAGACAACTCAGCAAATGCTAAGGAGTGCCTAGAACTTTTGGAGGTGTTATTAAGAGCATGAGAGAATGAGCTAAAATCTGATAACATACCCTAATTGTTCACACTGTCTGCGCTTAGTCCCGCAGTTGTGTCCAGCTTTTTGTGACTCTGTGGTCTGTAGCTCGCCATGCTCCTCTGTCCATGGGAAATCTCCAGGCAAGAATACCGGAGTGGGTTGCCATGCCCTCCACCAGGGAATCTTCTCCACCAGGGATTGAACCCAGGTTTCCCACATTGCAGGCGGATTCTTTACTGTCTGAGCCACCAGGGAAGCTCAATTGTTCATGCTAGCAAATGCCTATAAATATATAGGAAACACTTGTACTGACTCCCCCCACCCCTCCACCAGGCTTTGTGGGGGGTCTGTTTAATTCCTCTTCGAGGGTAATGTGAACCATCTTACTTGTGAAGATTTCTCATTAAACAACTATTTGCCTAATTGGGGTAAATCAGCTAAACGCTAATTAGTATCTTCCAAAGAGTTAAAAATAGATCTCTAATCACTCACATTATGGCTGAGCACAGAGAGCACCAGGGAAGCATGCTTTCAGAGCCTGCGTCTTATTTAATGTTTTACAGACTCCACGCAAAACCCCACATGCCAGTTTAATGGCAGTGGCTGACACATGGCTGAGATGCTTGAACGTGGTGGCTTTCCAGAGGCTGTTGTCATGAGAAACTCAGTCATTAGCGGCTGTCATTGTGCTTGTGCGACTCTGACAAAGAATTTCCTCCACAATTATGTGGCTAGAATCACGCTAGTGAAATTCAAGTGACAGCTGAAGACAACAAGATTGGAATGAGAATGGCCAAAGTTATGACAAATAGTTACACTCATGACAAACTGTGACCCGGGGACGGGCTTTGGCAGACGGCACATTTGGACTCCTGGGCTCTTCTTCTGCAAGATTCCCAAGAGGATGTTTCTGTGACAGCTGACACGTCCAGCTGATCTTCCATCTGAGACTGTGGCTTCTCTGGTCTAAAATTAAAGCCATTCTTTTGCTTGCTACTGACACAGATGTTCTGCAACATCTTAAAGATCACTTAGTGGCCTAAATGATGGAATCAGTTCAGTTCAGTTCAGTTCAGTCGCTCAGTTGTGTCCGACTCTTTGCGACCCCATGAATCGCAGCACGCCAGGCCTCCCTGTCCATCACCATCTCCCGGAGTTCACTCAGACTCACGTCCATCGAGTCCGTGATGCCATCCAGCCATCTCATCCTGGGTCGTCCCCTTCTCCTCCTGCCCCCAATCGCTCCCAGCATCAGAGTCTTTTCCAATGAATCAACTCTTCGCATGAGGTGGCCAAAGTACTGGAGTTTCAGCTTCAGCATCATTCCTTCCAAAGAAATCCCAGGGTTGATCTCCTTCAGAATGGACTGGTTGGACCTCCTTGCAGTCCAAGTGACTCTCAAGAGTCTTCTCCAACACCACAGTTCAAATGCATCAATTCTTCGGCGCTCAGCCTTCTTCACAGTCCAACTCTCACATCCATACATGACCACAGGAAAAACCATAGCCTTGACTAGATGGACCTTAGTTGGCAAGGTAATGTCTCTGCTTTTGAATATACTATCTAGGTTGGTCATAACTTTTCTTCCAAGGAGTAAGCGTCTTTTAATTTCATGGCTGCAGTCACCATCTGCAGTGAATAGGGAGTCTAAATGATGGACCGGAGGGTTACATCATCTCCTTCTAACAATAGGTAGGGAAGGAGCTGGTTGGGGTCAGCACCTCAGTGATGTCACCAGGGGTCCCCAACTCTTGTCATATTTCCACTCCACCATCCTGAGCATGTTGGCTTTCCTCTTCACCTTTGTTCTCTCAAAGTACAAGACATCATTTCTTCATGAAACAGTTTCCAGGTACAAGTAAGTTTATTATTCTGGGTATTCCTCATAGCTTCAGTTGTGTCCAGCTCTTTGTAAACCTATGGACCACAGCCTGCCAGGCTTTTCTGTCTTTAGGATTCTCTAGGCAAGAATACTAGAATGGGTTGCCATGCCCTCCTCCAGGGGATCTTTTCCATCCAGGGATCAAACCTGTGTCTCTTTATTCTGGGTTCTCCCAAAAGCATAGCCTGATCCACTTATTTGGGGGAGGACTGAGAGACTGGGGACACGAGGCAGGGAAGGAGGAGAAACCAATACAAGAGCGTGTTGTTGAGCTGCTAAGTTCCAGTGGGATCTACTGGGAGGTAGGCAGAGGGTGGCCAGGATTGCTCACCTGGAAGCCGAGGCTCTTGGAGCTTTTTCCAGCGCTCCTGGTTTCCAGTGGCTGGGAGGGCTGTGAAAGGAGGGATGTGTGGTGGCAGGAGAGGCAAAGGAGAAGACTCAAAGGGCGGGAGGTAAAGCCGCTCAGTGTGTGGGCTTGCTGTGGGATGCTGTCAACTCGGGGTGAGTAGGAGTTCCTAAGGATGCTTGCCTAGCACCCTGTGGTGCCTGGGCTGAAATTAAAGCTCAGTAGTTGAGAGTCCCTTGGACTGCAAGGAGATCCAACCAGTGCATCCTAAAGGAAATCAGTCCTGAATATTCACTGGAAGGACTGATGTTGAAGCTGAAACTCCAATACTTTGGCCACCTGATGTGAAGAACTGACTCATTGGAAAAGACCCTGATGCTGGGAAAGACTGAAGGTGAGAAGAGAAGGGGACAACAGAGGATGAGATGGTTGGATGGCATCACTGACTCAATGAACATGAGTTTGAGTATACTCTGGGAGTTGGTGATGGACAGGGAGGCCTGGCGTGCTGTAGTCCATGGGGTTGCAAAGAGTCGGACACAACACAGCGACTGAACTGAGTATATGTTGCTTTGTCATCTGAAGCTGGGAGTGCTAGTTCCCCTCCCTTCTTCCTAGCCTGCTCCCACAGATAAGGTCGACTAGCCAAAAACACCTCACTGTCCCAGGACCAGGCCCTGGCGCTGCTTATCCCTGAGACAGGGCTTTAGTTTCCTGCCAGATCACAGACTTATCCAAACAAGCCTATCCTACCCTCCCGGGAGAACCATGGGGCATCCCATCCTTTTGCTACTACAAAGCCTGCCTCCCACGCCCCTGCTTATTTACTCCATTCCTAAGCGCAGCCCTCCACACCCTGCATGGTATGCTGTTTCCTATTCCCTCCCTGGGCCTGAGTCTATGTGACTATAAAGTGCTGTTGATCTCATCTGTTGTTGGGTGTTCAGCCATCCCCAGAATCCTAGAGCAGGAATCCCTTCCTCACCACTGCTGTGCAAATGAGGAGCTTAAACAACCATGACTAAGAACATCCACCATGGGACTTCCCTGGTGGTCCAGGGGCTGAGAATCTGTCTTCCAAAATGCAGGGGACATGGGTTTGATCTCTATTTGGGGAACTAAGATCCCACAGGTTTCAGGGCAACTAAGCCCATGCACCACAACTAGAGAGCCTATGAGCTCTAGAGCCCGTGATCCAGAAGAGAAGTCCATCAGCCTCAACTGGAGAGAAGCCCTCATGTGCCCCGATTCTCCAGGCCAGGCTTCAACAGTACATGAACTGAGAAATTCCAGATGGTCAAGCTGGATTTAGAAAAGCCAGAGGAACCAGAGATCAAATTGCCAACATAAGTTGGGTCACTGAAAAAGCAAGAGTTCAAGAAAAACTTTACTGTCTACACCAAAGCCTTTGACTGTGTGGATAACAACAAACTGTGGAAAAGTCTTAAAGAGTTGGGAATACCAGACCACCTTACCTGCCTCCTGAGAAATCTGTAGGTGGGTCAAAAAACAAGTTAGAACTGAACATGGAACAATAGACTGGCTCCAAATCCGGAAAGGAGTACGTCAAGGCTTATTTAACTTATATCCAGAGTACATCATGCGAAATGCCAGGCTAGATGAAGCACAAGCTGGAATCAAGATTGCAGGGAGAAATATCAATAACCTCAGATACACAGAGACACTACCCTTACAGCAGAAAGTGAAGAACTAAAGAGCCTCTTGATGAAAGTGAAAGAGGAGAGTGAAAAAGTTGGCTTAAAACTCAACATTCAGAAAATGAAGATCATGGCATCCGATCCCATCACTTCATGGTAAATAGATGGGGAAACTATGGAAACAGTGACAGACTTTAGTTTTTTGGGCTCCACAGTCACTGTAGATGGTGACTGAAGCCATGAAATCAAAAGATGCTTGCTCTTTGAAAGAACAGCTGTGACCAACCTAGGCAGCATATTAAAAAGCAGAGACATTTCTTTGCCAACAAAGGTCCGTCTAGCCAAAGCTATGGTTTTTCCAGTAGCCGTATATGAATGGGAGAGATGGATGATAAAGAAAGCTGAGTACCGAAGAACTGATGCTTTTGAATGTGGTGTTGGAGAAGATGCTTTAGAGTCCCTTGGACTGCAAGGAGACCCAGTCCATTCTAAAGGAAATCAGTCCTGAATACTCATTGGAAGGACTGATGCTGAAGCTGAAGCTCCAATCCTCTGGCCACCTGATGGGAAGAACTGACTCATTGGAAAAGACCCTGATGCTGGGAAAGATTGAAGGTAGGAGGAGAAGGGGATGACAGAGGATGAGGTGGTTGGATGGCATCACTGACTCAATAGACCTCAGTTGAGGAAGTTCCTAGAGTTGGTGATGGACAAGGAAGCCTGGCGTGCTGCAGTCTGTGGGGTCACAAAGAGTCAGACACGACTGAGCGACTGAACTGAACTGAACTGAACTGCCAAAACTAGAGAAAGCCTGCGTGCCGCAGCAAAGAGACTGCATGCTGCAATGAAGACTCAATGCAGACACCTCCCCAAACACCACCCTCCCCAAAAACGGAGCAGGCTCCAGTGGTGTCTCACTGGACAGAACTGGGTCGCCTGTCTCTCTCTGAACCAATCCCTGGCAAATGGCAATGATATTAGGATGACTGATCTGAGACCCATCAGAGTTAGCCCTCTGTGGTGGGTGGGGTAGGACCCACTTTCCATGGGCACATTTTCACTCAGTGCCTGAGTGAAATCAGGGTTCTGTTGGGTTCTCTTAGAACAAAATGAAGGAGAAACGGCTTTTAGGTAGGCGATCAGCTGTGTCTACCCTCCAGATGGTGGAGGAACCATTCAAGGGTATAGGGGTCAGAAATGGTGCCATCTCTACTAGGCTTCCCCTGGTGGCTCAGACGGTAAAGAATTTGCCTGCAATGCAGCAGACTGGGGTTCAATTCCTGGGTCAGGAAGATCTGGAGAAGGGAAGGGCTACCCACTCCAGTATTCTTGCCTGGAGAATTCCATGGACAGAGGAGACTGGCAGACTACAGTCCATGGGGTCACAGAGAGTCAGACACGACTGAGCGACGAACACTTTCACTTTTCTTTACTAGCTTTTAACTCTGGTGACTGTGAAAAAAAAAAAAAACAATGGAAAGGCCAGAGACTGGAGCAGGGGCGTTGGTTCTCCCTAGAGTGAGGACAGCGGTTGTAGCAAATGGCAGTCATGTGGGATGCTGACAGTTGAGGAGGGGAAAGCCCCAGGAGTGACTGTTGCAAGAGACCAAGAGGCTCACTGGGTCTCTAACGTCAGGGTTCTCAGCAGTCGCCCATAGAGCTCCCAGGGATTCTGACTGGGAAGGTCTGGGGTGAGGCCCCAAAATGTGCACTTTTAACTCATACCCGCAGGTGTTGAAGCAGGGGTTTGGTACCCACATGCTGAGTGTCTCTTGCTCCAACGAATGAAAACACTTAGGCTGGAATTACTGCACATACCCCAGCAGGAGTGGCAGGTCATCTTCACTCTTCCCAAAGTTTCTTTGTCCACCCACCACTGGAGACCAGGATTTTGTGTCCCTGAGCTGGTGGGTCATGGAAGCTGTATCAGCACAGGCCTGTGGTCTCAATGATAAACCTCTTAGATGGATGGGAGCTCTCTTCATTTTCCCCTGATGGCTCATCTATGGACACCTTCATCTCTGAAATCTACCTGATATTCACAGCTGACTTTCACATACCAGGTTGCTATCATGTACCTTCCTATTGGCTGACTTGGCTTGAGCCAACATCATGCCATGCACAAGATGCCTCCTTCATTGATTCTGTGAATATTTATTGAGGAGCTGTGTGCCAGACTTTGTTCTAGGCTTTGGGTATCTGACTCGGTAACAAGTGGGCAGAGTCCTCACTCTCATGAGACTTCACAACATGAGTCACATAGTAAACAAAAAGTGCACAGTCTCATGGGTTGAATTGTGGCCCTAACTGAAAAGAAATTATGTCCAAATCCTAAACCCTGGGGCCTGCGAATGAGACCTTACTTAGAAATAAGGTCTTTACAGTTTTAATTAAGTGAAGGATCTCAAGATGACATCACCCATCACTAAATCCAATGAGGGCTTCCTAGGTGGCACAGCGATAACCTGCCTGACAGTGCAGGAGACGCAAGAGACATGGGTTTGATCCCTGGGTCAGGAAGTTCCCCTGGAGGAGGAAATGGCAACCTGCTCTAGGGAAATCCATGGACAGGGGAGCCTGATGAGCTACAGCGTCTGGGGTCGCAAAGAGTCGGACATACTGAGCTCACAGGCACACATGCTAAATCCAATGACCGATGTCTTCATAAGGGAAAGAGGAGTTTGGAGAAGAAGAAACAGGTGGAAGGAAGCAATGTGAACACAGAGGCAGAGACTGGAGTGATGCTGCTGCAAGTCAAGGAATATACCTGGACCCACAGAAGCTGGAAGAGGCAGGAAGGATTCTCCCCTAGAGACTTTGGAAGGAGTGCAGCCCTGCTGACACCTTGATTTAGGATTTTTGGCCACCAGAATTGTGAGCATAAAAACCTCTGTCCTTTAAGCCAGTCAACTTGTGGTTGCATGTTACGACAGCCCTAGGAGATGAATACCCACAGTAAGTCAGGCAGTAGTGAGAGCTGGGGAGGAAAATCTGTTCAGTTCAGTTCAGTCACTCAGTTGTGTCCAACTCTTTGCGACCCCATGGATGGCAGCATGCCAGGCCTTCCTGTCCATCACCAACTCCTGGAGTTTGCTCAAACTCATGTCCATCGAGTCGGTGATGCCATCCAACCATCTCATCCTCTGTTGTCCCCTTCTCCTCCTGCCTTCAATCTTTCCCAGCATCAGGGTCTTTTCCAATGAGTCAGTTCTTTGCATTAGGTGGCCAAAGCATTGGAGCTTCAGTTTCAGCATCAGAGGAAAATAGAGCAGGGTAAAGGGATGGAGAGGCTAGGGTGGAGGAGATGCTGCTCTGGGCAGAGTGATCAGGAACACATTGGTCCTCGCTTGTCCTTGTGTCTGTTTCTCTGATCACCATTTCCTGGCCTCTCCCTGTTTTTCTCCCAGCTGTGTTCTCAGACCTTGGCTTCTGACCTCACCTTACACTCATCTGAAGATGGCAGCTCAGTGGGGACTCTGTTTACTCCCTGCAGAAAATCAGCAGCTTCGTTGTGGGTAGGGGTGGGGTCGCACACTCAGATGAGGGTGAAGGACCACGCGAAGGGCAGGGGCCCCTTCCCCCATCTTGGAGCTGCTGCCCTGCATCTGCTGACTGGGGCCACGGGGGGATGGGGTTAGCAGTGCCAGATCTTCTGGTTTCTTAAATGAAGTGGTTTCTTTCTTAACAGAACTCTCTCTCTTTTTTGGGGGGTATTTACTAAAAAAAAATTTCAAGTGTGGGGACTTACCTGATAGTCCAGTGGCTAAGAGTGTATGCTCTCAAGGCAGGGGGCCTGGGTTCGATACCTGGTCAGAGAACTAGATCCCACATGTTGCAACTAAAGATCCCATGTGCCACAATTAAGACCTGGAGCAGTAAAAAAAAAAAAAAAAAAAAAAAAATCAGGTGAAATCAACATAGCACAAGTTAAACACGTGGAAGTGGACAATACAGTGGCCTTTAGTTCCTTTACAATATTATGTAACCACCACCTCTTTCTAGTTTCCAGTGTTCATCTGGAAGTGAAATCCCACACCCACTGGGGAGTCAGCCCCTGTCTCCCCCACCTCCAGCTCCCGCCAATCTGAGTTCCATTTCTATGGACTTACCTATTCTGGATCTTTCATGTAAATAGCATTGCACAATTAAATGTCAACAACAAACAGCAACAATGACAGATACCTTGTGGATGGTTGGCCTGGCCCTTAGACATTCCATTTCTGACCTCTGGCTCTGACAGGTGACCCTCTTATCAAAATGAGGGGTTCCTTTGGCAGCTGTCTTGGTGGCCTTTTAGGATGCTGATAACACCAGGCTGGGGAGTGGTCCAGAAGCTTTGGGTAGTGGTGGATTGGTGGTCCTGGGTTGGTGGTTTTGGGGGATGTGCTCTGATTCCACTATGGTCCCCAAGAGGAAGGGTGGCTGTGACCAGTGGCACTGGGAAGGCAGCCCTTGCCTTCATGTAAGAGAGTTCTAAGAGCTTAGAAAGGATGCTCCCCTCTTCTTGATGGTTCTAACATGCTGTTTGGTGAGGGAGTTGGTCCTGAAATGATGCCCAAACAGGAGGTGCGTGGAGGGAAAATGGGCTCAAGTCCCATGGCTACAAGGGTCCCTGTGTTCAAGGATTTCCCTTGCCAACCTGGAATTCTGCTCCCGAGGACAAAGTGTGGACTGGTTGGTCGCTTTCCCTCAGGGGAGGTGAGGTCATACTCTTCAGTTAGAGCAAGGAAAAAATGAGATGCGAGTGTTGGAGGGCTGTGTTCATTCTTTCCCAGAGTCATTCATTCCTTTAGGGCAGGGTACCCAGGGAAATGAAGATATGTTACCTGTCAGCCCTCGGATTTATTAGGTGTCAGATTAAAAAAAAAGTGTTACCAAGTGTTAGCAACAGGAACCATGGGGATCAAAGTAGGAAGAGATAGATTTTAACCAGGCAAAGGGGAAGTGGGAGGTATAAAAGGTTGAATGTACTTCCTAGGTCACTCACTGCCCATGGTCCTGGGACTCCTCTCTGCCCAGAGCGAGGATGGGCAGTTGGGTGTGGAGGGTGGGGTGAATCCATTCTCCCCAGTTCTGGCAGTTTCTGCCTCAATGGGGATGGGAGTGGGCGGTGGAG
>SJYQ01095307.1:1067905-1080653 GCA_006410935.1 Redunca redunca | reverse complement strand
TGGTGGTGGGGCGGGCGGGGGAGCGGAGGGGTGGGCTTTATTGAAGTCCTTCGCCCCCAGGGACTACTTTTTCTCATTTGCACAAAAGCGTGGTCTGAACCAGGCTCCTTGCTTTGCCTAATTCTTTCGTTTCTGCTTTGGGTTCAACTTTGCAGTGCCTTGTTGTGGTTGGAACATGAGTATACACAAGAACGCGGCTTATTATGGTTGGAAATGATCCTTCTCCAACCAGCTTATTAAAAACACAGCTCCTTCTCTCCTGGCTGGAGTGGTCTAGGCGTGGTGCTGCCCCCCTCAGAGCAAGGGATGAGAGGGTGACTCACTTCGGCGCTTTTCCAACGTCTAATTCAATGAATTCGGTTTGCTTCAGAGCCCCGTGAATCATTTTCCCTGCTCAGTGACTTGCATCACAGGGGGTGGCGGGGTCGGGGCTGAGATAACCAAGAACGCAGGGAGCCAATGGGTAGGTTTTCTTGGAAAGAAACTTCATGACTTTCACCGAACTGGGGGAGATCCAGACTGTGGAAAAACATAGGCATTTAAGAATACGGTTCTTGGAACGAGGGGAAATATCCTCCAGCAGTGCTGTAATTTTTCACCTTCTCACATTTCACTTTTGTTTAAGAAAGACGTCTGACATCACCGGGAGGATCTGCCGTGTCAGAAATACTGCGGATGACTCTGTGAACAGCTGCAGCCTTTGTGCTGGGCTCATTGCTCCGTGTGGGTAGCTGTCGTGTCCACTGAGTCATTCCCCACCCCACCCCGTCCACTCGGCTCTTCTGCATTCCTGGCCCTGCATCGTGCGATGTATCTTTAGAAGAGGCCACATGCATCTTAATTAACAGCAGAAGGTAAATTGGAATAACGTGAGAAAAGACCTTGCCTCTCTGGGTGTGATTAAATGTGTGTAAAGACAGAGGAGAAAGCAGATGTTATCTCTTGTTTCTTTTTTCAAACTGGAGTTGAACTCTCACAAAGCTGCTGGGCGTCAGAAATGGCAACGGTGAAATTATGAAAAGAATGTCCAGCTGTGCTTTCACAGGCAGCTTCTTTGTAACAGTGTTTGATAACTTCCAAAGGAAAAATTATTTTAATGGGTGACATTTCAAATCAATCTGTTGAAAGGCTATTTGTCTGAAATACAAATTTGCCACAATCTTCTGTGTGTGTGTGTATGAACTGCTGCAGGAAAGACTGGAGGGCTGGTTTGTTTCGCTATGAATATTTCTTAGCCTGGTCCTTGGCTGTTTATTCGCTTGGGCTTCCCAGGTGGCGCTAGTGATAAAGAACCAGCCTGCCAATGCAGGAGACATAAGAGATCAGGGTTTCAATTCTTGGGTTGGGAAGATCCCCCGGAGGAGGGCATGGTAATCCACTCCAGTATTCTTGCCTGGAGAATCCCATGGACAGAGGAGACTGCAGTCCATAACGTAGCAAAAAGTCAGACACGACTGAAGCAACTTCACAGGCTCATGAAGAGAGGAAGCGACAAAATGAACTTGAGGCATACTCTGGTTATCTTTTGCTGCGTATCAAACTGTCCCCAAACTTGCTGTTTTAAAATGATTTGTGGTGAGGAATTTGGGCAGGGCTCAGCTGTGCAATTATTCTGTTCCAAGTGGCATTCCTCGAGGCTGCTCGGAGGTGTTCCGCTAGCACATGGGCTTCAGGGGTTCAAGACAGCTTCACTGACCAGCCTGGCACCTCAGTGGGGGTGCCTGGAAGACTGGATCCTGCTGGGCCAGTCAACTGGGGTGCCAGCACTAGATCCCCCAGCAGGGCGTCTCAGGGCACCCAGAGACCAAGCTCACATGCCAAGCTTCCCACAGCCTATGGTGGGAAATCAGGAAGCATCACTTTGGTCGCCTAGTGCCTGAACCGAATCACAGGCCAGCCGGATTCAAAGAAGTGGCAATAGTTCCCGCCTCTCAGTAGGAGGACTCCCCGAGAATTTTTGGCTTTCTTTAATGCACTGTATGACATGAGAGAGAATTTTCAGCCAGGCTTTCAGGAATGCTTAAACATTCTTAGGCTTTACCTGGATTAGCTCCTTTGGTGACCCGCATAGCCCCTGTTGAAAACCTTTTCCAATTCCTTTCTCTCAAGCTTTTAAAACCCAGCAGGATCCAATAGGGCCTTCCTGGGACAGACCAGCCCCACTACACACACACACACACACACACACACACACACAGTGTCCTCTGTCTGCTTCTAACCTTTAGAAACACTTTAGCCAAATAATAAAAAAAGAACAAGAGAATGCAGAAGCAAAGGAAAACAGTCAAACAGGACCAAATAATGGGGCTTCCCTGGTGCCTCAGATGGTAAAGAATCTGCTTGCCTGCCAATGCAGGAGACCTGGGTTCAGTCCCTGGGTTGGGAAGATCTTCTGGAGAAGAGAATGGCAATCTGCTCCAGTATTCTTGCCTGGAGAGCTCCATGGACAGAGGAGCTTGGTAGGCTATAGTCCATGGGGTCCCAGAGAGTCAGACACGACTGAGCAGCTGACACATACAAGACCAAATAATAATAGTTTAGCCATTAAGCAAAGTCAAGGATCTGTAGTGTCTCCTTGAGGGCTATAGATAACATCTGGAGCCATATCCTTTGAGCTGTTGGGCAGATACAGCCCAGCACCTCCTGACTAAAAAGATGTTCTTATTACTACCTTCCTGATAAAACATGGACCATCGTGTGTGTGTGCCCAGTCACTCAGTCATGTCTGACTCTGCGATCCCATGAACTATAGATAGCCCACCAGGTCCCTCTGTCCATGGGATTTCCCAGGCAAGAGTACTGGATTCGGTTGCCATTTCCTTCTCCAGGGGATCTTTCTGACCCAAGGATCAAATCTGCGTCTCCTGTGTCTCCGCACTGCAGGCAGATTCTTTACCCACTGACCTACTACTTTCCTGATAAAACATGGACCCTCAGAGTGGATAAAAGCCTGGCTTAAAAAATCACTGTTTACCATCCTTAAGACTTTGAGCAAGTTACTCAACCTTTCTAACCCTCCATGGCTTTATCTGTAAAAAGGTGATAATAATACCGAAATCACTTTGGTGTTGTTGATAGATGTGTATGAAAATGCTTTATATAAACCTTGGTAAATATAATTTAAAATGTAGCCATCTTTGAGCCCCATTCTTTCCAAACTTGTCTTAACGTGGGCTATTTTCCTGACACTGACACTTATTAGAACAAATCACTAAAACTTTGAGAATTTTAATTATTTACAGAGTTGAAGAGATGATTAAATAAAATGATGCTGGTGAAACCCTTTGTGGCTGTCAAGTGCATTATAAAGATGAGTAACATAGCAACACCATCAGCATCACAGCCAACTCATAATTGCTGTGTATTCTGCATGGTCAAAAGTCATCACCCATTTCTCTTCTCATCATTTATTTTCATGGTGCCCCAAAGCTGCTGATACTATGGAGTGAGCAATAGAGGAAAGAAACTTTATTACGGGTGGAAACAGGCAACCAGCTACATTCACAATGGAGTCTAAGCATTTGTGCATAATTCACTATTATAATGAAATAAAACCCAACCAAGTTGATCTGACACATCTAATGATATACATAATCCCTGCTCTTGCTGCATGGTAATTAGGCATAAAAAGTAAGATTTCACATAAATAACTGTAATTAGTATCACTTGGAAGCCACCAAAGCAAAATTTTAATCTATCTTTTATTTTTTTTCTGGTACCCATGATTAGCAACAAGGCTCACAATTTCCCCCGACAACCTGGACTGTTTGATTCTTTTCATTCATTCATTCACTCATTCTTTAATTCATCAAACATTTATTAGGGATTCCCAGGTGGTGCTAGTGGTAAGGAACCTGCGTGCCAGTGCAGGAGACATAAGAGACTCACGTTCGATCCTTGGGTCAGGAAGATCCCGTGGAGAAAGAAATGGCAAATTACTCTGGTATTCGTGCTTGGAGAATCCATGGACAGAGGAGCCTGGCGGGCTACTTCCATGGGGTCTCAGCGTCAGACACGGCTGATGTGACTTAGCTCTCACACATGCACCATGTGCCAGGCAGGGTGCTAAGTCATGTAGAAACAGCCGGTCATGGATGGACAGATGAGACAAAGGGGTGATTTCAATAGTGTTAACCCTCCTGCAGTAGGAGTTGAGCACTATGAGAGCACAAAAGGGACACAGAATCTAGTTTTGGGGTTCCGCTGAGGACTCTCTGGAGGAGATGGTGGCCAAAGGAGTTGGGAGGGGCCAGATCAGGAAAAGAGCATGTTTAGCTGTGTGGTCCAAGCAGTGGGAATAGTCAGGGAATAGACCTGGTGTCTCACTGCATATGGGGGCTAAGGGAGCAGGGGAGCCAAGGAGGATACCCATGATTTGGGGTTGTGAAAGAGGTGTCTCCTCTGAGACAGGATGGAGGAGGAGGAGCTTTGTGGGGCAGACATTGGTCATGAGCAGGTTAAGTGAGTTTGGGTTTGTTGTGGGATGTCCAAGAGGAGTTGCCCTGCAGGCAGCTGATACGTGGATCTAGAGCTGCCAAGCTGTCCAAGATGGTAGCCGCCAGTCCCATGTTCCTACTTAATTAAAAGGAAATACAATTATAAATGCAGCTCTTTACTTGTTGTTGTTCAGTTGCTACTGCTGCTGCTGCTGCTAAGTCGCTTCAGTCGTGTCCAACTCTGTGTGACCCCATAGACAGCAGCCCACCAGGCTCCCCGATCCCTGGGATTCTCCAGGCAAGAATACTGGAGTGGGTTGCCATTTCCTTCTCCAATGCACGAAAGCAAAAAGTGAAAGTGAAATTGCTGTCGTGTCCAACTCCCAGTGACCCCATGGACTGCAGCCCACCAGGCTCCCCCATCCATGGGATTTTCCAGGCAAGAGCACTGGAGTCGGGTGCCATTCAGTTGCTAAGTTATGTCAAACTCTTTGTGACCCCATGGACTGCAGCACGCCAAGCTTCCCTGTCCTTCACCATCTCCCAGAGTCTGCCCAAACTCTTGTCCACTGAATCAGTGATGCCATCCAACCATCTCATCCATCTCTGCCACCCTCTTCTCCTTTTACCTTCTATCTTTCCCAGCATCGAGGTCTCTTCCCATGAGTCGGCTCTTCACAGCAGAGTGAAGTGGCCAAAGTACTGGAGCTTCAGCTTCAGCAACAGTTTCATGAGCTCTGTAGCCACGTGTGGCTAGTGGATGCCATGTTGGACACTGCAGATAGAAAATGTTTCCATCAATGTTATATAAGGCTGTCATAACAAATTACCACACACTGGGTGGCTGAAAACAACAGAAATTCATCCTCTCAGTTCTGGAGGGTATACAAGTCTGAAACTACAGTGTCAGTTGGCCATGCTCCCTCTAGAGACTCTGGGAGAGACTCTGCTCCATCACTGTCTTTCCGCTTCTGGCGTTGGCAGCAGTCCTTGGCATTCTTAGCTGTACACGCATCATGCCAGTCTGGGCTTCATATGGAATTCTCCCTTGTGAATGTGTCTCCAAATCTTTCTCTCCTTATAACAGCACCAGCCATTGGATTTGAGTGCCCACTTTAATCTGGTGTGACTTCATTAACTTGAAGACGTGTGCAAAGATCCTGTTTCCAAACAAGGATGACTTCAAGCCAATTGGAGCATACCATTTTGGGGAACACAATTCAGCCCATAACAATGACCAAATTGGACAGCACTGCTCTAGAGCCTAGAGGAGAAAAAGGATATTGAAACCATGGGCCTTCACATTGCTGTTGTTGTTTAGTTGCTCAGCTGTGTCCAGTTCTTTGTGACCCCATGGACTGCAGCCTGCCAGGCTCCTTTGTGGGATTTTCCAGGCAAGGACACTGGAGTGAGTTGGCATTTCCTTCTCCAGGGGAATCTTCCCAATCCAGGGATCAAACTCGTGAGTCCTGCATTGCAGGCAGATTCTTTACCACTGAGCCATCAAGGAAGTCCTTGGATCTCCTAGATAATATTACCCAGGGAGTAGATGTGGAGAGGGAAGAGAGCAGTCTTACTACTATTTAGGGATGCAGAGAGGAAAAGAAGCTCACCAGGGGATTGAGAAGGGAAACCAGAGGGGTGGAAGGAACACTGGAGCGTACAGATGCTAGGAAGTGGCGGGAACCATTTTAAGGTGATGAATGTGGTCAGTGGTGTTAACAGCTACTGAGAGGACAGGTAGAAAAAGAAGTGAAAAACCCCAGCAGATTTAGCAACAAGGAGGTTGTTGGCAAAGACTCGGGAGAATGGAAGGGCGTAGGTGAGGCTGGGCTAGGAGCTAATGACGCATATGGAAGTAGAGATGGCCCTGGTGGAAATGAAGAAGAAAACACAAGTTCCAGGCATGCAGGTGGGCTGCAGGGTGTGCCACAGGGTGCTGCGATAAGAGTTGAGGAGGTGTGGCCTCGGGCGTGGGTGACTGAATATTTGGGGATGTTGGGCTCCAGTTTGGCACAGATGGAAGAGTTTCCTTCTTGGGATCGTCTTGGATGAGCACTGGAGCTGGAACCCTGGGTGCCCAGGTACCAGCTACTCATCTCCTGCCCTGGACCCGCTGAGTTGATAACGAGCAACTTCTATTTCCTTCAGCACATTTGCTGCATGATCCCGTCCGTCTCCAACGTCCTAATTGGCCCTTTGTGGCTCCTTCCTTCCTGTCCCCTCTGACTCTGGCTGTAAGTGACTTTGATTTGGCACTTCTCCTGTCCCCAGGGACCATATCTCTCCCTCCTGGTGTCTCTAGGACATGGCCTCTGCAGACTGCCCCCTGCTCTGTGTCTTCCAGGTTCACACGTCTCATTTCAGTTTCTAAAAATGGCCACACTCCAGGTTCTACCTGGAAAACTTTTTGCCATCACCGCTCATGGCCTGGCCCCGCTGTAGGTGTCCCCTTAAATGTCACTTTCTCAGGAAGTGTCCCTGGTATTAAATCAGGTCCTCCTGTTCTAATAGCCACCACACCCCTTCCTTTTTCATCACAGCCCCTGCCTTGATTCAGAACTACGTATTTACTTGTGTGATTAACATGTGGTCCTGCCTCCCTGACTAGACTGTAAACTCCATGAGGGCAGGCAACCTGTTTCCTGTTCACCCCGATGCCTTGGTGATTAGCATAGTAGATACTCAAGAAGTGGCTATTATATTCATTATTTAAGGAGTGACATTTTTTGATGCATTCCCCCCTTCTCCAGCATTTTATTACAAACAATTTTACACATACAGCAAAGCTAAAAGAACTTGATATTGAGTTCAGTTCAGTTGCTCAGTCGTGTCCAACTCTTCACAACCCCATGAACCGCAGAACGCCAGGCCTCCCTGTCCATCACCAACTCCCGGAGTCCATCCAGACCCATGTCTATTGAGTCGGTGATGCCATCCAACCATCTCATCCTCTGTCATCCCCTTCTCCTCCTGCCCTCAATCTTTCCCAGCATTAGGGTCTTTTCAAATGGGTCAGCTCTTCACATCAGGTGGCCAAAGTATTGGAGTTTCAACTTCAATATCAGTCTTTCCAATGAAGACCCAGGACTAATCTCCTTTAGGAGGGACTGGTTGGATCTCCTTGCAGTCCAAGGGACTCTCAAGAGTCTTCTCTCAAAAGCATCAGTTCTTCTGTGCTCAGCTTTCCTTATAGTCCAACTCTCACATCCATACATGACCACTGGAAAAACCATAGCCTTGACTAGATGGACCTTTGTTGACAGAGTAATGTTTCTGCTTTTTAATATGCTGTCTAGGCTGAGTACCCATATATTATCATCAACATTTAATCACATATCTATTCCTTTGTTCATCTCTCTATCCCCTGTCAATCCATCTCATTTCCTTAATTGAG
Organism: Redunca redunca; assembly: GCA_006410935.1. Lineage (NCBI taxonomy): Eukaryota > Metazoa > Chordata > Mammalia > Artiodactyla > Bovidae > Redunca > Redunca redunca. The sequence continues at coordinate 1,072,820 of SJYQ01095307.1, read as the reverse complement.
CCACTCTCTTTAATACTTCTTCAGTCTTTCAGTTTCCAGATTCCAAGCTCCTGAAAGAAGACTCTGGCAAACTAGGGAAAAGGCCACATGGAATACCCATGGGTTGGCTCCCTTTGGATTTGGCAGCCATGTCCTTGATCTGAGCAGTTGTGTTGGATCCCATAGGGTCCCTTGGTCCAAAGGATCCCTGTTATCTTATTAGCAGGCTTGTGGATGTGGCCATCTCCCTTTGATGGTGGTTTGAGTGGTGTGGGCCCTGTGATATTGCGGCGCTAAGCTGCAAACAGGTATAGGAACCAGAGGAAGATCAAGCTAGAGAGATAATGTGAACTTCAGTTTTGTATTGTCCATTGGGGACTTAGAAATGCTATGTCTTAGACTGAAAGTAAAGGTAGAGGTAGGGCATGGACATAAAGTGAGGGGTAGTGATCAGGAACAGAGCAGCAGTTCCATTTCCGAGTTGGGTGGAATAGATAAACTGGTGAAGGAGACTGCATGCTGAGAGAGGTGAAGAGGAGGAGAATAATGCCTGAAGGTCACGGTAGAAAGAGGTTTAAAGAAGCAGTGATGAATGGGGCCAAGTTTGCGGTGGTAAACTGGGAAAAGAACAAGACAAGGTCTGTGGGTTTGCTCTTCAGGGGCTCCTCTGAGAGAGGTGACCTTCACAGGACAGGGGGAAAGAGAGCCATGAGCAGGAGGAAGGAGCTGGTCTCCACACCACTATGGAAGGAGCTTGGTGAAGGGCCAGTGAGAAACAAGACATTCATTGCCGTGCATGTGTGCAGTCAGACTCTGTCCTGAGGAACTGTTCCTAGGTATTCCTGGACAACAGAAATAGGGCAGCAGCTAATTGATGTTCATCCCCCTTTGGAAGACTCACAAGTATTAGTAATAATTGGCTATTTTTTTTCCACTAGTCATGTACAGATATGAGAGTTGGACCACAAAGAAGGCTGAGCGCCGAAGAACTGATGCTTTCGAACTGTGGTGTTGCAGAAGACTCTTGAGGGTCCCTTAGACTGCAAGGAGATCCAACCAGTCAATCCTGAAGGAAATCAGCCCTAAATATTCATCGGAAAGATTGACGCTAAAGCAGAAGCTCCAGTCCTTTGGCCACCTGATGCAAAGAGCTGACTCATTGGCAAAGACCCTGATGCTGGGGAAGATAGAAGGCAAAAGGAGAAGGGAGTGGCAGAGGATGAGATGGTTGGATGGTATCACTGACTCAATGGACATGAATTTGAGCAAACTCCTGGAGATATCGAAGGACACGGGAATCTGGTATGCTGCCGTCTATGGGTTTGCAAAGAGTCAGTCTCAACTAGGAACTGTATAACAACAAAAATTATTGATATTAACATACAGCAGTTACTACACATTAGTTGTATATGTATATGTATATCATATACATAATATAATACACATTCATATTAATACACCATGATAATAGTGAACATTGAGGGTATGTTATGTGCCAGGCATGGTCTTATATTCTTTCAGATAAATTTAAATGGATTGAATCCTTACAATTGCCATATAAGTTAGGTAGTACTCTTATCTCCATTTTATAGGAACTGAAGCAAGCTCAAAGAGCTTAACATCTGCCCATGGCTGCGAATCTGGTAAGGGTGGTGTCAGGGGGCAAATCCTCATTTGTGAATTAATCTATCTTATAAGTGGTGGAGATGGTGTTTAGGACTCCTTCCTGAGAGAGACCAAAAGAAGAAAGGGTGACCCAAGTCAGGGTGGGGGAAGAGATTTTGAGCCGAAGGAAGGGATGTTGTTGGAGGTCACAGCCCATAGCGTCTCCTTTTTTTCTGAAGGCAAAATCCACTGTAGGGAGGGTGGAGGGTTGGGGTGGTGGTGGGGAGCTGAGGGAGGCGATGAAGGCTTGTGACAGCTGCAGAGAGGGATGGAAAGGAAATCATGTGGTGATTAGGAACATGATTGTCAAGAAGCATTCAGAACTCAGCTGTGAGATGGAAAACAGATTTTTACTGGAACCACTCAGCTCAGTTTAAAATTTTTGTCGTCAGCATTTCGGCAGTTACAGAACAGAGTTTGTTGACTTGACCCTAACTCTTGAATCTACTTAGGCGCTGAGGGTGTTAGGCAGTACGGTCCTAGTAGGTCCTCTTACTTCCACTCTCCTTCCCTTCCTTCTGACTTATAAGACTGTCCAGTACTCTGCTCTTGTCCCAAAGACTTGAAGCAAAATTAAGGGTGTGAATTCCCGGGGCAATTGACGGCTCTGGAGAACCAGGATCCCAGAAAGTACAGCATCTGGGAGAAACAGAGGGTGGGAGAAGGGGAAAAAGAGGAACCCCCCACAGAAACCCAGCTGTCCTCTTTATTCCAAGCGCTGGAGGGCAACCTAAGCAATTACTACCCAGGGTCAGCTTCTCTGTTAGTGTCTTTCCAGGGACATCTGAAAGGAGACCCCAGTCGTGGCTTCCAAGGCAGTGTGAGTGAGATCACTCTTCTTGCCCCAAGTGGAGCAACATTACGGGCTTCAACATGGGGGTAGAAGGCAGGACCTAGGAGGACAGAAGGACTTCTGGGGCAAGCCGATGATCCAGCGTGTGCCCAGAGAGATAGAGAAACCATTTCAGGGGCAGTAAGGAATTATTGGTGGATCGTTTTGGGGTCTATGTTATTTCAGGCATGCCACGACCAAGTCCTAGAGAATTAAGTATAGATTGAGCAGAGGTTAAGAAATTTCTGCAAATAGGAGAGGTGCTGCAGTGAGACAGTGACGTCTGAGAACTGCCAGATCAAGGCAAGAGCACCCTGGGATTCACACAAACACCCACGAGGACCAGCACAGATGGGGGCCAGCACAGAAAATATTTTCTTAGCCTCACTTGCTCCAACTAGGGGAAGTCAGAAATTACTAACTCGAAGTTCATTTCCTCCTACTCTATATCATTACTGTTTACTGTAACATATAATTATGCTTAAGTCAAGAACATTGTAAACTACATTTAGTTTCCACTCCGTGGACTGAATTTAGTCATTTTCACCAAATACATATGTGTCGTGATGAATACTTTTATGAATTTAGTAGCTCCTTTGGATCTATCAAATTCAAGATTCTATTAATAATTCTCAGAGTGGATGAAACATGGAAATTTGCTACCTTTAGAAAGTGCTGCTCTTTATGAGGTTATTATGGGGAGTAGTATTCCTCATGTGACTTCTGAAGTCACATGAAGTGTTTCCTTTTCTCTCTTCATAGCTTTATTGGTATCTATATTTCATATTTGGAGAAGGAAATGGCAACCCACTCCAGTATTCTTGCCTGGAGAATCCCAGGGACAGGGGAGCCTGGTGGGCTGCCGTCTATGGGGTCGCACAGAGTCGGACACGACTGAAGCGACTTAGCAGCAACAGCAGCAGCATATTTCATATAATATGAAATTCACCCATATAAAGTATACAGTTAAAAAAGTATACAGTTCAGTGATTGTTAGTATATTCATGAATTGTGTGGCCATCACCACGATCTAATTTTAGAATATTTTCAACACCCCAGAAAGAAACCTCTCCCTGTTAGGAATCTTCCACCATTTCCCTATTCCTCCCTGCCTCAAGGTAACCACTAATCTACTCTCTGTCTCTGTGGTATGGATTTGCCTATTTTGGACATTTCACATGAATGGGATTATACAGTATGTGGTCTTCTTATGTCTACAATATGTGACTGCCTTCTTGCACTACCATTATACTTTTGGGACTCATTCATGTTCTAGCATGTATCAGCACCTCATTCCCTTTTATTGTCAAATAATATTTCGTTGTATAGATACATCACATTTTATTTATTCATTCATCAGTTGGATGAATAATGTGGTATTTCTAGGTAATAGAATATTATTCAGCAATTTAGGTTATTTCCACTTTTGGCTATTTTGGATAGTGCTGTTATGAATATTTGTGTCCAAGTTTTTGTTTGAACATACGTTTTCATTCTCTTGGGTCTGTACATATGAGCAGAATAGTTGAGTCATATGATAAGTCTGTGTTTAGCATTCTGAGGAACTATCAGACATGAGTATCCTATGTGTTCACCAAAGTGGCTGGACCATTTGACATTCCTACCGGCAATGAATGGGGTTTTGAATACCTCTAATCCTTACCAACACTTTTTATTGTCTGCCTTTTTAATTTTAGCCATCCTAGTGTGAAGTGCTACCTCACTGTGGTTTTGATTTGCATTTCACTAATGACTTATGATCTGATAGGTAGAGTGCCTGATGAACTATGGAATGAGGTTCGTGACATTGTATAGGAGACAGGGAGACAGGGATCTTTTCCCATGGAAAGAAATGCAAAAAAGCAAAATGGCTGTCTGGGGAGGCCTTACAAACAGCTGTGAAAAGAAGAGAGGTGAAAAGTAAAGGAGAAAAGGAAAGATATAAGCATCTGAATGCAGAGTTCCAGAGAATAGCAAGAAGAGATAAGAAAGCCTTCTTCAGTGATCAATGCAAAGAAATAGAGGCAAAGAACAGAATGGGAAAGACTAGAGATCTCTTCAAGAAAATTAGAGATACCAAGGAAACATTTCATGCAAAGATGGGCTCGATAAAGGACAGAAATGGTCTGGACCTAACAGAAGCAGAAGATATTAAGAAGAGGTGGCAAGAATACACAGAAGAACTGTACAAAAAAGATCTTCACGATCCGGATAATAACGATGGTGTGATCACTCATCTAGAGTCAGACATCCTGGAATGTGAAGTCAAGTGGACCTTGGAAAGCATCACTACGAACAAAGCTAGTGGAGGTGATGGAATTCCAGTTGAGCTATTTCAAATCCTGAAAGATGCTGCTGTGAAAGTGCTGCACTCAATATGCCAGCAAATTTGGAAAACTCAGCAGTGGCCACAGGACTGGAAAAGGTCAGTTTTCATTC
>SJYQ01095307.1:1052322-1067482 GCA_006410935.1 Redunca redunca | reverse complement strand
TTTTTTTTTTTTTTTTACATCCATAGGCTCACGCACATGCCCGCAAACTGATGTATGGTTCCAAGTTTATTCCATGTCAATGTATAGGGGCCCAGGCCCTGAAGTGCCTGAAGGAGCAAGGGAGGATCCTTGTCTTTGTCGGGGAGGGAGTTCACAAAACAAGGCACTCAGCAGGGTAGAGGAAAAGCCCAGTGTCTAGAACAAGAGTCAAGCCCAGGTAGCCCTGATGTTACGTTTCAGCCTGGGACTCTCTGTAGTCTTTCTTCCAGTGATTTCAAGGTCTGGGAAGGGCCAAACCCTCTTGCCTGTTATAACTACTTTCACTTTCAGAGAGTGTAACAGACAAGATATAGAAAGGAAGTTGAATGTCCAGAAATCAGACAAGGTAACTCAGAAACGCACTGCAAGGAATGGCTAAGGCTTAAATAGTTGACTAATTATCATATTAGCAGAGCTGAATATGAAAGGGACTACGGATTCTGACTCCAGTTCCCATCAGTAAGCAGTTCTCTGACATCAGCTGGATGTCCCACAATTCAACTCAACTATGGCAACCCACTCCAGTATTCTTGCCGGTAGAATCTCCATGGACAGAGGAGCCTGGCAGGCTGTCGTCCATGGTGTCACAAAGAGTTGGACACAAACGAGTGCCTAAGCATGTACACGCATGTGACATTCTACCTGGACACAGTGTCAGATCCCACAGGTTAAGGGCTTGGTCCACAAGTCTGCCTCCTCCCTTCGCTTCAGATGACACTGGAAAATGAAGGTTGTCACTGATGCTATAGACCCATGGGTTATAGACTACAGATTGGAAGTTCCACTGACTCCCCTCCTGGGGTTCAATTAATTTGCTAGAGCAGCTCACAGAACTGGAGAAACATTTTACTTACTAGATTACCAGCTTATTATAAAAGGCTGTAACTCAGGACTAGCTAGATGGAAGCGATGCCTAGGGCAAGGTACAGGGAAAGGGCAAGGAGTTTCACACTCTCTGGGAGGCTCCCCATGCTCCACGTCTCTGTGTGTTCACCAATCAGAAGCTCTCTGAACCCCGTCCTTTTGGGGTTTTAGGGAGGCCTCAGTGTATAGGCATGATTGATTAAAACACTGGCTCTTGGTATTGAGCTCAGCCTCCAGCCGCTCTCCCACCCTGGAGGTCAGCTGGGATGGGAGTGGAAATTCCACTCCTCTAGTCAGTTAATTAATTCTCCTAGCAACCAGCCCTCATCCTTAGGTGTTTTCCAAAAGTCACCTTGTTAACATAACAAAAGACACCTTTATCTCTCTCAGAACAGGGAATGTAAAGAATATTAGGACTGAAGAGCAAATATACACGTCTTATTACAAAGATCTTATTGTATTTTTACATATTATGTATTATATAGTTATAAAAATTATATCTTTATAATTATATTTTATAAAGATCTTATTATATTCTTATTATAAAGATCTTATTGTAAGCACAGTATCACAAAAGATCTTGGAAAGATCCTCTAGAACAGGGGTCCCCAAGCTTCCAGATCTAATTAATGCCTGATGATCTGAGGTGGAGCTGATGTGATAATAATAACAATAAAGTGCACGATAAACGTAACCCATTTGAATCATCCCCAAGCAACCCCCTGACAGTCTCCAGACTGTGGAAAAATTGTCTTCCACAAAACCGGTCCCTGGTGCCAAAAACACTAGGGATTGCTGCTCTAGAATGAGTGGGGAGATGCTATTTAACTTCTCACACCCTTTGCTATTAAATTCTGCCAAAAGATGGAGAAGATGACTCGTTCACAAAGTAGACTGAGGTCTGGTTGAACTGTAAAGTCATCATCCATTAACTTCTTGTTGCAGGAAAACCAAAACAACGTGATAGTGAACGCTAATCCAAGGGATATTTGATGTTTATAATTGGGCTCAGCACTCACATGTGATCTTCCATCCATCACAGTTCTTGCGCTCGACCAACCATCTGTGCTTCTCAGAATTTTAAATCACATCTTGTTAAAATATGCACACTCAAAACAGCTTGAACATTAACCCTCATTGTTACATCCCCTATTAACAGTTGTGCCACAGCCTTTTAAGCCAACTGGAACCGTGCTCTAGTAAATTGAGACCCGTATATATATTCTAGTACCTTCTGCTCACGGAATTCAGGAAATAGGTCTTTGCCAGAGTTTAAGGGATATGTGCCACTTGGTATTAATGAAATTGTTATTGGTGGACACAAATCATGTTTCTTAGAATTGAAAGCTCTTAAAAAATCCATTTAATGAAAGCTAATTTTGAAAAGAACTATTTATTTGATAATGATTCATTTCTAGAATGACTCTAAGGATGGATGATCTTTTATTGAACTCAAAGCAGGTCTATACATTTCCCAGGATTTTGACTCTCACTATTTATGATTCATGTTGTAAAATATACACAACCACCTCTATAATGATTTAGAGAAAATTAAATGAATGGTTTTGAAAAATGAAAACTAGAAAGGCATTGTGTGTTTACTCTCTGGCAATGAATTTCCCCCCCAAATTGGCTTCATTCGATAAATAGATACTTTGAAAAAATTTTAAAGTGAGAATGTACTTAGGACAGCAAAGAATAAAAACAAAATGAATAAGGATAAATTTAAAAAGAAAAAAATTCACCACCTTCTTCAAACAGCAGCAAGGAAAGATGGGTGAGGAGGAAACAGAGCGGAGTTTCGTGCATTTCCTGTTTGCCTCGCCCATTTTTTCTTGCAGCCGCTTAAACTGAGAACGTCACCTGCCTTATGGAGCCTCCTAGAAGCCTAACCAAGGTCTTGAAATTGAACTTTCTGAAATCTGTCCTAACGGCAAGGTAGGAGTTAGCAAGTGGGAAGTATTTTATTGTATTTTGGGGGTGGTTCTGTCATGTAGAGAATTTCTATTGAAACATTCATTCATTTTCATTGCTTTTGAGATACCTTGTAAAAAAATTTTTTCCCTTACCCTTTTGCTTCTTTTGGCTAGCCTAATAATTAAATTGACACAAGACCTAATAACAGAAGGAAAAAAGAAAGCTAATTACTTATGTACAGAGGTCTTTTAGTTTAGGAGTCAAAGAAATGAACAAAGCAGGCAGCTTTTATACTTTTAAAACAAAGAATAAGTTTATGAAGAGCTGACAAGACAAAGACACCCAGGTTTGCTTAATTAGTGAAGAAATTAAGCAGAATTTGTTTACACAGCTTTCTCGGCCCTGAGTTCCCTCTCTCCGGTGGTGAGAAGGCCTCCCCATCTCTTGGTACCGGGAGGGGAATTTCACATGGCAGATTAACTTCCTGCTTTCATGGGGACAGAGAGGAGGGTCAGCGTGTCCTTGGACCAGCTGTTTCTCAAGTAATTTTAATTCAAAATAATCAATATTCCACTTTGGCATATTTGGGAACAGCCTGTCCTGGGCCCCATCCATACAGCGTTTATTACTTTTAAATATACACAGCAATTAGGCCCAGGATAGCAAAACATTCCCTAAGTAATCAGGTTTGATGAATATATAAAAATGATTTCCAATTAATGTATCAATGATTTATAAACAAGCAGTTCCCTGGAACACTTCCAAATATTTGAAAACTGGAATTACTTACAGAAGGATTCAACAGGCTATATTTTGTCCCCCTCAAATAAATTTTGTATACACCATTTACTCAGCAAAGCCCTTCTTTACAAATAATGAAAAACACACAAGTCCAGGCCTTGCGTGTGTTATCACAAATGTCCAGTTTTGTGAAGTCTGAGTTATGAGAGTTTGTACGTTTAGAGGCTTGAAGTGGTCTATTCTCATGTTTCCCTAAACCCCTTGGATCTGTAGGTTCCCCTGAGAAGGAACAGGGATTCCTCAAGATCTTATCACATTATTCTTGTCCTGGTAAGTACAATTCAAAAGAACAAACAGTGGTTATCTCGATGGTAGTAATGTTAAGTGGCATAAAATGACTCATTTGAGCTTTAAAAATTACATTAAGGTAAAATACCAAGAATTTAAGTCTTTATCTCCTACTTAAGCCTTTCTCTGGCTTCCCTGGTGACTCAGATGATAAAGAATCCACCTGCAATGTGGGAGACCCCTCCCTGGGTTGGGAAGATCCCCTGGAGAAGGGAATGGCTACCCACTTCAGTATTCTTAAATGGGAAATCCCATGGACAGAAGAGCCTGGCAGGCTACAGTCCATGGGGTGGCAAAGAGTCACACATGACCGAGTGACTTCCACTTCACTAAGCCTTTCTCACTCTCTCTCTTTTTTTTTAAAGAAATATTTATTTATAGTTACTTTTTTGTTTGTCTTAGTTGCAGCACGCAGGGTTTTCAGTTGTAGCACGTGGGATCTAGTACCCTGACCAGGGATTGAACCCGGGCCCCCGCATTGGGAGCTTGGAGTCTTGGTCACAGGCCCACCAGGGAAGTCCCTTGAGCCCTTCTCTTAAAGCCCAATTCTGAAATTAGATTACTTGAAAAAAGTTTTTCTATCCAGACTGACCTTAATTATCTTCATCTAGGAGTCCTGGTACAGAGAAGGGGATAACAGCCTAACTGTGGGTCAGTCTGCATTGGCCACATTCAAGATCCTTGAGAGACCTCGCAAGTTTCAGTATGTTTGGTTGTTAAGGATAACAGACATATTTCTTGAACTGAAATGTTTTTTATTTGTTCAAGAAATATAGTGGACTTTCATTAGGGTATAAAAACAGAGTAGAGATTGTGTCTTATTCTGTTGCTAGCAAAACTCCTGGCACATGGCCAGTATTCACAACACATTTGATTAATGAATGAATGAATGAAGAAATAAATGGAATGGTATGGCGTGAGACTGATGCCAAGCAGTGTTCTTGGCCTTCCTCAATCAATAGCAATTGATCAGAGGCCAGACAAGAAATTCAGGCAAGGGCTTCCCTGGTGGCTTAATGGTAAAGAATATGCCTGCCAATGCAGGAGACATGGGTTAGATCCCTGGTCCGGGAGGATCCCACAAAGCACGGAGCAAATAAGTTATACCACAACTATTGACCCTGTGCTCTAGAGCCCAGAAGCTGCAGCCACTGAGCCTGAGCATCATAGAGCCCATGCTTCGGAACAAGAGAAGCCCCCTCCCTCCAAATGAGAAACCTACGCACTGCAATGAAGAGTAGCCCCTGCTCGCTCAAAGTAGAGAAAAGTCTGCATAGCAACGAAGACCTACCACAGCCAAAAAGAAACAAACAAATAAAATGATTAAAAGAAATTCAGGCAAGGCTTTATTGGGGCCCCTGGGAGCAAAAACATTCCCTTGCTTGCTTGTTCCCGCAGAAGGGGAACGGGGTTGGGGGGGCCAAGCTTGTTCCTTTTATGGGGTGAGGGTAGGGTTGTGTCCAGGGGTTGGGCCAGAAGGGTGGCTTAGGTGGTTTGTCCACCCCTCTGGTGGTGGTGATCTATCCTAAAGGAAATCAGTCCTGAATATTCCATGGAAGGACTGATGCTGAAGCTGAAACTCCAATCCTGACTCTTGGAAAAGACTCTGATGCTGGGAAAGACTGAAGGCAGGAGAAGGGGACGACAGAGGATGAGATGGTTGGATGGCATCACTGACTCGATGGACGTGAGTTTGAGTAAACTCTGGCAGTTGGTGATGGACAGGGAGGCCTGGTGCGCTGCAGTCCATGGGGTCGCAGAGTCGGACACGCCCGAGTGATGAACTGAGCTGAACTTGTGGTAGTGAGTGCAGGCTCAGTACCCTGCTTTTGCTCCCAACACCCTGTTTTTGCTGCATGCTCCGTTAGAAGTGGCAATTGGGTTTTTTGGTCTTTTTGTATCTGTTGTCCATAATTTGCCCCACTGCACAGACAGGCAGTTATTTTTAGTCCCATGTAGTTTCTTTGTATTTTGTTGCTGGAGGAGAGGTGAGTCCAGGGGCAAGCATTGCAGCACTGGGCTAGTTCCTTGGTTCCAGCCTGTCTCATCCCCAGGCTCTTCTTCCTTCGGGTCTCTAGTCTTGTCAGCTCCACCAGCCGGAGCTGATTGGATGAGAGTGAGGATTAGAGCCAAGATCTCCAGGAGCTGGTGATGGACAGGGAGTCCCGGCGTGGGTCAATGGGGTTGCAAAGAGTCGGACATGACTGATCGACTGAACTGCACTCTCTCTCCAGGAGTCAGGGTTAAAGCATGCTTGTCTGTCTTGTCTCTGATGGGTGCTTGAAGTAAGGACTTGTAAACTGGGGTATTTGGGGGAGGTAACCTCCTGCCGTGTACATAGAGTGGCAAAGCTCTTCAGGCAGAGCCACTGAGAGAGGCAGGAGCTGGGGAGCAGGTCCCACTAAGGGGATGCAGTTGCCTGCTAGCTGCTTCCATCCTGCTCTGGGCTGCTGAGTAACCCTGTACCTCCTGTTGTTTTATAGTCACTCAGTTGTGACTCTTTGTGACCCCATGGACAGCAGCACGCCAGGGTCCTCTGTCCCTCAGTAGCTCCTGGACTTTGCTCAAACTCATGTCCATTGAGTTGGTGATGCTATCTGACGATCTCATCCTCTGTTGACCCCGTCTCCTTTTGCCTTCCTCCTCTTTGCTTAAACCCATGTGATGGGTTTTTGTTACTTTCATCAAAACAACTTGACAAAATGAGACATTTTGAATTGTACTTTCCCTTTATGGCTGGAGTTTTCAGAAAGGAGAATACAGACTATGAAGTATATCAGAGGCATGTGATCAAGTCTCCTCTTTACTGGCAGGAGAAATTTCTTAGGTGCCCAGTTCTACGAACTAGCCAGCATTTTTCTTCCTGATATTCCTCTCCCAGTATAATCCTGTGAAGGAATGTAATTCTATGGTTATTTCTGTTTTCCAAATTAAAAATGGCAACTGAGAAAAAAATTGTCCCAAACAAGATCTAGTACACACAATTTTTTTTTGCAAACAATTTGGAACTCCTAGGAGATTATTAACATTTCTGAGCACTTTTCTGATTTTGAAAAGTTATATAACTACATCCCCACCCAACTGACTATGTGTGTTTTTAAAAGTCTGAGGTCACCAGACATATTTTATATTGTATCATATCAAAGTATACCTACAAACATCTAAAAGCATGATTCTTATATAAGTATAAATATAAGACACATGCTTATATTTGACAAATGTATCAAAAGTTTTGTTTAACACATTAATGAGAGATCCAGGTACCTTAAAAATTATGGGAAATACTGAATACCATCAATGGAAGGATGCTCACTTAAGAATGCAAGACTGGTTAATGTCCTTTCGTGCATGCTTAATTGCCCAGTTGTGTCCGACTCTTTGCAACCCCATGGACTGTAGCCTGTCAGGCTCCTCTGTCCATCGGGATTCTCCAGGCAAGAATACTGGAGTGTGTTGCCATTCCCTCCTCCAGGGGATCTTCCCAACCCAGGAATCGAACTGGGCTCTCCTGAATTGTAGGCAGATTCTTTACCAGCTGAGCTAACAGGGAAGCCCAGGTAATGTCCTATATGACAATGAAGGGGCTTCTCATGTTGTGCTAGTGGTAAAGGACCTGCCTGCCAATTCAGAAGACATAAGAGACTCAGGTTTGATTGATGGTTCAGAAATAGCCTCTGGAGGAGGGCATGGCAACCCACTCCGGTATTCTTGCCTGGAAAATCCCATGGACTGAGGAGCTTGGCGGGCTACAGTCCATAGGGTCGCAAGAGTTGGACATGACTGAAGCAACTTAGCACGCATGACAATAAAATGGTATTATAACTTTTGTGATTATTGTTTTTCTCACAGACAGAAATCATTTTTACAGGATAGGAACCTACTAGTTAACTTTCAGCTTCAGTCTGCTCTCTAATTAATGGTAATAATTCTGAAATAGGTACATTCCTCTGAAGGATTAAATAAACCTAGGGGGTGCAGGTATTAAATGATTTTCCACTCTAACACTGAAAAGTCACACAAGCTTCTTTCTTATTTCCAAGTTTTGAAAGATTTTTCTTAACAGCCACTTTATTTTTCCTTTTCCATAAATATCTCTAACAGAAGGGATATCTTTGAATTGGCTGGCTCTTCTCTGGTGGAAAATTTGAAATAAAACTTTGACACATGCTCTTTTCAATCTGGCTAAGAAACTGCTTTAACTCTTCAATATTAAAAATTATCAATGAGGTCATCCAAATACCAGAATGCAACTGTTTCTTTGATAGGTTATTTCACTTGTTTTTGATAATCTGAAGCCATGCCCAAAGGCTCAAACTAAAATACATAATTTAAAGGCAATTTGAACCCACCTGCCAATGCAGGAGACATAAGAGATGAGGGTTTGATCCCTGGGTTAGGAAGATACCCTGGAGAAGGGAATGGCACCCCACTCCAGTATTCTTGCTTGGAGAACCCCACGAACAGAGGAGCCTGGCGGGCTGTAGTCTGTGGGGTCACGAAGAGTCAAACACGAATGAAGCGACTTAGCATGCACGCAAAGGCAATTTAAAACAAGGAATTCTTCACGCATTTATACCATTTTTATTTTTCATCATTATTGTTTTAGACATTTAAGTGACAAATTTGCTATATTCAGATGTAGGTGGAAAATATTGTTTTGGTTAAAATGTAAAACCTTTATATAAAGTGCTATCATTTTATTAGAACATTGCACCTTGGCAAGAAATAAAAGTAGCTTTCAGTTCAGCTCAGTTCAGTCACTCAATCATGTCCAACTCTGCAACCCCATGGACTACAGCATATAACACTGTAGCTTTATTATATACGTTTGATTTATATTAGCATTTAACACATCATAATGGCACACTCCAAGATACTTGTTACATTTCACCATTAGATACTGAGGTCTGCCTACTGGTTTTGTGGGTAAAAATTTCTCTCTCTTTAGACAGAAATATTTTGGTAAACCATGGTTCTATAAATATAAAATACAATGGAAAATTCTTTTCTGTTTCTTTTTCATTGCTTACTTTTTAGTTGAATCCTTCTGTGGCAATTTTATATTTTCTTGAATTAAAAAAAAAAAAAGGCCCTCAGCCCTGTGTGTTTAGCTTTCCCTGTTACAAGATTTTATTTTTAGTGGAAAGTCTAAGTTTTAATTATAAAAGCATTTGTATCACTCACATTTTGCAAATAATTCAGAGCAAAATACATCTCTCTCATGTTTGTTTTGTATGGGAATGCTGTTGAGCAACTGGCAATTGTCGAAAGGTCTTTAGAGCAAAACTGAGGTTTCCCTAAGGAAGGAGGAATTTTGCCCTTGGGCTGCCACTTCATCTCCTTCCCCAGCCCCCGACCCCGACTCCAGCCTCCGTTTCCAGTCTGACCTTGCTGATAGTCTGCCCTAAGGGTCTTAGGCCTGCCGGACCGCACAACTGTGGAAACCAAGTCCTTGAAATAGCTCTTTCTATGTACAGTGTATGTGTTTGCATGTATGCGTGCATGTGCGTGGGTGTACGCATGTGTTTATATAGGTGTGCATTCTACCGGTTCAGTTTCTCTGGTTGGAACTCTGACTGCTACCTTTGAAATCGGTAAAGAAGGTTAGGAAGTTGCAAACTGACCCCCGTCCCCCCATACCCTAGGAAGAAACTCCCTTTGAAGAACTTAACTCTTTTTTTTTTGTAAATTAATTAATTTATTTTAATTGGAGGCTAATTACAGTATTGTAGCCATTAAAATTTTTGCCATTAAAATTAGCACCTCTTATTCTCTTACTTCTTAGTATTTCCAGATTTGAATACCATTCATCAAACACACAGTAACCTCAGGTTCATGTTGTTAAGTGGAGAATGGCACCCCATTCCAGTACTCTTGCCTGGAAACTCCCATGGATGGAGGAGCCTGGTAGGCTGCAGTCCATGGGGTTGCTGGGAGTCGGACCCGACTGTTTGACTTCACTTTCACTTTTCACTTTCCTGCATTGGAGAGGGAAATGGCAACCCACTCCAGTGTTCTTGCCTGGAGAATCCCAGGGACGGGGGAGCCTGGTGGGCTGCCGTCTCTGGGGTCGCACAGAGTCGGACACGACTGAAGTGACTTAGCAGCAGCAGCAGCAGCAGCATGTTGTTAAGAGGATAGGGCAGTATGGGATGTGTTCCTGTTGAAATCACCATTCTCAATCACAAACAAAAGAAATTTACCACAGTGGATTGAAGCAAAAAAAAAAAAAAAAAGAAGAAGAAGAATGTATTAAAAGGGCAGTGGGCAGCTCAGATGAGTGGAGAACGCTGTACAGAGATGCTTGGAAAATGGCTGGTAGTATCTCCCAGCAGCACCCAGGAACCAGACACCTGCCGCAAAGCGGCCTGTTGAGGATCTGGCAAGCCCCCTAACTGCTGGCTGCTCTGCCTAGGGCCCCCCCAACACCCCTCCGCTCAGCCTCCACGGCTGCCTAGGAAATTCAAGCAGTGTTGTTGTGGACACTCTCTCCACCAGAATGCCTTCTGCATTGTCCCACATTTTTAGGTCATCAGCTCCTGGTTCAGGTCCAAGGTCGGTGCAACCCATCAGCCATGCCTGGGTCACATGCTGGTGCCCAAGGGGTAAGGAGGTCGGGGGATTATTTGGTACCTTTGGTTTCTGTATGGGAAGGAGACCTCTACTTGGTGGGAAGTTCTCCAAAGACAGGGAAAGGATTTAGATGGGGTTCAAAGAGGACAATCGTCCACTGCAGTGCCTTCGGGCACCACCCTTCTGTGTAAGTCAGCACGACTGTGGCAGCCTAGACTCCATAGAGCTGTCATACTGGAGCGCCTGGCTGTTACCAGCAAGGGGAGCAGAGCTGGATGAGACTGGGAGGAGCAGGTGGAGCAGCCCCGTGGCTGGAGGGCACCTGAAGATGGTACTCTAGGGCCCCATGGAACGTGGAGGACCAGAGGGGAAAAGGGAATCTGCACAGAGTGACCTGGCCAACACCCATCCTTAAAGGAGCATCTCTGAACGATGCCTGTGGAGAGGAGCCAGGTCTGCAGACCTTCCCGTTACCGTCTGATGAGAGCATCCCAAGAATGGCTGATCTCCAGGCACCTGCTCGACTTCCAACAGGACTGATGCCCACCTGTGCCTGGAGGCTTGGCTTGGCTCATCTCACCAAAAGGGGTGACATCTGTGCTTCAGCATATACAAAGGCATTTATAAGCCTTCCATGACCCTGCCTGCAAAAGCTGGAAATGCTGGTGGTCATGGAGAAGGGATGCTGCTTGCCCACCCAGCATCTGTGCTCAGGTGCACTGGAATAAAACCAGCCTAGAGATTTTATTCATGGATTGTTTGACCCCTGCCACTCCTCCTTGCCTCAGGTTGGGACAGTGGTGAAAGTTACCTCTAGTTTACCATGTTCCAGCATATAACAGATGTTTGTAAAATCAACCTGCAAAAGATGTAATGATTGGCAGCTGCCATATCACTTAGGAATGCTTTCAGTTGCCGGGAAGAGAAAACACCATCTGCAAAGTTTTAAACAAATACTGAAGTTTAATGTTCCATCTAACAATGGCAGTTGCCATTGTTGGTTCAGACTCAAAGATACTAATTAAAGCTATCATTTTTATAATCCAAAGGACTTTTCCCTTATGATCATTATAATGAACTGGATATTTGTGTCCCTCCAAATTTCACATGTTGAAACCCTAATCCAAATAAGGTGAGGCCTTTGGGAGGGATTTAGGCCATGACAGTGAAGCCCTCATAAATGGAGTTAGCACCCTTATAAGAAGAGGCCAGTGGGCTGACTAGCTCTATTTTTGTCAGACGAGCCTGGCTCCCTTATTTAGGACCTCCAGTCCCAAGAACTATAAGAAATGAGTTTATGTTGTTTATAAGCTATGCAGTCACTCTATGATACTTCTTTATAGTGGCTCTAATTGATCAAGACTGTCATAATGTTCAGTTCAGTTCAGTTCAGTTCAGTCACTCAGTCGTGTCCGACTATTTGCGACCCCATGAACCACAGCACGCTAGGTCTCCCTGTTCATCACCAACTCCCAGAGTCCACCCAAACCCGTGTCCATTGAGTCAGTGATGCCAAATGTCATTCCCTTCTCCTCCTGCCCTCAATCTTTCCCAGCACCAGGGTCTTTTCAAATGAGTCTGCTCTTCGCATCAGCTAGCCAAAGTATTGTCATAATGTAGCTGACTGCAATAGCTCTAGGCATTGTGGTTGGATTCTAGCTGCAGGCAGGTGTAAAGGGAACTTCTGAATCTCTTTCCTGAGGAAAGCAGAGGCTTTCCCAGGAACCTGCCATTTCTGGCTTATCAGTCAGAAACATGTCACATAGCCATCTGTAACTACAAGGGATCCTGGGAAATATTTACCATTTCTTGCAATGGTCAATCTCGTTCTTCTTAATGAGACTGAAAAATGTGTGGGTTAGGCAGCCAACAGTGACTTCTTTCATTGCCAAGCTTTATAATTCCTCTCAATATTCATTTGTGAGCTCATCATTCCTTCACTGGCTAGTGATGCTTGCTAACCCACAGTTTGTGATCGGCAACGAAAATGTCCCCTCCAAATTATGGAAGTAAAATGATTAACAAAATTCTACCCAGTAATCAATGGTTTTGAAACTAGATATTACCATTATCTAATTGTAGGCAAATACAATCAATTTTGTGGAATGCTACATTGCTGACAAAGCATTGAGAAACACTGATTTTGAAAATCAGATGTGGAGGGGAAAAACTGTGTAATTTTTAATTCTTGAAATAGATGATAAAACATAGTACAAAGAAAGAGACTTGGTTTCTAGTCCTGTTTCAATCAGTACATAGCTATGTGACTTCTGGCAAGTCCGGTTTTGTTTTCTTCTCCATACAATGATAATCTTTTCCATCAAATGTAATCATAATCTACCTTTGTTATTGCCAGATCAGAAAATTCATGACTCTTTGTAATTAGTATTTGTCTTTGATTCTATGTGAGTGAACAGTAAATAAATCGTCATGTGTTCATTCCTTGTGCGGGCATGCTCTGTCATGTCCGACTCTTTGTGACCCCATGGACTGTAGCCCACCAGGCTCCTCTGTCCATGGGATTTTCCAGGCAAGAATCCTGGAGTGGGTTGCCATTTCCTTTTCTAGGGGATCTTCTTGGCCCAGGGATTGAACTCGTGTCTCTTGCGTCTTCTGCATTGGCAGGAGGATCCTTTACACTGGTGCCACCTGGGAAGTCCTATGTTCATTCCATGGGTCTTCTTAAATTCAAGAGCTGTCTTTTGAGCACCTATGTGTGCTGGGAAACAGAGGTTCCAAGGGTGAATCTCTTTGTTATGGTGATGACCAGTGATCTTTGGTATTACTTTTGTAAAAAGATTACAATTGGCTGAAGTTTCTGATGATGGTTAGCATATTTTACTAAAAAATATTTTTAAGTGTTCAAGGTATATCATTTATGTTTTTTGGAGTATAGTTGCTTTACAATGTTATGTTAGCTTCTGCTACACACCAAAGTGAATTAGTTATACTTATACATATATCCCTTCTTTTTTAGATTTCCTTCCCATTTAGGTCACCACTAAGCACTGAGTAGAGTTCCCTGTGCTATACAGTAGGTTATCATTAAGTAATAAAATATTTTTAAACTAAAATATGTACATTGTTTGGACATAATGCTATTGCACACTTAATATACTGCAGTATGGCATAGACAAAATTTTATATATTAATACACTGGGAAATCAAAAAATTCATGTAACTCACTTTATTGCAGTATTTGCTTTATAGTGGTGGTCTGGAATTGAATCTGCCATATCTCTGAGATCTGCCTGTATAGTCCAGAGGTAAAACACCAGATAGAGCCAAGCTGTCAGGGATCACAAACTCCCTGGTTTTGTGGCCCTGGCTAAGCTACATCATCTCTGTCTTGTCTGTAAATGGGGCAATAGTGTTAATGGTCTGGGTTTCCCAGGTGGCGCTAGTGGTAAAGAACTCACCTGCCATTTCAGGAGATGCAGTTCGATCTCTCGGTCGGGAAGACCCCCTGGAGGAGGGCATAGCAACCCACTTCAGGATTCTTGCCTGGAGAATCCCATGGAGAGAGGAGCCTGGCGGGCTACAGTCCATGGGGTCGCAAAAAGTTGGACATGACTAAAGTGATTTACCGTGCACACAGAATTAATGGTCAAGTTCAGAGAGTTTTTTAAGATATAAAAGTTTAATGAACCCACAGTCATGACCTAGAAGAGTGCTAGCTCTCATTCCCCCTTCTCAGACTACTCACTAAGGACACCCTCTTTTCCTGGACTGTCTTTCCTGGCCAAGCTGAATTTTCATTTCCCTCAAGAACTTTTCTTGAGGGCTCGGTTTTAAACTCATCAAGGTGATTATTAAGTACACAGTGAAATCTGACAATTTGCGAATGAGAGAAGCAGGGTGTAAACACTCCCTGAGCGAGCAGGGGCAGGTGGAACTCGGCTGCTCTGAGTGCCAGGTCACAATTCTCAATAGTCTAACGCCACAGGGTATCACGTGGCTTAGACTGCCCTTTGTAGGCAAAGTTACACAATTTGCCTACAAAGTCAGACAGTTAAAATGTTTCTTTCCATTCAACTTTGCTTTGAACCTAAAACTGCTCTAAAAAATTAAAATTTGGTAATTAATAAAAAACAAGATAGAACTCACAGTCATTTTTAATTTTCTTCGTGTCTGAAGAGTGTTTAAAGTACTGGAAAAGGTCAGTTTTCATTCCAATCCCAAAGAAAGGCAATGCCAAAGAATGCTCAAATTACTGCACAATTGCACTCATCTCACACGCTAGTAAAGTAATGCTCAAAATTCTCCAAGCCAGGCTTTAACAATATCTGAACTGTGAACTTCCTGATGTTCAAGCTGGTTTTAGAAAAGGCAGAGGAACCAGAGATCAAATTGACAACATCCGCTGGATCATGGAAAAAGCAAGAGAATTCCAGGAAAACATCTATTTCTGCTTTATTGACTATGCCAAAGCCTTTGACTGTGTGGATCACAATAAACTGTGGAAAATTCTGAGAGAGATGGGAATACCAGACCACCTGACCTGCCTTGAGAAATCTGTATGCAGGTCAGGAAGCAACAGTTAGAACTGGACTGGTTCCAAATAGGAAAAGGAGTCCGTCAAGGCTGTATATTGTCACCCTGCTTATTTAACTTCTATACAGAGTACATCATGAGAAACGCTGGACTGGAAGAAACACAAGCTGGAATCAAGATTGCC
>SJYQ01095307.1:1027497-1052177 GCA_006410935.1 Redunca redunca | reverse complement strand
TGAAGTGTGGTGTTGGAGAAGACTCTTGAGAGTCCCTTGGACTGCAAGGAGATCCAGCCAGTCCGTTCTGAAGGAGATCAACCCTGGGATTTCTTTGGAAGGAATGATGCTAAAGCTGAAACTCCAGTATTTTGGCCACCTCATGCAAAGAGTTGACTCATTGGAAAAGACTCTGATGCTGGGAGGGATTGGGGGCAGGAGGAGAAGGGGACGACAGAGGATGAGATGGCTGGATGGCATCACTGACTCAATGGACATGAGTCTGAGTGAACTCTGGGAGATGGTGATGGACAGGGAGGCCTGGCGTGCTGCGATTCATGGGGTCACAAAGAGTTGGACATGACTGAGTGACTGAACTGAACTGAACTAAACTGATTTTTTTCCAAGTAAAATTTTGGAAAATTGTTCAAGAGCTAATTAGTATTTAGTAGCCTTTTTGGGCAGATTCAGGGCTTCCCTGCTGACTCAGATGGTAAAGAAGCTGCCTAAAATGTGAGAGACCTGGGTTCAATCCCTGGGTTGGGAAGAGCCTCTAAAGAAGAGAACGGCTACCCACTCCAGTTCCATGGACAGAAGAGCCTGGCACGCTACATCCATGAGACCACTGAGCGACTACCACTGCCGCCACTGCCACTACCATGAACATGCGCAACCTTCTTCTTTCCATGGAGGTTCAGAGCGGGTCTTCCTAGAGTTTACAGCCTAGGAAACAGTGTCAGACTTTATTTTGGGGGGTTCCAAAATCACTGCAGATGGTGATTGCAGCCATGAAATTAAAAGACACTTACTCCTTGGAAGGAAAGTTATGACCAACATAGACAGCATATTAAAAAGCAGAGACATTACTTTGCCAACAAAGGTCCGTCTAGTCAAGGCTATGGTTTTTCCAGTGGGCATATATGGATGTGAGAGTTGGACTGTGATGAAAGCTGAGCGCCGAAGAATTGATGCTTTTGAACTGTGGTGCTGGAGAAGACTCTTGAGCGTCCCTTGGACTGCAAGGAGATCCAACCAGTCCCTCCTAAAGGAGATCAGTCCTGGGTGTTCATTGGAAGGACTGATGCTGAAGATGAAACTCCAGTACTTTGGCCACCTCATGCGAAGAGTTGACTCATTGGAAAAGACCCTGATGCTGGGAGGGATTGGGGGCAGGAGGAGAAGGGGACGACAGAGGATGAGATGGCTGGATGGCATCACCAACTCAATGGACATGAGTTTGGGTGAACTCCGGGAGTTTGTGATGGACAGGGAGGCCTGGCGTGTTGCGATTCATGGGGTCACAAAGAGTCGGACGTGACTGAGCGACTGAACTGAGCTGAACTGAGAGCTGAACTATTTAATACAGTAGCCACCAGTTACATCAGCTAGTGAGCATTGGAAATAAGACTGGTCTTATTTGAGACATACTGTTTGTGTAAAAGTGAAAGTGTTAGTCGCTCTGTCATGTCCGACTCTTTGAGATTCCCCTGGACTGTAGCCCATGAGGCTCTTCTGACCATGGAATTCTCCAGACAAGAATACTGCAGTGGGTTGCCATTCCCTTCTTCGGGGGATCTTTCTGACCCAGGGATTGAACCTGGGTCTCCTGCATTGCAGGCAGATTTTTTACCATCTGAGTCACTTGGGAAGCCGCAATGTTTGTGTGAAATACACATAAAAATTTGAGAATGGGGGTTTCTCTGGTAGTCCAATGATTAAGAATCCACCTTGCAATGCACGGGACACCAGTTCAATCCCTGGTCTGGGAAGATCCCACATGCAGTTGGGCAACTAAGCCCTTGCACCACAAGTACTGAGCCCATGAGCTGCAGCTATTGAAGTCCAAACACCCTAAAGCCCATGCTCTGAAACAAGAGAAGCCACCGCAATGAGGAGCCTGAGCACAACCAGAGTAACCTCAGCTCCTCACAGCTGGTGAAAGAGCAACCAAGATCCAGTGCAGCCAGTTAAAAATAAGCTGAGGATATAGGATGATAAAAAAGTGTCAAATATCTCATGAGTAACTGTTATGTTGATAATATGTTGAAATATTTTGGATGTTATTGTTGCGTTGCTAAGTCGTGTCCAACCCTTTGTGACCCCATGGACTGTGGCATGCCAGGATCCTTTATCTTTCACCATCTCCTGGAGTTTGCTCAAATTCATGTCCATTGAGTCAGTGATGTGGTTGCAGAGAGAAGTCAATCCTGAGATCTTATTGACACGGTTTGACTTGCTTTCCATTGGTTTTGTTATTATTATCATACGCAAGGGCTTGCCTCAGAGAATCCTGCCCCTCTGCCTGTTCAAGTACCTTTTTTTCAGAACCCTGTCCACGTATAGATGGCAGGAGAGAAGAAATGAACACATCCTCCTGCCTGAAGCTTGCCATTCTAGGAGACACTTGTAAGATTAAAAGGTCTTTTTATTTTGTTTCCTTACCTCCTCTCCCCAGTCTCTGATCCATAAAAGCGTGGGCAGGCAGACCCCAGGAAAACGGTTATTTTGAGATGTTAGTCTGACGTCTTCTCTGCCAGCTGTCAGTGGACGCTGTCTGAATAGTCATATTCCTTGCCTCAACACCTCATCTCTTGGCTTCAGTGGCCTCTGGATTGGCCTCTGTGTGGTCAGCAGAGCAAAGCTGGACTCGGTAACAATGCTATGGGGTAAATATTACTAAAATAATTTCACCTAATTTCTTTTACTTTTAAAAACATGGCTCCTAGAGGTATAAGCTGACACATGTGGCAGACATTATTTCTAATGGCCAGTCCTAACCCCAAGGATTGAGGACAGTTTGCAGAGATGTTTTTATTCTTCTTTGTGAAGTCTTTTAGGGCAAAATTCTTGGAAACTTTATACATGTCAGTACAGGTGCTTTCTGACAGGCAGACAGCATTTACCAAATTATCTTAGTCGCCTCCAGGTTAAAGATTTCCAGAGAATTCATTACCTAGGCTAAAGAATCAGCCGTGAAGGTACCCGACAAGGAAGCAACAAGGAACCACAGTACACGCAAGGCTGTGGGAAGCTGTGGGAATTAAAATGGAAACATACTAAGTCTCCTTTTGAATTCGTTTTTTCCTGAAGCTAGAAGCATAGAAAACTCAGCAGAGAAATTCCAAATGGGTGGACTTGGCTGATGCCAGAAGTAACCTTCGGATGAGAGCCAACAGAAGATGGAAAGCAGCCAAAATATGGCATCTGGGGCTCGGAAGCCGAAAACTCTTGAATTTCTTCTCTGCTGGGACCGGTGGCGAGAGCGCTGCAATGAAGTCCGGAGCGCTGCTCTGGACTTCGATACCCTCTGGGCTTCGACTTCCCGAGGAGCACCGGGAACGGGAGGAGGGCCCTTGGTCCAGGCGGAGCAAAGCTCGTCGCCATGGCAACCACGTGAGCCACAAACAGCCAGCCTAGCCCAGCAAGAAGCAACCGGGGCAGACGCCTAGGAACGGCGCGAGCTGGGGACAGCGGTGGGAGGGGTGGGCAACAGAGCCCAGCACCGGTCGGCTGGGCCCCCACCCGTGGCGTGTCCCCCCCGGAGCACTGGAGCGCAGCGGCATGGACAAGCTGGTACTGTGTACGGTCCCTCCGCACGGCTCCCACGCCCCCGCCCCGCCCCCGCCCCGGCGCATGCGCGGCCTCGGAGCNTCTGGGCTTCGACTTCCCGAGGAGCACCGGGAACGGGAGGAGGGCCCTTGGTCCAGGCGGAGCAAAGCTCGTCGCCATGGCAACCACGTGAGCCACAAACAGCCAGCCTAGCCCAGCAAGAAGCAACCGGGGCAGACGCCTAGGAACGGCGCGAGCTGGGGACAGCGGTGGGAGGGGTGGGCAACAGAGCCCAGCACCGGTCGGCTGGGCCCCCACCCGTGGCGTGTCTCCCCCGGAGCACCGGAGCGCAGCGGCATGGACAAGCTGGTACTGTGTACGGTCCCTCCGCACGGCTCCCACGCCCCCGCCCCGCCCCCGCCCCGGCGCATGCGCGGCCTCGGAGCTGCGGGATGCTGGGGACTCCCTGGAGTCCACGCGGTCACCGGGAGGGGGCGGGCGGGCTCAATTCCCGGCTTCACATTCAGGCGGGGTGGCCTGAAGGCGCTTTCATGAGCTTGTGGGGCTAGAGTTGCTGGTCTCTGAGTTTTGCGTTTCCCTCAGGAGGTGGTGGTGGTCGATCACGTCCAGCAGAGCGCGCGTCAAGTGCAGAAGCGCAGGTTCAGGGACCGCCTTTCTCATTTTATCATCAACTTGCTGCGGAAAGGCCACCCGTGGACCCAAGCAACCCATTGACCCAGAGCGAGCATCAGATATATCCAGGCGTGGCGGAGGCCGCTTTTGTGTGAAGTTTGTTGGCTGTTACTAGCTCTCGTTAGCCCTTGGGTTTGGACAAAAGCAAATGTTTAGTTCCCTTGGAGAGAGGGAGCCGGACGGTGTGCAAGGAAGCCCTGTTGGGTGGTTTCCTGGTGTCTTGTAATTTCGCCTCAATGCAGGACAGGGGAGAGGGGGCTGGAAAGGAATCTGCGCGTTTAAATCAGGTTTCACTCCATTTGGCTTTGCTCTCTTAAATGAGTTTTATAGGGTGAAAAAAAAATTCGCCTACTTGTTTTTGCCTTTGTCTTCAAAAGTGATTCCTGCTCTTTGGAACTCAGGGAACGTCTAGGAGACTATAAAGCCTTTTCTGCAAACAAGAAACAGGGCACAGGGAGGGGTTTTTGTACCCAGGAGGGCCTCAGAGGGTCGGGATCAGTTTCAATATGGATTTCTGTGGTTGCATTATACATTTTTTCATTTACACTAGCTATAGCTATGTTGCGCTTCCCAGGTGGCTCAGATGGTAAAGAATCTGCCTGCAATGCAGGAGACGTGGTTTTCATCCCTGGGTGGGGAACATCCCCTGGAGAAGGGAATGGCTACCCACTTCAGTATTCTTGCCTCCATGTATAGGGGAGCCTGGCAGGCTATAGTCCATAGGGTGGCAAAGAGTTGACACGATTGAATGACTTTTACTAATACTGCTATAGCTGTATTACTATAGGAATATAGTATGCTAATCAATAAAATGTGCATCCTGTCATTTAATAAACATAAATTTAATACTGATTTAATTAAGAGCAGTGTGTAGAGTTTACGTGGCTTCCGAGGTGGCTCAGTGGTAAAGAACCCACCTGCCAATGCAGAAGAGGCAAGAGAGGCAGATTCGATCCTTGGGTGGGTAGGATCCCCTGGAGGAGGGCATGGCAACCTACTCTAGCATTCTTGCCTGGAGAATCGCATGGACAGAGGAGCCTGGCAGGCTGCAGTCTGTGGGGTCGCAAAGTCAGATACAGCTGAGTGGCTGAGCACGCATACACATACATATGGTTTATGTGTTTGATACTTCAACAGTTTCCTTCCCCCGGTAGATATTTACCTTTCACAAACTGTTTTATTTTTGTGAGCATCTTGCCATGATAGACTCAAATCATTGCTCTTATTTTCATGTAACTTATATGCCATAAATATTTGGAATTTCCAAAATATCTGTTGCATTTCATTAAGACAAATACCTATTAGTTCATTCAATCTTTTTAGTGACTCTTACCCATTTCCTGTCCAGGAAAATAGAGATCCTGAAATGACAGATGGCATTGCAACTGCTAATACCAATAAACCAATGATATTTTTGTATATCTTAATTTAAACTTCATATATTCTATACTCTTACATAAATTTGTCAAGTTTTATCTCTGTAGGGATATAAAAATATGGCTGTCTAAAGCCATACTCTTATGTTTTATTAATTATGCTCACTTTAAGATTGAAAAATGTAGGCTGCTAATGCAATATATATATATATATGTGCTAAGTTGCTTCAGTTGTGTCCGACTTTTTGCGATCCTATGGACTGTAGCCCACCAGGCTCTGCTGTCCGTGGATTCTCCAGGCAAGAGCACTGGAGTGGGGTGTCATTTCCTTCTCCAGGGGATCTTCCTGACCAGGGACTGACCCCCTGTTCCCCCATAGCCCAGTTGGTAAAGAATCCACCTGCAATGCAGGAGACCTGGGTTAGATCCCTGGGTTGGGAAGATCCCCTTGAGAAGGAGAAGGCTACCCACTCCAGTACTCTGGCCTGAAGCATTCCATGGACTGTATAGTCGGTGAGGTTGCAAAGAGTCGGACGCGACTTTCCCTTTCCCTTTCTTTCTTATGTCTACTGCACTGGCAGATGGGTTCTTTACCACTAGTGCCACTTGGAAAGCTATTTAAATATAAACTGTCAGTTTATATTTAAGTTATATGGTTAAGTAAAATGCAAACACACACACACACACACACACAAATACACACACTCTCTGATGGCTTTCAGGGGAGAGTTTTTAAAGGCAGTGTTGGGATGAAGGCTGAAGCTCATGGACTTTCTTCTGATTGGTTGGTGGTGAGGTAACATGGTGATGTTTAGGACATCTTAGTCATCAGCTGTCTGATTCCAACCAGTCTGGTGTCTAGTGCTTGTAGCCAGCATGCAGTCACCATCCTCCACCTGTGGGTGGGGGGCTCTTAGTGTCTGCAGAGATGTGCTCAGATGGTTATATGTATCCTTTGAGGAGGAACAGGACTCTTTTAAAGCTATCATTACTTTTCTTGCTTGAGTGCTTTTCCTTTGTTTCTGCATTCCCTCTGTTCCCTAATTAGTAACTGATTAAGCCTGTTCTTTGGAACTCGGAAGGCCTAGGAGACCAAAGCTTTTTCTACAAACGAGATGAGGGACAGGGAGGGGCTTTTGTACCCAAAAGGGTACAAAGATCCTGCTCAGTTTCAGTGTGGATTTCTGTGGTTACATTATTTAGGAAAAATAGAAGCAAATGGACACTGAGACATAATAAATTGTCACAGCTGGGAAATGTGACCTCTATGGAGCTCTCAATTCCCTGGGGCCAGTCAAGGATGCTGGTCTTCTCCTTTGTCCAAGGTCAGTAAAGCATTAGAGAAAGGCTGCTATGAATACGGTTATTTCGAGGAATTGGTTCCCGCTGCGTGAGAAATGTCAGGAGGAAGTTTACCTGTTACATTTTCTTCTTTCATCACGCTGAGCTCTTTCCTGGCACTGAGCACTGTGGCTGTTTATTTATACCTCTCTGCTGTTTGCATTTGGCTTCACTTTTTGTAGCCTTACTTATAGCAAATAGACCAAAAAGGGTGAAACAACTGCTCATTCCTTACTTTGTTTATGAATAAAAACCGAGAGCTTCAGCGCCAGAGTAAATTGCCTCCCAGGGGTATTTTGGTTTCCCAGGCTATTGGATGAGGCTCCTAGGAGGAGTTTAGCATTCAAGATGTTGCTTGGATTTGTGTGACCCCACCCCCAGGGCCAGGCCCACTCCATTGCCAGGTCCCATGGGTGGTTTGTTGGTTGGAATCTGAATGAATGCTTTCTTTCCGATTTAACTCATGCTTGAGGCTGGGGTAGTAAAGATGAAATTAGAGGATACTTGAGCAGTTTGGTTTGATTAAAAAACACTTATTAAAGTACCTACTTTATTTGCAGGCTTGTGGAAGGGCTCTGGGGAGTATGAGTTGCCTTTCTTTTCTGCCAGGATTCCCTGATGGCTCAGTGGTGAAGAATCTGCCTGCAACGCAGGAGATACAAGTTTGATCCCTGAGTCAGGAAGATCCCCTGGAGGAGAAAATGGCAACCCACTCCAGTATTCTTGCCTGAAAACCCCTATGGACAGAGGAGCCTGGTGGGCTACGGTCCAGAGTGTCGCAATGTGACTGAGTACACGGGCACACACCTTTTCGGCCTCCGTTTTTCTTTCCCTCCCTCGCTTTCTTCATTTCTTCTTGCTTTTCTCTTCCTTCCTTCATCCCTCCCTCCCCCTCCCTCCTTTTCTTTCCCCTTCCTGCAACGTGATGATTGGATGGCATCATCGACTCAGTGGACGTGGGTTTGAGCAAGCTCTGGGAGATGGTGAAGGACAGGGAAGCCCGGCGTGCTGCAGTCCATGGGGGCACAAAAAGTCGGACACGACTGAGGGACTGAACAACAACAACAATATGTTTACATGGTTTCTTGCAGATGCTTTTCTCAAGTTTTCCTTGTGGATTTTGAAGTTCCCCTAACACTCACTACACAATTAATGATGATTCTCCCTGTTTCTTTGGGGACCAGATGAGATATGCAGATTGTGACCACTGCTTACTGGTTTTGAGTAATGCGGATAAGTGACTTGGGCCTGTCTTGCAGGAGGTGGGTCATACATATTTTGGAAGGGAGAGCAAACGTGGGGTGCTTGTCAGATTCCTGACAACGTTTCTGCCTGCCAGACGTCATGCTATTTTAATAAGTCCATGTAGTGAAAGCCTGTCATTGATCCTACCCCAGATGGGTAGTAGAATTATGATTGGGTTCCCATGGGCCAACATTTCTGCCCCAGGAGAGATACTGTGAATAGTCAGAATTTTCTTTTTTGAAGTAGCCTCCTGGTTGGGCCAATAGGACGTGGAATGTGGGAAACCCACCCTCACCCACCTCACACCCATCACCGAGGGAGTGGTCATGGACTTCCTTGGACTGCTTGGACTTAAGAAAAAATAAAGAATCTTACTCTTGGATGGCTGAAGCTCGGTGGGCCACTTCTGATCATTGTTTAGCTTATTCAGGGTAAAGAATAAAAGGATTTGTGATCCATTGGTGTCCTGAAGTGTCCATGTTATTGCTCATTACAAAAAAGCAAAGCAAGGCTTAGCCCAGAGGAAGCAGTCACCTCAGACTCCAGAAATCCTCCCCAAAGAGGGTCAAGTGTCAGGGGCTGTGCTGGGGACTCAGGGGACGTCTTGGAAGAAAGGTGGCTGCTGCCGTTCAGATAAGGACCAGCTGGGCCAGGAGGAACCTTGACCTAGATTTGACATCCCTATTGTACAGCAAACAATGTTTAGATGGACACTGAGCAGCAATATTAGAAGTGTTTCCTTTCAGATGAGTGTGGAAGTTCTGGAAAGTTGGAGGTTATGCTGATTGTCATTGCTGATCTTGAGGTCACCCCAAACTTACTAGCTTAAAATAGCACCAGTTACTGTACTATCTTGTCTGGTTTCTGTGGGTCAGGAACCCAGGAATGGGCTCAGCTGGGTGGTTTTCATTTGGCGGCTGGAGGAGTGAGGACTGGACAGGCATCTCTCTCTTTCTCTTCCTGTGTCTCATATCAGACCAGACTGGTCTGAGACACGGCTCCACGTGGTTGGTCTCCACGAATAGGCTTCCTTACAGCAAGGTGATCTCAGGGCAGTTGACTGCTTTCATGGGGCCGAGAGTCTCCAGAGAGAGAATTCCAGAGAACAAGGCAGACGTCGCGTCATCTTTATTACCTAAATGCGGGGATATAGCAAAGTGCTAGCACACGTGTATTTTGCTCCATGTCTCTGCTAAGCATTCCTCCTGCTGTGTCCACTTGGCCACACTCGTGGCCTAGAGGTTCAAGGCTGAGGTCATGTTCAATGTAAAAGTGTCCTGTGGTGCCCTTCATGGAAAGAGGGGCTCCATGGAGGAGAGACTTGGTTTGAAATGGATGAGCCAGAAGCTAGCCTACAGAAAACTTAATCACCAGATATGTCCCAAGTAGAGCACTGGGTTCTCATCACTGTCTGCTGAAAAGTGGAAATTCTGTTCTGTCATGACTGCTCTTGATAATGTAATAATATAAACATACTATACGTTTTCTTCCTTTAGGAAAGAAGTTGTGCAAAATAGATTTGATCAAAATCCTTGTGTTTGTAGGACCCAAATCTGTAAACTGTAAATCGCCAATACACCTGTCTGGGGAACTTGCATGTTGTGAGCATACCATCTCTCCATCATAAAAGACAAATCTCATTCAATCCTGCTGAAGGAAGGTCTAAATTATCTTTGTATTCACTCTATAGACGACATTGCAAAGTTGTAAGGAGATCAAGGAGTTTTCAGCCAAAACTGTATCTATCTATATTTCTGCACATATCTATTTTGACATAAAAGTTTTCTAGGAAATGAATACAAATATTCTGTTATTTATTGCCTTGCTTTTGTGCTACCAGCCTTAAGAAAGTTGTAATTTGTTATATTTTACTTGTTCTTTCTAGCTAAATATTTGCTTTAATGCCTAATTTTGTGTTTCTAACTCTCTTTCTTAATGTGGGACCCCCAATTTGCTTAAACCTGGTGGCTCTGATGGTAAAGAATCTGTCTCCAATGTGGGAGACATGGATTTGATCCCTGGATCGGGAAGATCTTCTGAAGAAGGGAATGACTACCCATTCCAGTATTCTTACCTGAAAAATCCCACGGACAGGGGATCCTGTAGGACAGGCTCCAGTTCATGGGGTCACAGAGAGTTGGACATGACTGAGTGACTAACACTTTATTTTCAACTCTTTTATTAATGTGAGGCCCCCAAGTTGCATAAACCTCAGGCCCCACTAAATCGAGATCCACCCCGCTTTGGCCTAAGTAAGTGCTATAATGGTTTACGTGGGAGCTCTTGGCTCTGGTGGGAGGATGGGAAGGGAGAAGGGGTGACGGGGTAGAAGGAAGGAAGGAAGGAGCTAAAGAGTAATTTTGCCTTTGTCCCAGTTTTCCCATGGGCCGGCTTTGGTGGTGGGGTACCAGACATCCTTTGTTAAATGCCTGTCACAGGTGCTATACTTTAAGAAGGCAGATGGGGGATATAAAAGAAACGGAAAGTACAGGTCTTCATTCTCAAAAAGGTTTGACCATCTCATTGGGAAGACACACATGCCAAACTGCTGAAAATCCTAAACAGGTTACAATGAAAACCAATTCAGCACAAAATGCACGTGGCTATGGCAGCATGAATAACACAGGGAAATCAGTGTGGGGCAAAGCCTCAAACTGGCCTCCTCAGAGGATGAGATGGTTACATGGCATCACCTACTCAATGGACATGAGTTTGAGGAAACTCTAAGGGATAGTGAAGGACAGGGAAGTCTGGTGTGCTGCAGTCCCTTGGGGTCACAGAGTCAGACATGACTTAGTGGCTGAAGAACAGCAATAGCTGCTCCGAGTCCTGTCTGCTGACGAGCTTGTGACTGGGAGCTCCTGGCATGTGGGCAGCCTGTCCGCATTGATCCATGTTCTCTGCCACTCTTGTGTGATGGACAGATGCTGCTGAAGATGGCTTGTGGCAATGCATTGAACACCCTTTCCAAGTGAACCTAAGGTGGCAAACAGCTAGTCACGCAGGTAGCAGAGATATTCCAGGCAAATGCAGCAACGGCAGCAGAGAGATTAGGTGAGCAACAGTCTTGGAGCAGAGAGGTTGAGCTGGCCGAGAAACACAGTCATGTCTGACTCTTTGTGACTTCTTGGACTGTAGTCCTTCAAGCTCTTCTACCCATGGGATTCTCCAGACAAGAATACTGCAGTAAGTTACCATGCCTTCCTCCGTGGGCTTCCTGAACCAGGGATGGAACCCAGGTCTCCTACATTGCAGGCAGATTCTTTACCATCTGAGCCACCAGGGAAGCCCAGGAGCTGGGTGAAGAGCTCTCAGCTTGAAGTCCTTCTCCTCCACTTAGGTTACAATCCCTTTCCACTGAAGCTTGTAAGTGGAGAAGACTGTCAGCCCTGTGGTGGCTCCTTTATAGAACTAGTGCCGCAGAATGTCAGAAAATAAAGTCAACTCTGTTTTCCTTGTCACAGTGCTGCAGGAAAGAAGGTGGGGCTGGAGAGGGTGATCATGTCCCAGGTCTCACGTGAGTCTATGTGACAGCTGCTGAGTATGGGTTCTTGGCTTCTGCAGTAAAGAATTCAAGAGCAAGCCATTGTAAAGTGAAAGAAGGTTTATTCAGGGAAAACTGCTCTCTGTAGGCAGTATGGGCATCTTGGAAGGCAAGAACAGCATCAGAGTATGGAGCTGTCAGTTTTTAGAGGGTTGGTAATTCACCAGCTAATTAGAGGGGGGAGTATTCCAGCTGTTTTGAGGAAGGGGTGGGGATTTCCAGGCACTGGGCCACCACCCACTTGTTGACTTTTATATTTGGTCTAGGAACTGTCATGGTACCTGTGGGTGTGTTATTTAGCTTGCTGAGGTTTTACAGTGAGCTTAAAGTATAGTGGAAGTCGACTCCTCCTCCATCTTGGACTTGGTTGGTTCTAACTAGCTCATGTTGTGTCCTCGATGGCTATGTCATTCTTTTAAAGGCTATGCCCCTTCCTGTCTCAACAGCAGACTTCGATTATATGCAGTTCTTGTGTGTCTGGGGTTAGATATCTTTCGTGTTTGTAATGCTCAATGAGTCATTTTATAGCAGGAAACTACTCTTCCATCTTTGTTCACAGTCTTTCTATTTTGCTCGAGTTTCTTAAAGTCATAATTTTAAAGGTTCTTTAATGTATCCTCCTATTATTTGTGCCATCACAGAACTGATGATAGTACTTTTTCAGGAAAGTCAATGTACATCATTTTATCAATGGCAGAATTCCATTTGAGGAAGGAAGTTGTCATGTTTGGGAAAAACAAATACATTCCTGTTAAGTCACTGGAGGTGAGAGATGAGACCTGAGTGCAAAGCCTCACAACCCAGGAAAGTCATTTACAGCAAGTTCAGTCTCTGGGTGGATGGGGATGAGGGATAAATGAAGCTCTCTGGAGGAAGGCTGGGGATGTCTGGAGATAGGGGTTGGGTCAAGTGCAGTGGAAGAGTCATGGAAAGATCCTCCAGGTGAGGTGAGAGCAGAGAGTCTGAAAGTGGGAATGCCTTTGGTTCATTTGGAAATCGTCTTCTCTCTTTTGCTTTGAGGAGTCTGCTCTGTTCACAAGCTACTTAAATTCACAAGTAGAATTTGAGCAAGGGCCTTGTTGTACACTTTGACCTGACCGCCACCCACCCCAAGGAAGAAGCTGAGAGCTGGAGGTGATCTTGAGCCCATCAGTCCCCTGGGGGTCTACTGAAGTCTTGGAAAGGGCATGGAATGGGTGCTCGGCCAGGTTCATCTAGCCCTCAGGAGGCTAGGGCGTCACACCTGCTTTGGGTTCCTTACTGCATGGAGTGTGACTGTCAGGTAGCCAAGCTGATTCCAGAACCACCTATGAAACAAATTTCTTTTTGCTTTTTTGTAGCCATGCTAAAGATTTTCAAACTTTTTTTGAGGATGAATGTAGGATTCTTTTTTTTTTTTTAATGCCCTTGTACTGTTAGGGAAAACACCTATGTCTGTCTGTGTCTGTATGCTGAATATTTAGGAAATTAAAAAGGTTTATTAACCGAGGAGACTTTTCATGAGACTAAAGTCTGTGTGGCAAAGAGTGAAGAGGAACTGAAGAGCCTCTTGATGAAAGTGAAAAAGCTGTCTTAAAACTCAACATTCAAAAAATGGAAATCATGTCATCCAGTCCCATTACTTCATGACAAATAGATGGGAAAACAGTGGAAACAGTGACAGACTTTATTTTCTTGGGCTCTAAAGTCACTGCAGATGGTGACTGCAGCCATGAAATTAAAAGACTCTTGCTCCTGGGAAGAAAAGCTATGACCAACCTAGACAGCATATTAAAAAGCAGAGACATTACTTTGCTGACAAAGGTCAAAGCTATGGTTTCTCATATGGACGTGAGAGTTGGATCGTAAAGAAAGCTGAGCACCAAAGAATTGATGTTTTTGATCTGTGGTGTTGGAGAAGACTCTTGAGAGTCCCTTCGACTGCAAGGAGATCTAACCAGTCAGTCTTAAAGGAAATCAGTCCTGAATATTCATCGGAAGGACTGATGCTGAAGCTGAAGCTCCAGTACTTTGGCCACCTGATGTGAAGAACTGACTCATTGGAAAAGACCCTGCTGCTGGAAAAGATTGAAGGCGGGAGGAGAAGGGGACGGCAGAGGATGAAATGGCTGGATGGCATCACCGACTCTATGGACATGAGTTTGAGCAAACTCCGGAAGTTGGTGATGGACAGGGAAGCCTGGTGTGCTGCAGTCCATGGGGTCACAAAGAGTCGGTCATGACTGAGCAACTGAACTGAACTGAAACTCTGTGATCTCTCTTTTGTTACCTTTACAACTAATAACAGAGTGGGTGGAATATTTGTCATTCTTTTTGCCAAGAAAGTTAATCTCAGAACGCTTGGGTATCCAGCATCCTTTTCCCAGACTTATGGAGACTTTTCTTGACCTTTTAAAGTTTCTACTTAAAAATGGAAAGTCCCTCCCAAGTCCCCTCATGTACCTTGAAAATATGTTCCACCTGCTTAAGGAGAAATTTTAGATAAAAACACAGCAGATTTAACTTCTTTCTGGACCTGTTGTAGCATCTGCATCAAGGTTATATTTGTTCATTAAATTCATCATGAATATTCACTGGAAGGACCAATTCTGAAGCTTCAATACTTTGGCCACCTGATGCAAACAGCTGACACATTGGAAGAGACCCTGGTGTTGGGAAAGATTGAGGGCAAAAGGAGAAGAGGGTGGCAGAGGCTGAGATGGTTAGATGGCATCACTGACTCAATGGATATGAGTTTGAGCAGACTCTTGGAGATAGTGAAGGATAGGGAAGCTTGGTGTCCTGCAGTCTATGGTGTTGCAAAGAGTTGAACATGACTTAGCGACTGAGCAACAGCAACTTCATCGTGACTTTGGGACCTGGTTTGAGCTTTGTTAGAATTTTAGATCCTCCATTTTAAAGCAGAGCATGTGTAGACAGGCACTGCTGAGGGAAAAAGTGGGCACCCACTGGCCCTTCATTGGAGACCTTAATCATATCTTGTGTTTGTGACTCCCCACTGCTTTCTCATTGGCTTATATATGCTTTAAGGGTGTTAATGAACAACAGAAATAGATTTCCACTTCCCAAAAAAGAGCTCTGATGTTTCTGGGATAGTTAAGACATCCGAGGAAGTTATCTGGTGGCCCCGGTAGTGATGGTTGGTTTAGGAGAGGCTGGTTGAGTTTCACCCTGGGAGTTTCAGTTCTCTTTTGGTAACTGTGTGTTCATATATGGCCAGGGATGTAATATTTTAAATTTACCATAAAGATTAAAAAATGGCTAATAATGTATTCTTACCTTGTTAATCTCCCTTTCGTATTGGGAAATAACATTACATGGCACTGAAATAGCATTAACTTGGCATTTCTTTATTAAGACGTCACAGAAGTCAGCTCCATTACAAGGGATCTCCCCAAATGTAGAGATGTATTCTTGCAGTGGAATTTCTTCAGAATAGATGTTTAAAGGCAAATTTGTAGGTCACTGGCACCAAAATGAAATAAAACAGGACTTAGGTCATCACTAGTGAATGCCTAAGTATAAAGATATTAGGTTAAAATACTCATCTGTTTTGGACAAAGGCTTAAGAGCAATGAACGATAGGTGCAAATGATTAAAAACAGTGATGCAAAAATTCTGAAAAGAGATATCATGGGTTTTCCTTCATCCTTACCTTTATCTCCATCCTCCTCTGGATTTCTTAAATGTGCCATTTTGTGGGTAATCTGGGAACTGGGTAGGCTTTTCTTTCCTTTTTTTTTTTTTTTTGATGGCCATGCCATGTGGCTTCTGGGATCTTAGTTTCCTGACCGAGGAATGAACCCATACCCCCAGCAGCGGAAGTGCAGAGTCCTAACCACTGGACTGCCAGGGAAGTCCCTGGGTGGATTTTTTTTTTTTTGATAGGGTCTGCTGGACTTGATGGCGGCTTCCCTCATAGCTCAGTTGGTAAAGAATCTGCCTGCAATACAGGAGACCTGGGTTCAGTCCCTGGGTTGGGAAGATCCCCATGGAGAAGGAAATGGAAACTTACTCCAGTATTCTTGCCTGGAGAATCCCATGGACAGAGGAGTCTGGCGGGCTATGGTCCATGGGGTTGCAAGAGTCGGACACGACTTAGCGACTAAACCAGCAAAAAGGCTGGATATGGTGGGAGCAGTGTGTCTCTTGGGGGCTGGGAGGTAGTCAGTCATCCTGTGCAGATCATTTGGGTTTTGGGAATTCTAGGCTCTTCCCAGCTACTCTACTCAGTTTAGCTCAGCAATTTCTGTTCCTGCGGCTCAAGTAACAACTTTCACCCAGTCAATCTTTGGTGGGTTCAGACCAGGCACACCATTGGTTCTGTGAAGTGGAGTCGAGAGGCCCTTTGAACGAGTCTCTGAAAACCATTTAATCCTTGACTGTTGAAAAATACCTGCTTCCTGAGAGCTAGGTACCTGGATGAGCTAATGGGGCGAATGTCACTTGTCGCATTCCTTGGGGATTTGTGATATGACTTTGCTGATTTGGGGGCTTGGGTCTTCATCACCCACACAACATTTGCTTTATTTATATTAAGATTACTGTTAATCCCTGCTATGTGTACTGAAGGATATTGCGGTGAAAGAAAGGATTTTGTCAAGTGCTTGTTACATATGACACTCAGACTTCTTTACCACATTTAATCCTGGCCATGTGTTTTAAGAGATCAAGACACATTCCCCACCTCTGCAGATGATGTTTGCCTTGAAGTCCGCACCTAGGGGCAGAGGACGAGAACGAGATAGTTCTCTTCTTGATTTTAGACTGTGTGAGTTTCAACATATGGGTGTGACCCCCTCCTTGATGTGTCAACCACAGTAGTAGAAAAATGAGAGATTTCCCTGGTGGTCTGGTGGTGAAGACTCCATGCTCCCAAGGCAGGGGACCTGGGTTCGATCCTTGGTCAGGGAACTAGATTCCCACATGCTGTAGCTAAAGATCCTGAGTTCTGCAACTAAAACTCAGTGAGGCCAAATAAATAAATAAATATTTAAAAACACACCCTCCCCCCCGAGGTTTTATTTTAAAAAAGGAAACATGAAAGGAAAAGGGCTCCCCCACCACGTCCGTCTCTTTTCTGTCTTCCCCGCTCTTGTCACCTCTCTCTCCTATTTCTTCCCCTCCACTTCCTCTTCTCCCCATTTCCTTCCTCTCCCAGAAACCCCACCCTGAGTCCTTGGGTCTGGTCACCCCGAAAAGCATGCATCCAGGAAAGGGAGCCATTCGGGTGGACGCCTTCTCTCCTTACACAGAGTCACACAGAGCAGCCGGCTGCCCACCTGGCTGTTTGGTTTTAGCAGCAGAAAGATATCATTGGTTCATTTCCAGCCCTTGGTCTTGAAGAAGACAGACATAGAGTAAAAGTTCATATTAAGGTACTTTCAGCTTAGACTTCCCCAATGGCTTAGCGGGTAAAGGATCTGCCTGCAGTGCGCAGGAGACACAAGAGAGGCAGGTTGGATCCCTGGGTCGGGAAGTTTCCCTGGGAGAGGAAATGGCAATCCACTCAAGTATTCTTGCCTGGAGAAGCCCATGGACAGAGGAGCCTGGTGGGCTACAGTCCAAGGGGTCACAGAGTCAGACATGACTGGCTAAGCACAGCACACACATATTTTCTGCTTGGGTGTTACGCCTTTCCCCCTGTTTTACTAGCTTTTTTTTTTTTTTTTTAAACTTGGTTCAAAAAAACACAAACAGATGTCTTTCGTGCTGGTCACGTTGAGGCATGCTCTGGAGAGGCAAAGTCCAGACTTGTCCAGGGCAGAGAGGTAAATCCAGCCCTTCGAAATGGATTGTGCTCTGAGAGGGGAGATATAGCACCAAGTATTCAGGGGGTGGTGTGGGGGGGAGAAGAGCTTCTTATTTAAGCCACTTTGATTGCATGATTCTGGATTCCTGCAGTTAATTTATTAGGGATTCAGTTCAGTTCAGTTCAGTCGCTCAGTCATGTCCGACTTTGCAACCCCATGAATCGCAGCACGCCAGGCCTCCCTGTCCATCACCAACTCCCGGAGTTCACTCAGACTCACGTCCATCGAGTCAGTGATGCCATCCAGCCATCTCATCCTCTGTCGTCCCCTTCTCCTCCTGCCCCCAATCCCTCCCAGCATCAGAGTCTTTTCCAGTGAGTCAACTCTTCGCGTGAGGGTTTTAGCCAATTCGATGTTTGTTACCTGTTTTTTTTCAGTTTACATTTTCTCTTTGCCTTTTAAAAAACCAAATTTCTTTTAAAAATAAAATTTTGGAGGCATCATTTAAAACCTTTAAATGATTTTCAAAGGTTTCTTTCTATTTTTTCTTAAAAAGGAAATGTATATTGTTCCCTTGAGGCAATTTCCTCTCTTCCTTCTTTGCTTCCTTCCTTTTTCTTTATCCTTTCTCTGTCTTTTTGTTTTTTCCTCTTTTTTAGCATTCATTTGTTTATGGCGGTGCTGGGTCTTTGTTGCTGCTCGCAGGCTTTCTCTCGGTGTGGCGAGAAGGGGCTCTTCCTGGAGATACGTGGGCTCACTGCGGTGGCCTCTCTCACCACGGAGCACGTGCGCTTCGGTAGCTGTGGCAAAGACAGTTAGTGGTGGGATCTTCCCCGAACAGGGATCGAACCCATGTCCCTGCATTGGCAGGCGGATTCCTCACCACGGAGCCACTAGGGAAGCCCTCTCCCTCTTTTAAAAATATTAATTTAGTAACCCAGAATCTGGAGTCAGATTTCCTGGGTCTGAATCCTGGCTCCTGTGCTCATCAGTTGAGTGACCTTGATCTCAGCTGTGTGACCTTGATCTCAGGTGGCCTTGGCCTGCAGCAACTTGAAGCTGGGCATCGGTTCCCCAGCCAGAGATGGAGGCCGGGTCACAAGACTGAGTGAGAGCTCTGAATCCTAGCCACTAGACCAGTGGTTGGTGACCAGGCCCCGGCCCTTTGGCTTTGCAAGAAAGAATTCCCACAACGATGGAAAGGAGTGAGACAAGTAAAGTGTTTATTGGAAGGAAAAGAGCTCCTTACGTGTGGATAGACACATGAGGAGGCTCAGAAAGAGTGTCGTGCCCTTGTGGTATTTTAAATTGTTTTTATGGGGAATTCCTTCCGGTGTCCTTTGGCAAGTCGCTTTGATTTGTCTGGTTCTGTGTCTGTGTGTGGTTATCTCCGTATCCTCCCGTGTGTGCACGCAGACATTTGTCAGTCGAGATGGACCCCACCAGAGGCCTAGGGGTAGTTGACATCACTTACTGTGGGGTGGCACCCCCTCCTTTTTTGACCGCCAAGGAACTTTCTAGTTGCGAGGGTTTCCTTGACTTACAGAATAAGAAATATGTGGTCTCTTACCTTTTATCTGGACCCTGACCAGCCTCCTCTCTTGATTATCCTGTTATTGATATTTTGGAGTTTCAGTCCATGGTGAATCAACTCAAATTGCTTTACCCTGGGGGGTGGGGAGGGTTTCTGTCTCCTGCCTCAACCTGCAGTAGGTAAGTAGACATCCCTGGGCATCAATGTTTTAACCTATAAAAATGGGGAAAGTAACAGTAACTACTTCCTAAGCATGTTGTGGATATCCAGTGAGCTGATATTTAAAAGTGCTTAGAACAGGGCCAGGTGGAGAATAATGCTAGTAATTAAAATGAAAATAAGAAAGAGGTAAATCTAGGAAACACAAGAAGCAAAAAGAACATAAAAATAAGTAAGCCAGCCTCTCAGTCTCAGAAATAATCTCCCTCTTTCCCTCTCTCCCCACATACATGTATATACAATTTAGTTTTTATTAAATACATTTTTTTTTTACAAAAATTG
Source organism: Redunca redunca (assembly GCA_006410935.1). Taxonomy (NCBI): domain Eukaryota; kingdom Metazoa; phylum Chordata; class Mammalia; order Artiodactyla; family Bovidae; genus Redunca; species Redunca redunca. The sequence goes on along the minus strand of SJYQ01095307.1, from coordinate 1,032,662 downwards.
ATTCCTACTCTTTTCGAGCCTGATTTTTGTCATTTTAGAGCACATCATAAGTGTTTCAATTTCTTTAAAATGTCTCTTGAAGATGATTTTTAATGCATTAAATACCTCTATAGTAATTTATTTTACGAATCCCTTATTGTGAACCTATGAAGGTTTTGCAAAATATTTCTTATGTTAATAATTTATATATATATATACAACAATCTATATGTATTGTGAAAGAGGAGAGTGAAAAAGCTGGCTTAAAACCCAGCGTTCAAAAAACTAAGACCATAGCATCTGCTCCCATTACTTCTTGGCAAATAGATGGGGAAACAATGGAAATAGTGACAGATTTTATTTTCTTGGGCTCCAAAATCACTGCAGATGGTGACTGCAGCCATGAAATTAAAAGATGCTTGCTCCTTGGAAGAAAAGCTATGACCAACCTAGGAAGCATATTAAAAATCAGAGACATTACTTTGCTGACAAAGGTCTGTCTAGTCAAAGCTATGGTTTTTCCAGTAGTCACATATGGATGTGAGAGTTGGACTGTAAAGAAAGCTGAGTGTCGAAGAATTGATGCTTTTGCACTGTGATGTTGGAGAAGACTCTTGAGAGTCCATTGGATAGCAAGGAGATCAAACCAATTAATCCTAAAGGAAATCAGCCCTGAATATTCATCGGAAGGACTGATGCTGAAGCTGAAGCTCCAGTACTTTGGCCCCCTGATGTGAAGAAGTGACTCATTGGAAAAGACCCTGATGCTGGGAAAGATTGAGGGCAGGAGAAGAAGATGACAGAGGATGAGATGGTTGGAGGGCATCACTGACTCAATGGACATGAGTTTGAGCAAGCTCCGGGAGTTGGTGATGGACAGGGAAGCCTGGCGTGCTGCAGTCCATGGGGTCACAGTCGGACACGGCTGAGCGACTGAACAACAACAGTACATACATTTGTGTGTATATGTCGTTGTTATGACAGTACCCCTGCGCCTCCGCTCCCATCTGCAAGCATCACGTCCTCCAATCCCCCCTCCCCCACCTTGCCCTTTCTGTATCTTCAGGCATCCATTTCTGCCCTGGTTTCACTTGAGAAATGCTTTTAAGGAGATTTTTTGGTTATCAAAACACCTTGTTTCAACAGCAAACACCGAATGCATAAAGAGGATCTGGTACATATATGCAATGAAAAATTGTTAGTTGCTAAGTTGTTTAGTGGCTTAGCCAATCTCACAATTGTTTAGTTGCTAAGTTGTGTCCAACCGTTTTGTGACCCTACGGACTGTAGCCTGCTAGGCTCCTCTGTCCATGGAATTTTCTAGGAATTTTGTTGCCATTTCCTATTCCAGGGGGGCTTCCCAACCCAGGGATCAAACCCATGTCTCCTGGGTTGGCAGGCGGATACTAGTTTACAAAGAACAGTTGGAATACATCAAGGTTACTTCCTCAGATGACTAATAAGGCTTGGCTGAGGGAGCCGTCCCAGCAGTTTGGGTTTTAAAACTGCCACTTTTCCCCCCTTGATTTCAGGTCTTGTCTGATTGAGCTAATTAGGCTTAGTCTCTAGTCCTTGTGGCCTGTATTTGCATTTCTGGTGTTTAGAATATTACCTAGCCATAAAAAAGAATGAAATAATACCATTTTCAGCAACATAGAGGACCTAGAAATTATCATACTAAGTCAGACAGAGAAAGAAAAATATCATATGACATCATTTATATGTGGAATTTAATTTAGAAAACAGATACAAATGAACTATTTACAAAACAGAAGCGAAGTTATAGATATTGGAAACAAACATGCTTACCAAAGGGGAAATGTGGCAGGCAGGGAGAGGTATATCAGGCACTTGGGATAAACATATACACCCTGCTGTATGAAAGATAGATAACCCAACAAGGACCTACTGTATCGCAAGGAACTCTACCCAACATTCTGCGATGACCTCTGTGAGAAAAGAATCTAAAAAAGAGCGAGTATATGTGTTTGTGTAACTGAGTCACTTTGCTGTACGCCTGAAACTAACACAGCATTGTAGATCAACTGGTCTCCAATAAAATTAAAGTATTAAAAAAATAAACAACAGACGCCCATATCCTTTCAAAGTAAAGTGAAACAAAGCCAAAGGCCTCATCAGACACCGTAATAATGCCTCCCTCCTGAGGGCAGGAAGCTAAAGGAGCAGCAAGAAGAAAACACACACAGCCAACAGACAGCTAAGACGGTCTCCGTGGGTTACATCGATCCGACCTTTGTGTTACCTGTGGCTTCCCTGGTGGCTCGGATTCTTCCCTAAAGAATCTGCCTGCAATGTAAGAGGCCTGGGTTCAGTCCCTGGGTTGGGAAGATCCCCTGGAAGAGGGCATGGCAACCCACCCTAGTATTCTTACCTAGAGAAAATTCCACATGGACAGAGGAGCCTGGTGGGCTACAGTCTGTGGGGCCACAGAGTCAGACATGACTAAGTTGAGAAAAGTTGAGAATAATTGTATTATGTGTTATTTTACAATATAACATGTTATTTACATAATAATATTAGTATAATATATTATAATTATTATATTTACATATAATGTAATTTATATGTAATANAAAAAAAAAAAAAGCAAGAACATCTTGGAATGGCTTCTCTAAAAAATGCAGAGCCCGGCTGTGGATTTGTGTTACCAAGTTATTTGGGAGCGTAATCCCAGGAAAGCAAGTGTGAGGAGAAAGCGGAGTGAGGCAGGGAAAGAGAGAAAGCCGATGCATGCATGCATGCTAAGTTGCTTCAGTCGTGTCCGACTCTGTGGACTTACGGACTATAGCCCGCGAGGCTCCTCTGTCCTTGGGATTCTTCAGGCAAGAATACTGGAGTGGGGTGCCATGCCCTCCACGGGGATGTTCCTGACCCAGGGATCAAATTGCATCTCTTAGGTCTCCTGCATTGACAAGTGGGTTCTTTACCATTAGCGCCACCTGGGAAGCCAGAAAACCAATAGGCACGTGTGTAATTTAGTATGTCCCGAATTATTTCCAGGTAAAGTCTGGTGGGACTCTCTGCCACGAGGCAGCCTGGACCTGGAGCCATGCAGCAGTGGGAGAGATGGGAGGTAGGGGTGGGTTGAGGGGTGGGGAAGTGGGGTGGGGGGAGAGGGAGAGCTTATCTCATGTTACACTTTTCCGCTGGTGAGCGTTTGCTTCACTGACATGAATTCCTTTGCTCTTCTGGTTGTGTATTTCGGGTGACAAGCAGATTCCAGGTGTCTCGTGGCAACAGGGAACCCCAGGCAGGAAGTGAGAGGCACACCGGTTGGAAATGAAGTCAGAGCTGCTGTGGGCTATGTGTATGCGAAGGTGGTCAGTGCTCACCCAGAGATGTCTCGGAGCCACAGTGGGGGCAGGACAGTGGTCCAGGGCCGCAGAGACAGGTGAGGCCGAACGCACGAGAGGTGGTGCAGGGAAGTGTGGGGTGCGGTGATCTTGCGTAGTTTTTACCCCAGTCCCTGCTCACAGGAGCCCATCAGGGAACTCTGTAAATATTGGTCATGGATTTTCACTAGTATCGTTTTGCAGTCAATAAGCTGTGTCCGACTGTTGGTGACCCCATGGACTAGTAGCCCGCCAGGCTCTTCTGTCCGTGGGATTTCCCAGGCAAGAATACTGGAGCAGACTGCCATTTTGTTCTTCAGGTCGTCTTTCCTACCCAGGGATCAAACCTGTGTCTTTTGCACTTGCAGACAGATTCTTTACCACTGAGCCATCGGGGATTTAAATATATTTTCTAGTAAATGCTTCCTGCAGAATTTCTTATCATTCCTACTCATGTGTTGATTAGGATCTTTTTGGTTGCGGAAACCTAAACCAATAAACCAGAGGAAGCAGAAGGGGCCGGAGTGGCCAGGGTGGCCCTGGGGAGTCACAGCGTGGGCAGCAAGGGGACTGGATCTGAGAAAAGGGCAAGAGCCAGGACCGGCAAATCTCTCTCCCGGACTCCTGTCTCTGCCGAGGAAGAGGTTCTTCCTCAGGGAAAATCTCCCTCTTTTGTCTCTTAGAGCCTTCATCTGATTGGATGAGGCCCACAGAACTTATGGAGGGTAATCTGCTTTATTCAGAGTCTATTGATTAATTTGTTAATCTTATCGAAGAGATAGCTTCACAGCGATATCTAGACTAGCATTTGACCAAATATTTGGGTTCTGTGTGTTGCCACATTGACATGTAAAACTCACCATCTATTAGTGGGGAAAGGAGTTGATACCCTCCTCTCGTGAAGGATGGTGCTTGGCCCCACGAGCATCACAGCTGTACCCGCTTTCTCCCCAGTTTGCACAGATTTTCCCTGGAGCTTGTGCGAGGCCCCTTCCCCTGAGACTCAGCCCTGAGCCGTGATTCAGGGCCTGAAGCATCATCTGGAAGAGCTGCCTTTCTGTTCTCCCCTCCCTGGTTCTCCCCTGTGGCCCTACACAAGATTCTTTCTTCTCCGTTGACCGAAATAAGATAATGGGAAGAAAACCCCTAAAATCCTTATAGAATCACCTTTCCTGAGGACTTCCCCAGCTCGTGTCAGACATCCATATGGGCTCATATGTTTCTGAATCCCATTTGGCTTGGGCTAAGATCTGGGGTTTCCATGTAGGGGTCTGAGATTTTTTCCTACCTCCACAGGAGAATTTGGAGCTACTCGGGGAAGGCAATGGCACCTTACTCCAGTACTCTTGCCTGGAAAATCCCATGGACAGAGGAGCCTGGTGGGCTGCAGTCCATGGGGTTGCTAAGAGTCGGACATGATTGAGCGACTTCACTTTCACTTTTCACTTTCATGCATTGGAGAAGGAAATGGCAACTCACTGCAGTGTTCTTGCCTGGAGAATCCCAGGGACAGGGGAGCCTGGTGGGCTGCTGTCCACTGGGTTGCACAGAATCGGACATGACTGAAGTGACTTAGCAGCAGCAGCAGCAGCAGTCTGGCTATGAACCAGAGAGGCAAGAAAGCGGGAAGGATTTTTTTTTCTTTGACTATCATCTTTCTTTTATTATTGGAGTATAATTGCTTTATAGTGTTGTGTTGGTTTCTGCTGCACAGAAAAGTATATACATATACATATATGTGCCATATATACAGATATGTACTATATACATAGTATATATGTATACATATATCCCCCCACCTTTTGAGCCTCTCTCCCACCCCCACCCATCCCA
>SJYQ01095307.1:1006875-1027481 GCA_006410935.1 Redunca redunca | reverse complement strand
TCTAGGTCATCACAGAGTACTGAGCTGAGCTTTGTGTGCTAAACAGTAGCTTACTACTAGCTGTCTATTTTAAAAGGGGGAAGGATTTGGGGTTAGGAGATCACTCCTGGGTGTTCTTTAGAAGGACTGATGTTGAAGCTGAAACTCCAATACTTTGGCCACCTGATGTGAAGAGCTGACTCATTGGAAAAGACCCTGATGCTGGGAAAGATTGAGGGCAGGAGAAGGGGATGACAGAGGATGAGATGGTTGGATGGCATCACCGACTCAATGGACATGAGTTTGGGCATTCTCCAGGAGTTGGTGATGGGCATGGAGGCCTGGCCTGCTGCAGTCCATGGGGTTGCAAAGTGTTGGACACGACTGAGCTGAACTGAAGGATTTATCCAGGAAAGAGGAAATGAGGAGGGGAGAGAGAAAAGCTGTGGAAGGTCTGTGTGTGAGAAATCCAGGGACAGCTTTGGGGTGGAAGCAAGTGGAACAGCAGGAGAGGCTTTGAGAAATGTTGCTATGGGTTATAAATCTAATCCTCTTCCATATTCTGGGAGATAATGCAAGCAACAGTTAGACTTTTGGAAAAGCACATTTGGTTTTCAATTTGGTTATCTGATCCAGGACTCAGATACTTTACGCTGGATTCCGTGGCTAGACTGAGCCCTGTGAACCCTGGGTGTTTAGTTAGGGTTACTAATGTCTTCTTGCCTGGAGAATCCCATGGATAAGGGAGCCTGGCAGGCTGCAGTCCAGGGAACCTCAGAGTTGGGTACGACTGAGCTGGAGTGCACGCAGTTGCAGTGAATGAGTCATCCTATTAAGACTGCTAATGTAAGCGACACTTAATAATCAAACATTTACATACGCCCCCAAGCTTAGCAACAGGATTGCTTGGGGAGTAGCCCCATCTTGTGGAGAAGCCTAAAAATATTGGGCTGGCCAAAAACTTAGGAGTTTTCTGTAACATCTTATGGAAAAGACCCAAAGAAACTTTTTGGCCAATCCAATATTTCAGTGTCACACTGCTCAAGGTTAAGGAATTGAAGCAAAACGCATTGAGTTTTAATATTATTACCCTTTTGGGAACATACTGTGAACTTTTATGTGATTGGACCAGTACATTTTCTGTGAAGAACAGCTGTTTTTCATAGGTGATGAAGTCACTACAACAGGTGATACTGAGTCTAATTGCAATAACGTGTTTAACAATGTCTAGATGACTCACCTTTCGCTTCCTGTGAAAAGCATTATCGTCAGCATTTAATTCACTTATGTGAGTTTTAAGCAAATTAAGGCTAAAGGTGCTCATGATTACCTTGGACATGAATACAGATTCCCATTAAACTCAAAGAGGCTGGGTAAACCGTCTAAGGGTAGAGCAGTGAGAGAGATGGACGCATGAGAAGGTTTGTGTTATGTGGTCAAGACTTCCTTTGTTTTTCTACAAGTTTAATAATGTTCTGAAATGCAGCAGAAGGCTAGATTTTCTTTCTCTGCGTGTGGTTATTGTTAAGGAAAGGGCTGAGGTAGGATGCAGTCACTTCTTACTAGAAAAATCTGAGACCAACTCTTTACCTTCATATGTGCAAAAGGACCGCATACAAGGATCCCTGAGTTCTCATCCTGGCCCATCACTGCTTGCCTCCCTCATCGGGAGGAACTGACTTAACTCCAGGTACCAGTTTCCTAATCTGTTCTCTGAGGAAACCAACCTTGTGAGATGCCGCCTTACAGGCTGAAGAGTAGAAGCAGAATGGACGCGTTGCATGATGCTTAGGAGGAGAAGCAAAAGTGACCTCTGCTTCCCAAGAGGCCCCACCTTTGGGTGGGGAGAGACGAGGCAGTGCCTGGGTGCCCAGGTGTAGGTGGGATGTGAACTCCCTGCTATCGGAACCTCCCTGTGCCATCAGCACCCGCTGGACAGTCAATGCAAAATCCCACATTTTTGACCTGAAGGATCAGAAAACACTGAATTTATGATAGGAATTTCAGGTCCTGTGGTCACTTGGAGTTTCTAACTGGCCATTAGTAAGCCAGGAACTGTTTCAAGAAGAGAAGACTTATTTCCAAAGTGAGCAGGGGAACTCTGCTATGATTTTCTTCCCAGAGCTCTATGGACCACATAGCATCTTCCCCAAAAACTTCAAGCTGGGTCAGGGGGTGGGAGGGGCTCCCACAGATGGCGCTGTGTCTTGCTCTGGGACCCCCATACCCCGACTGGAAGCCTTACATGTTACTATGTCTGTGGCAGGAAAAGTGAACTCCAGTATGGGATCTGTGCCTCCAAGATCCAAAGAGGCTCAACAAAACCCATGCTTCTTTCTAGTTCAGGAAATTATATTTGGAATAGCAGCTGTAGTTAAAAGTCAATTTCTGGTTAAGCTTATTTTGTGTCATTCAGTGCTTCTCACCCAAAAACAGTTCTGTCATTTGGTCCACCATTTTTTGTTTTCTGGGTGGGGAGGAGGCGCAGGTCATGTAGACTCTTAATTCCCCAACTAGGGACCGAACCCATGTCCTCTGTAGTGGAAGCGTGGGGTCTTAACCACTGGACCACCAGGTTAGATAAGCGCAAGAAAATCACTCCAGTTTAAAGGTGCTTTCCTCGAGTGCACGATTCTGAAACCTTGGACACACAGAAAAATGTGAAAATTAAAATCGACTCGTGAAAATTAAAACATCAGTTTTTGAAAAATTACTTTACAGTGGTTGGACAGTCTATTTAATTCCAGGCTAGTTCAACCTGAAGAAATCACAGCCTGGTTTTTGGCAGTATTTTGGTAATAATGATAGATGAATTCACAAGTTTTATGTAATAGTCTGCAAAATGCATAGGAACATAGTCATAAAGTATGTTCAAATCTATCAGCAACTCTGTTATTTTTGTATTTGAAATGACATTTTATATTTGCTAATAACATTTAGATAGAGAAGATAAAAGTGATTCTATTTTAGAAACAGTGAAAAAAAGTTGTTTAAAATAATTCTCCTGTTTGTGGTTAAACCACCAGCTTGAGACATAGTTAGGGTCATTTCTTTTAAAATTTCTTTTCCATTTTTAGAGATTGCTTTTTAAAACAATTTGATATGCTGTGTTTTATGATTATGTGTTGAATCATGATAAAGTTTAGNTACAAAATATGGTGCATTTAGAGAGTTCTAGTTTTTTAAAAAAAACTTTAAAAGTTATTTTATTTGGAAATAATTTCAAACTGACAGAAATTTCAAGAATAGTTCAAAGGTTATCCTCATATCCTTTAATGTTATCCGTTGTTAGTGTTTCACCTTATTGGTGTTATTGTCCCTCTTTCTTAATTATTTAAAAATTTTTTTCTTGGAATACGGTTGATTCCCAATGTCATGTTAGTTTCAGATATACAACAAAATGAATCAGTTATACATGAATCTATTCTTTTCATATTCTTTTCTGATTTAGTCCATTATAGAGTATTGAGTAGAGTTCTGTGTGCTATATGGAAGACTATTATTATTACTTTCCTATTTTGCACTCAGGGCTTCCCAGGTGGCTCAGTGGTAAAGAATCCACCTGCTAATGCAGGAGACTTGAGTTCGATCCTTGGGTTGGAAAGATCCCTTGGAGGAGGAGATGGCAACCAAAGATATCCTGGAGTGTGAAGTCAAGTGGGCCTTAGGAAGCATTACTACGAACAAAGCTAGTGGAGGTGATGGAATTCCAGCTGAGCTATTTCACATCCTAAAAGATGATGCTGTTAAAATGTTGCACTGAATATGCCAGCAAATTTGGAAAACTCAGCAGTGGCCACAGGACTGGAAAAGGTCAGTTTTCATTCCAATCCCAAAGAAGGGCAATGCCAAAGAATGTTCAAACCACCACACAATTGTACTCATTTCACATGCTAGCAAGGTCATGCTCAAAATCCTTCAAACTAGGCTTCAGCAGTATGTGAACTTCTAAATCAGATGTACAAGCTGGACTTAGAAAAGGCAGAGGAACCAGAGATCAAATTGCCAACATCCGTTGGATCACAGAAAAAGCAAGGGAATCCCAGAAACACATCTACTTTTGCTTCATTGACTATGCCAAAGCCTTTTACCGTGTGGATCACAACAAACTGTGGAAAATTCTTCAAGGGATGGGAATACCAGACCACCTTGCCTGCCTCCTGAGAAACCTGTATGCAGGTTAGGAAGCAACAGTTAGAACTGGACATGGAACAATGGACTGCTTCAAAATTGAGAAAGGAGTACATCAAGGCTGTATATTGTCAACGTGGTTATTTAACTTCTATGCAGAGTACGTCATGTGAAATGCTGGGCTGGATGAAGAAGCTCAAGCTGGAATCAAGATTGCTGGGAGAAATATCAATAACCTCAGATATGCAGATGACACCACCCTTATGGCAGAAAGTGAAGAAGAACTAAAGGGCCTCTTGATGAAAGTGAAACAGGAGAGTGGAAAGTTGGCTTAAAGCTCAGCATTCAGAAAATGAAGATCATGGCATCTGGTCCCATCACTTCATGACTGATAGATGGGGAAAAAGTGAAAACAGTGACAGACTTTATTTTTTTTTGGGCTCCAGAATCACTGTGGATGGTGACTGCAGCCATGAAATTTAAAGACGCTTGCTCCTTGGAAGAAAATCAATGACAAACCTAGACAGCATATTAAAAATCAGAGACATTACTTTGCCAACAAAGGCCTGTCTAGTCAAGGCTATGGTTTTTCCAGTAGTCATGTATGGATGTGAGAGTTGGATCATAAAGAAAGCTGAGCACCAAAGAATTGATGCTTTTGAACTGTGGTGTTGCAGAAGACTCTTGAGAATCCCTTGGACAGCAAAGAGATCAAACCAGTTCAATCCTAAAGGATATCTAACCATGGATATTCACTGGAAGGACGGATGCTGAAGCTAAAGCTCTAACCTATTCAATGGACATGAGTTTGAGCAGTCTCTGGGAGATTGTGAAGGGCAGGGAAGCCTGGTGTGCTGCAGTCCATGGGGTTGCAAAGAATTAGACATGACTGAGCGACTGAACAGCCACCAGTATTCTTGCCTGAAGAATCCCATGGACAGAGGAGCCTGGCGGGCTACAGTTCATAGGATTGCAGAGTTGGACATGACTGAGTGACTGAGCAAGCATGCATGCATTTTACATATAGTAGTTTGTATGTGTAGAGAAGGAAATGGCAACCCACTCCAGTGTTCTTGCCTGGAGAATCCCAGGGACAGAGGAGCCTGGTAGGTTGCTGTCTATGGGGTTGCACAGAGTCAGACACGACTGAAGCGACTTAGCAGCAGCAGTGTGTATGTGTCAATTCCAGTCTTCAAGTTTATTGTTTCCCCTGGCCCCTTATCCCTTGGTAACCATAAGTTTGTTTTGTACATCTGTGACTCTACTTCTGTTTTGTAGATGAGTTCATTTCTACCCCCCCACTTTTTTTTAGATTCCACATATAAGTGATATCATGTGATATTTGTCTTTCTGTGTCTGACTTACTTCACTCAGTAAGACAATATCTAGGTCCATCAATGTTTTCGCAAATGACATTCAGTTCAGTTCAGTCACTGAGTTGTGTCTGACTCTTTGCGACCCCATGGATTGCAGCATGCCAGGCTTCCTTGTCCATCACCAACTCCCAGAGCTGGTGATGCCATGCAACCCTCTCATCCTCTGTTGTCCCCTTCTCCTCCCGCCTTCAGTCTTGCCCAGCATCAGGAATTATTATTATTATTATTTTTTAAATGGCTAAATATCAATAACCTCAGATATGCAGATGACAACACCCTTATGGCAGAAAGTGAAGAGGAACTAAAAAAGCCTCTTGATGAAAGTGAAAGAGGAGAGTGAAAAAGTTGGCTTAAAGCTCAACATTAAGAAAACGAAGATTATGGCATCTGGTCCCATCACTTCATGGGAAATAGATGGGGAAACAGCAGAAACAGTGTCAGACTTTATTTTTTTGGGCTCCAAAATCACTGCAGATGGTGACTGCAGCCATGAAATTAAAAGACGCTTGCTCCTTGGAAGAAAAGTTATGACCAACCTAGATAGCATATTGAAAAGCAGAGACATTACTTTGCTAACAAAGGTCCATCTCGTCAAGGCTATGGTTTTTCCTGTGATCATGTATGGATGTGAGACTTGGACTGTGAAGAAAGCTGAGCGCCGAAGAATTGATGTTTTTGAATTGTGGTGTTGGAGAAGACTCTTTTTTAAAAAATATGAATTTATTTATTTTAATTGGAGGTTTATTACTTTACAATATTGTATTGGTTTTAACATACATCAACATGAATCTACCACAGGTATACACGTGTTCCCCATCCTCAACCCCCCTCCCTCCTCCCTCCCCATACCATCCCTCTGTGTCATCCCAGTGCACCAGCCCCAAGAATCCTGTATCCTGCATCAAACCTAGATTGGCAATTCGTTTCATATATGATATTATACATATTTCAATGCCATTCTCCCAAATCATCCCACCCTCTCCCTCTCCCACAGAGTCCAAAAGACTATTCTATACATCTGTGTCTCTTTTGCTGTCTCGCATACAGGGTTATCGTTACCATTTTTCTAAATTCCATATATATGCGTTAGTATACTGTATTGGTGTTTTTCTTTCTGGATTACTTCACTCTGTATAATAAGCTCCAGTTTCATCTACCTCATTAGAACTGATTCAAATGTATTCTTTTTAATGACTGAGTAATACTCCATTGTGTATATGTACCCCAGCTTTCTTATCCATTCATCTGCTGGTGGACATCTAGGTTGCTTCCATGTGTACCCCAGTGTTCATTGCAGCACTGTTTATAATAGCCAGGACATGGAGAAGACTCTTGAGAGTCCCTTGGACTGCAAGGAGATCCAACCAGTCCATTCTAAAGGAGATCAGCCCTGGGTTTTCTTTGAAAGGAATGATGCTGAAGCTAAAACTCCAATACTTTGGCCACCTCATGTGAAGAGTTGACTTACTGGAAGACTCTGATGCTGGGAGGGATTGGGGGCAGGAGGAAAAGGGGACAACAGAGGATGAGATGGCTGGATGGCTTCACTGACTTGATGGACATGAGTTTGGGTAAACTCTGGGAATTGGTGATGGACAGGGAGGACTGGCGTGCTGTGATTCATGGGGTTGCAAAGTCAGACGCGACTGAGTGACTGAACTGAACTGAACATTACATTGAATCTGTGTACTGCATCTTCTTTATCCATTCCTCTGTGGATGGACATTTAGGTTGCTTCCATGTCCTCGCCATTGCTAATAGTGCTGTAATGAACACTGAGGTGCATGTATCTTTTTGAAATATGGTTTTTCTCTGAGTATATGCCCAGGAGTAGCATTGCTGGGTCACATAGTGGTTCCGTTTTTAGTTTTTTAATGAACTGCCATCCTGTTAATTGGCTGTATCAATTTATATTCCCACCAACACTGCAGGAGGGTTCTCTCTTCTCCACATCCTCTCCAGCATCTATAATTTGTAGATTTTTTTGAGGATAGCTATTCTGACTGATATGAAGTGATATCTCACTGTAGTTTTGATTTGCATTTCTCTAATAATTCGTGATGTTAAGCACTTTTTCATGTGATTTTTGGCCATTGTTTGTTTGTTAGGTGAAATATCTATTTAGATCTTTTGCCCATTTTTTGATTGTGTTATTTGTTTTTTGATATTGAGATGCATGAGCTCTTCGTATATTTTGGAGAGTAATCCTTTGTTGATTGCTTCATTTGCAGTATTTTCTCCCATTCTCAGGGTTGTCTTTTTTCTTTTGTTCATGGTTTCCTTTGCGGTGCAAAAACTTTTATTTTATTTAGATCCCATTTGTTTATTTTTGTTTTTATTTTCATCAGTCTAGGAGGTGGATTGAGAAAAGACCTTGCAGCAATTTATATCAAAGACTGTTCTGCCTATGTTTTCCTCTAAGAGTTTTATAGTATCCAGCCTTATATTTAGATCTTTAATACATTTTGAGTTTATTTTTATATACGGGCTTAGGGAATGTCTAATTTAATTTTTTCACGTATATTCTTTTACATACATGTATATTTATGTACATGTATATTCTTTTACATTCTTTTACCAGTTTCCCCAGCACCACTTATTATTAAAGAGACTATCTTTTCTCCATTGTATCTTCTTGCCTCCTTTGTCATAGATCAGGTGACCATAGGTGCGTGAGTTTAATCTCTGGGCTTTATGTCTTTCTGTCTTTTTCAGTTTTTGTGCCAGTACCACTGTCTTGCTTACTGTAGCTTTGCAGTTTAGTCTGAAGTCAGGGAGCCTGATTTCTCCAGCTCTGTTTTTCTTTCTCAAGATTACTTTGGCTATTTGTGTTTTGGTGTGTGTGTGTGTCTCCACATGAATTGTAAAATTTTTTTTGTTCAAATTCTGTGAAAAATTCCATTGGTAATTTTATAGAGATTGAATTGAATCTGTAGATTGCTTTGGGTAGTATAGTCATTTTCACTATATTGACTCTTTGAAACCAAGAGGGTTGTGTCACTCTCCATTTGTTTGTGTCATCTTTTCTTTCGTTAGTATCTTGTAGTTTAAAAGCATGCAACACTTTATGAATTTGTGTGTCGTTCTTGTGCAGGGGCCATGCTAATCTTCTTGCTATTGTTCCAGTTTTAACGTGTGTGCTGTTAAAGTGAGTGAGCACAAGAGAGGTCTAGTTTTTTTCTCATTGTTGTCTCCTCCCTTGATAGGTAACTTTTTGATTTTAGGTTTTTGGCTTATTCTTCCAGAGTTTGATTTTAAAAATGTAAGCAAGTACATGTGCACACACGCAGCTGTCCATTTCCTTCTGTTTACACTGAACGTGGTGTGTGACACACTGAACGTGGGGTGCGACACGCTGAACGTGGGGTGTGATGCGCTGAACGTGGGGTGTGACGCGCTGAACGTGGGGAGCAATGTGCTGAACGTGGGGAGCGATGCTCTGAACGTGGGGTGTGACGCGCTGAACATGGGGAGCGATGGGCTGAACGTGGGGTGTGATGCGCTGCTCTGCACTGTGCCTGTCTCCCCTGTGTCTGTGAGGTTGCACACAGCAGGATATAGAGGCCTCCCCATGCCTCTTGACTCCATTGCATGGCTAGGTCATGGTTTATTCACAGTCCTGTATTGAGGAACATTTGGATTGAGCTTTAACACTCTTGGCTCCTTAGTCTCTCCTTGAAACTCTTTTTTGCTCTGAGTTCCAGTACATTCCTCTCTCGTGGCTTTCCTGCTGCTTTCTGCCTGTTCTCAGTTTCCATCATTTGTCCCCTTCCCTGAGCTCACTCACTGAATCTCACTGTCCACACGCCCTGCATTGCCTCTAATCTCACTTTTTACCTTCTTCTTGGGGGAACTAATTTACATCACTGTGATTTATACGCTGATGACTCTTAAATCCATATCGTTAAGCCACTATTTCTTTTGTGAAACACAGATTTACATTTCCCAATTTTCATTGGAACATTTCCTTCCATATGAATATTTTTTTAGAGACCTCAAATTCAATATACCCCCAAGTGAAGCTCATCAATTTCCCCTCCAAGCTACTCATCTACACTGATTTCTTCTCTCAGATAATAGCTTTACCACTTACAACATTGTTCAAATGAGAAATTTTAGTATCTCCTTTGGATCGTCTTATTCTCCACTTCTACTCAGCCACCAGGGTCTGTCAGTTCTCTCTCATCTTCATTCCTGTGGCCACTGCCTTGGTTCAGGGCCTTCAGTCAGGTGCCCTAGTTTGGGACTTAAAATCTGGGGGAAGCGGTACAGGGTCAAGGGTGTTTGTGGTGGTACCTGAGCAGCAGTGAGAGTCAGGGGGCCTCTGGAGACTGTGTCACATAGTGTGGCATTTCTTGGCTGATATTTGACCTCCAGCATCTCTTGGTTCCTGTCTAATTTCTGAGCCTGGTCATCTAGTCTTCCTGTTTATCCTCAGTTCAGTTCAGTTGCTCAGTCGTGTCCGACTCTTTGCGACCCCATGAATTGCAGCACACCAGGCCTCCCTGTTCATCACCATTTCCCGGAGTTCAGTCAGACTCACGTGCATCGAGTCTGTGATGCCATCCAGTCATCTCATTCTCTGTCATCCCCTTCTCCTCCTGCCCCCAATCCCTCCCAGCATCGGAGTCTTTTCCAATGAGTCAACTCTTCGCATGAGGTGGCCAAAGTACTGGAGTTTCAGNCAGCAATCTTGATTCCAGCTTGTGCTTCCTGCAGCCCAGGGTTTCTCATGATGTACTCTGCATAGAAGTTAAATAAGCAGGGTGACAATATACAGCCTTGACGTACTCCTTTTCCTATTTGGAACCAGTCTGTTGTTCCATGTCCAGTTCTAACTGTTGCTTCCTGACCTGCATACAGATTTCTCAAGAGGCAGGTCAGGTGGTCTGGTATTCCCATCTCTTTCAGAATTTTCCACAGTTTCTCTGTATGTTTTAAATTATTCTGATAGATTCCTTTTCTGTCATTTATTCAGAGTTGATTCTGGTTGTTTGCAACCAGGGGTTCTGGTTGATCCAAGGAGTAATTGGAACAGTTGAAGCACAGGAGAAGAAGAAGGCTGAGGTGTCATCAAAGTGGCGGGACACGTGGGCTCCCTGCTCTGGGGTCTGCCCACTGACGTGATGGGTTCACTACCAGAGCCGCAGTGATGGATGCGGCATTTCGCGGGGGGGCTGGCCAAGCGGCTGCTGAGATGGTTTTTCATTTGTTCCTTTGTTCTTAAACTCCCATTACCTCTGACAAAGACTGTGTCCTTGACCAGACTTTTGTCAGGCTCCCCTGAGCCCTCTTTGTGATTCCTCTGCCTCATTCTTGGCCCAGGGTGTGGCCTGGAAAGCCCAGTTTTAGGAAGAATCCTGCTAAGCCAGCATAGAAAGAATCCCCCACCATGGATATCTAATCAAGTTCCTCTTAGTAATTTTCTATCCAGTGACCTCTGACTATTGCCTATAAACTGCCAGCTACTCATTGCTATATTTAAAGTTAAGCTTGTTCTGTACTGAAATCTTGCTTCTTTACTGCAGTAGCTTGAATAAAATCTGTCTTGTCATTTTAACAAGTGTCCGTTGAAATTTCTTATTGACACTTGTGTTTATGAGTGTTTTCTGTTTCTTGCAATTCAAAAAGAATCTTGGAAAACACAAGTGTTTTGTAATATTAAAATTTAAGCCTATTGAATGTTTTATTACCAACTTATTGCTTTCTAAGGAATCAAAACATTTTATTTTTGTTATTTCTTGGATTCACTTTTTCTGTGAAAAATTTAAATGATGACATATAAGTTAGAAAATATTATTTGATGTTCTAATATTCCATTCATACAAAGGAATTCAGGTGCTTATCTGTTATAGAAAAAAGTCTACATATTGCCACATGCTTTGAATTCAAGGTAAAACATTAACAGATACAAGCAAAATAATATATATAAATAATAAAGTCATTAAGAGTCGACTTTGCTGTAGAGGAGTACTCAGGGTCAGTGTCAATCCGGTCACCTTTCTTGGAGGAGGTAAGTTGTAAGTCAGCTGGCAAAGGATTTGAGAGTCAAGGATTAGTAGAAATAATGGGAGAAGCATCTTAAAAAGAGGACGTGTAATGCTCTGTTCTGGACATGGGCACTCTGTCCACAGGCTTCCGACAAGTCAGTTTACCTGTCTCACCATGTTTCCTCATTAGAGTCCCTGTTTTCTGCTCTGACCTTTGTATTCAGCATAGCACAGGCTGAGTCCAGTCTGGGGGCTCCTTTCCTAGAGAGTGTAATGAAGAATCTTGATAAAACACATCTAGAATTCCAGAAAGGGGAGATGAGAACCAGGTAAAGAAGAAAAAGGGGATGTCAGGTGGTAATAACACCTCCAATTCTCATCTGTTCTCTGATGGATGCACCTTTGGCCCTATTTCTTCTTCCAAGCACTTGTGGGCTTCAGGGACTTGGGAGCTCTGAGGACTTGTGGTCTCTGAAAAGACCTGCCCTCCAGGCATGAGGAGGCAGAGCCCTGTCCCTGAATGGAGGGTGGTTTGGCCAACTCAGCCTGACTAGGGCACCCCTCTCCTAACTTTCTCTGTCCTACATTCCTGGGGGATGCAGGGAGTGATTGCATTCTCTTACATCTCTCTGTTTTCCAGTCCTCTGGTGTCTTTAGTGGGATTTATTACGTTCCAATGGAGAAGGCAATGGCACCTCACTCCAGTACTCTTGCCTGGAAAATCCCATGGACGGAGGAGCCTGGTAGGCTGCAGTCCATGAGGTTGCTAAGAGTCGGACACGACTGAGCGACTTCACTTTCACTTTTCACTTTCATGCATTGGAGAAGGAAATGGCAACCCACTCCAGTGTTCTTGCCTGGAGAATCCCAGGGACGGGGGAGCCTGGTGGGCTGCCGTCTATGGGGTTGCACAGAGTTGGACATGACTGAAGCGACTTAGCAGCAGCAGCAGCAGCAGCAGGATTACATTCCAATGGCCTGTTTGCAGCTTGGTGTTCTGAAAGGATCTAGTAGTAATATAAAATAAGCTTTTCTAAACTTTAAAATAGTTGAGAGACATAAAATTCCTTCATGATTAATTTCCTATTTACGACATTATTGTTATCAGTTGTGCCTTTTATTGTATCTGTGTTTGAATAAATGATTAATTTTGTTGATCATTTATAGCACTTTAAAAGACTGATATTATTAGGGGAGTATAAGGTATAACATATTTCTATTAGAACATCTTTTTATTATGGTTTTTCTGTTAATGTTGCCCGGTTTTCTAACAGGTTTTGCTTATTTTAATTTAGGACTGTTTTTAGTACATTGCAACTCATTTGAAAAGACCCTGCTGCTGGGAAAGATTGAGAGCAGGAGGAGAAGGGGACAACAGAGGATGAGATGGTTGGATGGCATCACCGACTCAATGGACATGGGTTTGGGTGGACTCCAGGAGTTGATGATGGACAGGGAGGCCTGGTGTTCTGCAGTTCATGGGGTTGAAAAGAGTCGGACACGACTGAGTGACTGAACTGAACTGATACCATACACTTATAGTGGATTATACTTTTTATAAATATAAAATGTTTCAGTTAGTTCAGTCACTCAGTAGTGTCTGACTCTTTGCGACCCCATGGACTGCAGCACGCCAGGCCTCCCTGTCCATCACCAACTCCTGGAGTTCACTCAAACTCATGTCCATTGAGTCAGTGATGCCATCCAGCCATCTCATCCTCTGTCGTCCCCTTCTCCTCCTGCCTTCAGTTTTTCCCAGCGTCAGGGTCTCTTCTTCACATCAGGTGGCCAAAGTATTGGAGCTTCAGCTTCAGCATCAGTCCTTTCAATGAATATTCAGGACTGATTTCCTTTAAGATGGACTGGTTAGATCTCCTTGCAGTCCAAGAGACTCTCAGAAGTCTCCAACACCACAGCTTGAAAGCATCAATTCTTCGGCACTCAGCTTTCTTTATGGTCCAACTCTTACATCCATACATAACTACTGGAAAAACCATAGCATTGACAGACAGACTTTTGTTGGCAAAGTAATGTCTCTGCTTTTTAATACACTGTTTAGGTTTGCCATAGCTTTTCTTCCAAGGAGCAAGCGTTCTTTCAATTTTATGGCTGCAGTCACCATCTGCAGTGATTTTGGAGCCCAAGAAAATAAAGTCTGTTACTGTTTCCATTGTTTCCCTGTCTATTTGACATGAAGTGATGGGATCAGATGCTGTGATCTTCGTTTTTTGAATGTTGAGTTTTAAACCAGCTTTTTCACTCTCCTCTTTCACTTTCGTCAAGAGGCTTTTTATTTCCTGTTCGCTTTCTTCCATAAGGGTGGTGTCATCTGCATATTTGAGGTTTTTGATATTTCTCCCAGCAATCTTGATTCCAGCTTATGCTTCATCCAGCCCAGCATTTTTCATGATGTACTCTGCATATAAGTTAAATAAGCAGGGTGATAATATACAGCCTTGATGTACTCCTTTCCCAATTTTGAAGCAGTCCATTGTTCCATGTCCAGTTCTAACTGTTTCTTCTTGACCTGCATACAGGTTTCTCAGGAGGCAGATAAGGTGGTCTGGTATTCCCATCTCTTTCAGAATTTTCTGCAGTTTTTGTGATCCACACATAAAATGTTTATCTTGGTACAAATCTTTAAGACTTTTCTCTTTAATTTTACTTTGTAGGATAGTAGTATCAAAGCAGTTCATTTTCTGTATGTTTACAATATCTTTATTCAATCTTAAAGGAGCAATTGCAAATCAATAGGAAGAGAATCACTAGGAAAAAAATAGGAAAGGACATGAATAGGCGATTCACAACCACCCCACAAATGGCCAATAAATACTTAAGAATATTTAGCTTCATGATTGTTAAAGACTTGCACATTAAACCAGCAATGAGATAACAGCCATTTCTTATCTATCATACAGGCAGAGATGAAACAATATTAATACACAAACCAATAGATGTATTTTAAGCAATAATTTTTTCTAATAATTTATTGAAGTAAATAAGCAGAGGTCCATACAAGGATTTTACCACAGAACTATTCATTATATTGTTGTTCCTAACAGTAAAAAAAAAATTGGAACCAACCTAAAAGGAATGTTCTGTAATATGAGAACATTTTCATAATATCTTGTAGACTAAGTATCAGGATGTACAGATGCATAAAGGGCTTCCTGGTGACCCAGATGGTAAAGAATCTGCCTGCAATGCAGGAGACATGAGTTCAGTTCCTGGGTTGGGAAGATCCACTGCAGAAGGGAATGACTACCCACTCCAGTATTTAGTAAGAATACAGAATACTCCAGTATTCTTGCCTAGAGAATTCCATGGACAGGTAAGCCTGGTAGGCTATAGTCTGTCTTGCCACAGAGAGTCAGATACAACTGACTAACACATATGCATATACATATATGTGTTTATGTGGGTGTGTATATATATATATATATATATGTACATGCATATAAAATAATTTTTTTTAAAGAAAAGGCAGATGGTAGAGCATTTCTCATAGAAAACAGACTGTAATAGTGCTCAGATTATTGTGATTTTTTTTTACATTTTCACAATAAGTGTGTATCATTTTTAGAATAAATCAGTGTATTTATTTTTTAAATAATAACTGTATTTAAAAAACAGTATTATAATTGTTTAAAAGAGGTTGGAGGTTTTAAATAAGAGAATGGTACTACATTTTACATAAGAGAAAGTGTTAGGACTTGTTCACGGTGAATTCACTATGTACTTGTATAAATATTGAGATCACTTTATGGATATATTTGCATGTTTTTCTTTAGAGATTGATATCAAAATTTTTGCCTCTTCAGTGTGCTACCTTGCATGTAGTCAGATCTGTTTTATCACTGATAATCATTTCATTGTTTAGTTTGGTTCATATGACATAGACAAAGTTTCTAAATTGGGACTTTTTGAAAGGGAAACAATTTGAACAAAAAGATATTTCTTATGATTTAGAATTATAAAAGAGGAGATTGTGCCTTCACTTCCATTATTCAATAATTTCCCTCATCATTGTGGTCTTTATGTAAATACTAGACAGTAAATGTAAATTATTGAGTCTTTGATGTACTTTGGATGAACTGTTCTGCAGTTCCTTAGCTCATCAGGCAGGGAGGGGTTTGGGTGAATTTCACTTCCAGCCGCTGGATGGCAGCTAACCTCCACTAGTGGTTGGCCGTTTCCACATCTTTCCGCAGCTTAGGCTGCATCATCTAACATGCTGTGCTTGAAAGGAAAAAAGAAAAGAACCCAACATGTAGTATCTCTGGATTAATCTCATTTTATTAACCTTCGAACATAAGATTTTATAGGGCATAAGACTGAAATGCTGTAAATCTTGTAACTGGAATTCTGAGGATTTCTTTTTAAAAAGAAAAGAAAAAAAGCCTGGTAAGCCTAAACCTGTTGATTGCAGGCACGAAGCTCCTTTCATGCATCTACGAATCCATTATTAATAGTGGAGTTTTACCAACTTGACATTCCCCTCCTGCAAATACTATTGCAACAGCAATTCCCCATAACGAAAATATTTGTAAACCTTCGTGGATGGCTCGAAGCAATGGTAAGTTGATGCTTGGTATATTGAAATTCACTCTAATGAATAATTCAGTTCACAAAATTCCAGTTAGCAATTCTATCCCATTTGATAATCACTCAGTAAAATGATAATAAAAAAAACCCCGCCTGTTTGTATATTTCAGTGCCAGAAAGAAATGTTAGAGTTGATTGTCGTGTAAACCTGAAGCTTCAGTCTAGGCTAATTAAGGAAAGTAGAAATGCAGAATAAGTAAGTATATGTCCTCTATTTAATTAAGGACACAGAGGAAGAAAACCGACACAGGAGGGGCTGGAATTTGCCTTTCACGTTTATCAGTGCTTCCTTCTGCCACATACCCCAAATAACACTACCACTACCAACGCAACGCATTAAAACAGAAAAACAACAGCAAGGATAAGAACAATGGCAGCATGAAAAACAACACCTTCAAGAGGGCTAAAAAATAGAGGTATTGCTTAACAGAAAGAAATATCATTTGTTGTTTACTACCATATACACTAGGTGTGTGTGTGCGCGTGCTAAGGCGCTTCCATCATGTTGGACTCTTTGCGCCACTATGGACTGTCGCCTGCCAGGCTCCTCTGTCCGCAGAATTTCCCAGGCAAGAATACTGGAGTGGGTTGGCAATGCCCTCCTCCAGTAGATCTTCCTGCCCCAGGGATCGAACCAGAGTCTCTAACGTCTCCTGCATTAGCAGGTGAGTCTTTGCCACTAATGCCACCTTGGATGCATACAGACTACAGGTTAATTTAAAAACGATCACTTCTGTGTGAGATGCTGTGCGATTCACAACATTCAAATCTTCGCTTCCGAAAATATCCTAGTACAATTTATATTTCTAAAGTGTCATTATTATTTCAGGATGAAAACTATTTGAGTTAAAGAATGAGCAATAGAATTTCAGAGAAGGTAACCCTGAGATTCAGGAAGGATAAAACAGAGGAAGGGACATGGGGACATACCCTGGACACATGAATAGGACTTTGACCTGCCAGGTCGGGAGTGGATTTCAGACAGATTCTGAGAGTATATCTGGAGAAGAACATGGACCCCCATTGCCTGAGTGGGCAATGTTGATGTCCTTGCACAAGGCTGAGGTTTGTAGGAAAGAGCAGGAGGTGGCTTGAAGCTCTTCTTTCTTCACTGTTGCACATTTTGGCCAGAACCTCCCTTCCCCTTTGCTTTTCCATATATATCAGAATAAAATAAGTATATTTAAATGAGAGTTTGGACCTGATTTTAATGAGATTTAATCTCTGTAAGGAGTTGCGTGGGTGCTAAGTCGCTTCAGTTGTGTCCAACTCTTTGCAACCCCATGGAGTGTAGCCTTCCAGGCCCCTCTGTCCATGGGATTCTCCAGGCAAGAATACTGAAGTGGGTTGCCATGCCATCTTCCAGGGGACCTTCCTGACCCAGGGATTGGACTTCTACATCTCCTGCATTGGCAGGCGGGTTCTTTACCAACAGTGCCACCTGGGATTACTGTAAGCGTCGAATGGAACTAATTAGAGAAAAAGTCTGATAGAGTGCTTACCATTTAGAAAACTTTCTCTAGGACAAACTTTGGGGACTTAAAAAAATGTTTTCCATTTCATTAATTTTCTTTTATTTATTTATTTTAAAAAAGTACATGTGTAATTCCCCAGTGAGGCTAACCATTTGGAGGAAAATTACCTTCAACTGTGGTTCTTTTAGTCATAATTGCCTCGGTTTTGCTCCTGGGAGATTGCTGTTTTCAGCTCTGTGCATTTTCTGGATTAGAAAAGCAATAGATTTTCTCCTATTGCTCTACATCACACGATGAATTAACACCTTCAATTTTGTTTTCCTGTGTTTTGTTGTTATAATGTAATAAGCCATTCGGCACGCCCTGTTTTCTTCATTCTGTTGTTTGGCTGAAAAACTCACTTGCCAAGCAATGTGCCCGTGGTCTGCCTTAGTCTTTAGGTTGATGGTGTGATCCTGATTTGTTTCAAAAATGATGCTCAGGATGGCAGGAAAATTGGTTGATGATGTGAGATTTGCTTGAGAGATCATTTTCCTTTAGGCTTTAGGATAAGAAAGGAGGGAGACTGAAGCAGATGGGGAGGTTAAGAGAATGAAGAAGACCTAGATGTACAAGGTGGGATGGGCCTCACTCAGGAAATTGACAGTGATATGAATGCTGGAGTGACTTCATGGGGAACAGGGAGACACTATCTTCCTTCTAGAATTTTCTCTGGGAGGAGATTCAAATGTTAAACTTTTGTTTTGGTAGAGGGGGAGGAAGGAAGTGGAAAAGCAGAAAGTATTTTCTCCTGGCTCACTGTTGCTTACTTTGAGAATACTTACTGCGAGAACATCTTTATACTCTGCTTCTCTGGTGACTCAGATGGTAAGGAATTTGCCTACAGTGCTGGAGACCTGGGTTTGATCCCTGGGTCAGGAAGATCCCCTGGAGGAGAAAATGGCAACCCACTCCAGTATTCTTGCCTGGACAGAGGAGCCTGGCGGGCTACAGTCCATGGGGTTGCAAAGAGTTGGACACAATTGAATGAGTAACACAGGAAAGGAAAATGGTACAGACTTTCTTAAAGCTTTTTAATTTTTTCCTTTAGTTTTTAGGTATCCTGTGGTTCCTACTTTAAGTGATTTAGGCTAATTTCAAAACTGAGTTTTATGAAAAATTCTTTTCTAATTTTTAAACCTTATTGAATATTAAGGGTTTATTTTTGATATATCGACTTGATACTGTAGGCTGGGTTGTAATAAACTTTGACAGGTTCTCACAATTTGGTGCTTTATTATTGACAATTGTGGTTTTGTCTCCTTTGCTAGATTATAAACTTTTTGTATCTTATACCTGAATAACATATGGTGGATGTATCCAAGAAGCTTAATAAATATAACAGTGGTTGACTTTGATGAGATTAATGATCTAGACTAAAACATTTTCTTAAAATATATAAATCACACCTAAAATATGGAAATAGGAAAGGAATTATACAACCTAGCTTTATTCTTTAGAGTCTTTCTCTGTATCTTTGGTTCCTTTTAAACAATAATCCTCCCATATTTTTGATGATGTCATGTTTGAAAGTGAAAACAATCCAAAGAAATTAATTGTTCAGATTAATTTCATGTCAAATGTGCTAAATCACCAGGTAGGGGCTACATTTTCAAAATCTTTGCCTTATTCCAGCCTTCATGTTTTCATACTCGGTACATTTACGTCCCCATAATAATGGAACTTAATCAATGAGAGTTTATTTATGTTATTAATGGTTCCATTTCACTTGAATATTTGAATCTACCTGGGGTCTGCCTTTGAATACAAAGCCCAATGTCAGCTTTTTTCAGTGGGAAGGTTAATAATTGATGGAAAATCAGGGAACTGGCAGTTAAGTAGCTGGAACTAGATACTGCATTGTAAAGCACTGTTAAGTGTCCTTACCATAGGAAGCACATGTATATGTTGGTGTTCATTCTCTAGGTCATGTCTAACTCTTTGCAGCCTCATGGACTGCAGTGTGCTAGGCTTCCCTGTCCTTCACTATCCCCTGGAATTTGCTCAAACTTATGTCCATTGTGTCAATGATGCCATCCAAACATCTCATCCTCTGTCGCCCCCTTTTCCTCCTGCCCTCAGTCTTTCCCAGCATCAGGGTTTTTCTTTCCAGTGAGTCAGTTGTTCACATCAAGTGGTCAAAGTATTGGAGCTTCAGCTAGAGCATCAGTCCTTCCAATGAACATTCAGGACTGGTTTCCTTTAGGATTGCCTGGTTTGTTCTCCTTGCAGTCCAAGGGACTCTCAAGAGTCTTTTCCAACACTACAGTTCAAAAGCATCAATTCTTCAGCACTCAGCATTCTTTATGGTCCAACTCACATCTGTACATGACTACTGGAAAAACCATAGCTTTGACTATATGGATAGGAACCATATGTGTGAGTCCAAAATGCAGTACTTGGATGCAGTCTCAAAAATGACAGAATGATCTCTGTTCGTTTCCAAGGCAAACCATTCAGTATCACAGTAATCCAAGTGTATGCCCCAACCAGTAATGCTGAAGAAGCTGAAGTTGAGTGGTTCTGTGAAGACCTACAAGACCTTTTAGAACTAACACCCAAAAAAGATGTCCTTTTCATTACAGGGGACTGGAATGCAAAGTAGGAAGTCAAGAAACACCTGGAGTAATAGGCAAATTTGGCTTTGGAATGCAGAATGAAGCAGGGCAAAGACTAATAGAGTTTTGCCAAGAAAATGCACTGGTCATAGCAAACACCCTCTTCCAACAACACAAGAGAAGACTCTACACATGGACATCACCAGATGGTCAACACCGAAATCAGATTGATTATATTCTCTGCAGCAAAAGATGGAGAAGCTCTATACAGTCAACAAAAACAAGACCAGGAGCTGACTGTGGCTCAGATCATGAACTCCTCATTGCCAAATTCAGACTTAAATTGAAGAAAGTAGGGAAAACCGCTAGACCATTCAGGTATGACCTCAATCAAATCCCTTATGATTATACAGTGGAAGTGAGAAATAGATTTAAGGGCCTAGATCTGATAGA
>SJYQ01095307.1:979164-1006185 GCA_006410935.1 Redunca redunca | reverse complement strand
TAGATAGCATATTCAAAAGCAGAGACATTACTTTGCTGACTAAGGTCCATCTAGTTAAGGCTATGGTTTTTCCAGTAGTCATGTATGGATGTGAGAGTTGGACTGTGAAGAAAGCTGAGCACCTAAGAATTGATGCTTTTGAACTGTGGTGTTGGAGAAGACTCTTGAGATTCCCCTGGACTGCAAAGAGATCCAACCAGTCCATTCTGAAGGAGATCAGCCCTGGGATTTCTTTGGAAGGAATGATGCTAAAGCTGAAACTCCAGTACTTTGGCCACCTCATGCGAAGAGTTGACTCATTGGAAAAGACTCTGATGCTTGGAGGGATTGGGGGCAGGAGGAGAAGGGGACGACACAGGATGAGATGGCTGGATGGCATCATGGACTCAATGGACGTGAATCTAAGTGAACTTCGGGAGTTGGTGATGGACAGGGAGGCCTGGCGTGCTGCGATTCATGGGGTCGCAAAGAGTCGACTTTGTCGACTCAGTCACACGACTGAGTGACTGAACTGAACCGAATATATATAAAGATTAATATTGGGTGTCCCTGCTCTGTCAGAAAAGTTGTAATGCTGGTTTTGGTAAGACGTAAGCATTGATAGTCATCTTAAAGAAGCTTTGGAAGAACAATTTGATCTGCATAGCATTTTTATAATTTAGTTTGTTAGCAATAAAATGAATTTATAATTATTTTAAATTTATTTTTAAATTTTAGGATAATTGCTTTACAATGTTGTGTTGGTTTCTGCCATCCGTCACCATGAATCAGCCATAGGTATACGTGTGTCCCCTCCCTTTTGAACCTCCCTCCCACCTCTCATCCCATTGCACCCCTCTCGGTTGTTACAGAGCACTCAGTTGAGCTCCCTGCTTCTTACAGCAAATGCCCATGGCTGTCTGTTTCACATGTGGTAATGCGTCTGTTTCAGTGTTACTCTCTCAATTTGTCCCACTGTGTCCATAAGTCTGTTCTCTATGTCTGAATCTCTCTTGCTGCCCCCAAAATAGGTTGATCAGTACCTTTTTTCTAGATTCCATCTATGTGCATGAATTTACGTCGTTTTGCTGACTTACTTCACTCTGTAATACAGGCTTTGGGTTCATCCACCTCATTAGAACTGACTCTAATTCATTCCATTTAATGGCTGGAATATCTTCTTTATGTATGCAATAGTGAAGTTTATGTTTCCTCTCTGAAATGATGTTTTCGAATTTTTGCTGTTGAAGGAAACAGCAGGGTTTGAGATTTGCCCTGTGAAATCTATAGGCAGTAATGACATTTATTACAAATTGTGTTATGGTCTTTAAGAAAGGTGAAGTTTAATACACATGAGCAGGTAAATAAATTGGGTTATTTTTGTCTTCTTTGGCAAAATAAATTTTGCTTTCTTGGTAGCAGAGTAACTCATTTGTAACTGTAGGTTATTTGGGGTTTAAAGACTTAGCTCCTGGATGAGGTTATTGATGGTACTGTTCTTCATTCACTTAATGAGCAGTGCAAAGATCCAGAAATATAGCTGTGACATGGACAGATCCATCCCTGATCTGAGAGTTTGCAGTGGTATTGGTGGAGGTCAGAGGTGACCAAAAGCAAAGCATCTGAGCCTCCCCTTGAACTCTGACCTTCCATCAGCTGCTCTCTTTCTGCAGTGATCATTCTTAGCTCTGACTGGACATATCTTCCTTTGATATCTCCCCAAGTTTATCATTAACCTTTTCAAAGAGAGACAGAACATTCTTTCTAGAAATCACTGCTTGGTTTCAGATAAATAGATTTTCTGTATCTGATCACATTCTTGTAATCAAAAGTTTTTCTGCCTTGTGAATCAATGCATCACTTTACTACCAGACCCCTTGGCATGGGTGTGAGTCTTAACCTCCAAGTTTATAAATATGTCTTGGTTATTTTTGTGGGTTTGTGTTTATGACAGTGTTAGTTGCTCAGGAAGAAAATGGCAACCCACTCCAGTGTTCTTGCCTGGAGAATCCCAGGGACAGGGGAGCCTGGTGGGCTGCCGTCTCTGGGGTCACACAGAGTCAGACACAACTGAAGTGACTTAGCAGCGTTAGCATGTCCGACTGTTTGCAACCCCATGGACTATAGCCTGCCAGGCTCCTCTGTCCATGGAATTCTCCAGGCAAGGATACTGGAGTGGGTAGCCATTCCCTTAAATATCATATTAAAAGGGTTTTCAAAGTCATGCTATCATACACCGGGAAGTTCCCCATGATAGTGGCTAAGTAATGTGCTTCTGAAGGGGTGATATTAGAAGCCTGGGATGTTGTTCTTTGTTGCTTTTAGAAAATGTCTCTTGAGTGAATCAACAAAACATCCCTAATAATAGGATTTGATTTTTACACTGAATGCCATTTGACTGACTTTATTCTCTGGAGGAAAGGGACAAGATTTTGAGATTACCATTTCATGACATTTTAGCACAAGAGAAAAGCAGAGAGATGCAGGATTCTGTAAGAATTTCGATGTTTGTTCGTGAACCTGTCTCTCTACTTTCTTCTTTCCCTGTTAAATAAGCACAGCTGTGGTAATGGCAGAGCAGCCTCAAAATGGTCCTCCAGTGAACATTGGGCCCCCGACCCTCATTTCTGCTGCTGTGACGTTGGCTTCCTGCAGGGCTGTGTGTGTCTGTTGGTGGGAATCAGCGGGAGCTGGTAGATGGGGGAATGTGGAACTAACACTCATGTCTCAGTGTTATTCACCAGTCCTTGACATCGTCATTTTCAGAACCAGATCTTGGCATCTTCATTATCAGACTTATGTAAGAAAGATAGTTTCCTTCTAAATAAATACCTGATAAACTAAATCAGAACCAAAAGAGATGGAATATGAGTTGGTGTTTCTGTTGCTTTATGTTTGGGAAAAGGATCATACCTAAGTGCCTGAGAAAGCCCATGGGTGGAACAGTAGCAACAAACAGGTAACATAAAGGTCAAGATCATTTGTATCTACAGCTTTCACAAAGCAAGAACTATCACGTTAATAAGGATTCTTGGGCTTCCCTGGTGGCTCAGTGGTAAAGAATCCTCCTGCCAGTGCAGGAGATGCGGGTTTGATTCTTGACCCAAGAAGATCCCACATGCCTTGGAGCAACCAAGCCTGTGCACCACAAAGGCTGAGCCCACGTGCTGCAAGTACTGAAGCCCACGCCCAAGAGAAGCCACAGCGATGAGAAGCCCCCCACCACAGCTAGAGAGCAGCTCCCACTCTCCACACCTAGAGAAAAACCCACACAGCAGTGGAGACCCGGGACAGCTAAACAGCACAAATAGATACATAACAATTATTAAAGAAATAAGAATTCTTTCCACATCTCTCCAAGTTAATACTTGTCTTATTGTTTGGACCTTGGATTTCGGAAAGAACATGTAATTAAGGCATAGGATCATTCCCAAGCTGTTGCTTATCTTTTAGATTATAACTACAAACAAGATGCTAATTAAAGAAGTGTTGTTTTTCTCAATGGTGTGTGAAATAGTGCCAACATTTTGGTCTTAAATAAAGAGTGAATGGGGTAACTGAATGAAGCAATATGATCCGAAAGGGACGAATATGAAAAAATTAGAACCAGGTTAAGTAGCTGACTGAAGAGCAGAATCTTGGGTGGACTTTACTACTATGAATTCTGTGATTTGCACCGGAAATCTGATTTTCATATCTTCATTTGGAGCCCCTGAGCTTGTGTTTAGGTTTGAGAGGAGAATCTTAAAAAGCACTACAGCTTAATTTTTTAAAAAGTTTTTATTGAAATAGAGTTGATTTACAACGTTGTGTTAGTTTCAGGTGAACAGCAAAGTGATTCAGTTACACACATTCGTATCTATCTATTCTCTTTTGGATTCTTTTCCCTTATAGGTTATTATAAGATACGGAGTGCAGTTACCTGTGCTATAGCATAGGTCCTTGATGGTTATCTGTTTTATAGATAGCAGTATATTTATTTCAATTCCAGACTCCTAGTTTAGCCATCTCCCCTTCCCCTTCTGATAACTGTAAGTCTGTTTTTCTATGTCTGTGAGTCTATTTCTGTTTGTAAGTAAGTTCCACTTGCATCACTTGTTTAGATTCCACATATTAGTGATATCATATGATATTTGTCTTTGTATGTCTGACTGACTTCACCTAGAGTATGAGAATCTCTCAGTTCAGTCCAGCTGCTCAGTTGGGTCTGACTCTGAGACCCCATAGACTGCAGCATGCCAGGCTTCCCTGTCCATCACCAACTCCTGGAGCTTGCACAAACTCATGTCCATTGAGTCACTGATGCATCCAACCATCTCATCCTCTGTCATCTCCTTCTCCTTCCGCCTTCAATCTATCCCAGCATCAGGGTCTTTTCAAATGAGTCAGGTCTTCACATCAGGTGGCCAAAGTATTGGAGTTTCAGCTTTAGCATCAGTCCTTTCAATGAACACTCAGGACTGATTTCCTTTAGGATGGACTGTTGGATCTCCTTGCAGTCCAAGGGACTCTCAAGAGTCTTCTCCAACACCACAGTTCAAAAGCATCGATTCTTCGGTGCTCAGCTTTCTTTATGGTCCAGCTCTCACATTCATACATGACCACTGGAAAAACCATAGCTTTGACTGGACCTTTGTTGGCAAAGTAATGTCTCTGCTTTTTTATATTCTGTCTAGGTTGGTCATAATTTTTCTTCCAAGGAGCAAGCGTCTTTTAATTTCATGGCTGCAGTCACCATCCGCAGTGATTTTGGAGCCCAAGAAAATAAAGTCTGTCACTGTTTCCATTGTTTCCCCATCTGCTGCTGCTGCTGCTGCTAAGTCGCTTCAGTCGTGTTCGACTCTGTGCGACCCCATAGATGGCAGCCTAACAGGCTCCCCCATCCCTGGGATTCTCCAGGCAAGAACACTGGACTGGGTTTCCATTTCCTTCTCCAATGCATGAAAGTGAAAAGTGAAAGGAAAGTCGCTCAGTTGTGTCCGACTCTTAGCGATCCCATGGACTGCAGCCTACCAGGCTCCTCGATCCATGGGATTTTCCAGGCAAGAGTACTGGAGTGGGGTGCCATTGCCTTCTCTGGTTTCCCCATCTACTTCCCCTGAAGTGATGAGACCAGATGCCATGATCTTAGTTTTCTAAATGTTGAGTTTTAAGCCAATTTTTCACTCTCCTCTTTCACTTTCATCAAGAGGCTCTTTAGTTCTTCTTTGCTTTCTGCCATAAGAGTGGTGTCATCTGCATATCGGAGGTTATTGATAATGCCATTTGTAACAATATGGATGATAATCTCTAGGTCCATCCATATTGTTTCAAATGGCATTATTTCATTCTTTTTTATGGCTGAGTAGTTGTCCATTGAAAGCACTGTGTAGCTTTATACACAAAGAACAAGTGTCATGGTCCAGGGAACATCATTTGTTCAAGATTGGACATCTAGAAAGCTGTGGTACATATACACAATGGAGTATTACTCAGCCATTAAAAAGAATACATTTGAATCAGTTCTAAGGAGATGGATGGAACTGGAGCCGATTATACAGAGTCAGGTAAGCCAGAAAGAAAAACACCAATACAGTATACTAACGCATATATATGGAATTTAGAAAGATGGGGATGATGACCCTGTATGCGGGACAACAAAAGAGACTCAGATGTGTAGAGTGGACTTTTGGACTCTGGGGGAGAGGGAGAGGGTGGGATGAGATGGGAGAATGGCATTGAAACATGTATACTATCACGTAAGAAACGAAACGCCAGTCTATGTCCGATGCAGGATGCAGGATGCTTGGGGCTGGTGCATGGGGAGGACCCAGAGAGATGTTATGGAGTGGGAGGTGGGAGGGGATTCATGTTTGGGAACACATGTACACTTGTGGTGGATTCATGTCAATGTTTGGCAAAACCAATACGGTATTGTAAAGTAAACTAAAGTTAGAATAAAAATTTAAAAAAAAAAAAAGATTGGACATCTAGAATGGGAAAAAATTTCTATGGGAAAACAATATTATCAAAGATGTCACAGCCCTGCAAAGTTAAAGTCATCAGCCTCATTTCAGATGATTCCAGGGATATCATAATTTTCCAGTGTTTTGTTTGCTGTGTTGTAAGATTGTACTTGAAAAAAATTCATATTAAGATAATGTTTCTATTACTTAAAGATGCTGTGTGCCTGGGATGCAAGTGATGGAGATCACTCACTTAGTTCCTCCATCTTGCTTAGAACTGGATGGTGCCTGTAAGATCATCTGGTCACCTACTTCCTGTTGTTCATGGGCAGTTGGGACCAGAGTGG
Organism: Redunca redunca; assembly: GCA_006410935.1. Lineage (NCBI taxonomy): Eukaryota > Metazoa > Chordata > Mammalia > Artiodactyla > Bovidae > Redunca > Redunca redunca. The sequence goes on along the minus strand of SJYQ01095307.1, from coordinate 999,914 downwards.
CAGGTGGTTTATTAACATCATACACTCAACCAGTATTTGGGTGTCACCATCAAAAACATGGCTTCCCAAAGCCAGAACAATGCTGTTTCTATGAATACATTGAAGTGTCACCAGAGGAAAGACAAGAAATCAGAAGGTTGAGCAAAAATTCCTAATTCTTACACTTTCTGCTCAAAAGGTACTATACAAAATAACATCTGGAATGAGCACTAACACTTAGCATCTCTGTTCTTCCAATCTATACCTGCGGAACTTGGGTGTTCTGTTTAGCGGATGCTTTACTCTAATGCATCAGTTTTCTGTATTGTCCTTTGGGGTTTTACTTGTGTTTCTCCCTTTCTCTTTTGAATTTTGGCAGATGAGGCTGCAGAAAACTTATGCATCTTTTTTAGCTTTTGCTGCACATTTTGAACTCACAGCAATCGTAGCAAAACCAACATCCTGCGCCACTTACTTTTTCAAAAATTGTTTTAAGGCAAGACAGCTAAAGTAATTATTGAATCCACATATGATTAGTTATCTTTCTTTTAATTGTGAGTTTTTTCTTTCTTTTATGAATTTAGAAGTAAAGAGAAAGATACTGGGTGTTCTTGGCCTCACATATACTGACCTTGGTCAGGAAGATCCCCTGGAGAAGGGGTAGGCTACCACGCCAGTATCCTTGGGCTTCCCAGGTGGCTCAGTGGTAAAAATCTGTCTGCTGATGCTGCAGTCATTGGCTCAATCCCTGGGTCAGGAAGATCCCCTGGAGGAGGAAATGGCGACCCACGCCAGTATTCTTGAGAATCCCATGGACAGAGGAGCCTGGCAGGCTACAGTCCAGAGGGTTGCAAAGGGTCGGACACAACTGAACGACCAAGCACAAGCATACTGACCTTCATGTTTTCAAGATGAAGAGACCAATATAAAACACAACCAGAGCTTTATTTCTGTTTCTTTAGTATTCTTTTCTCCAACATGCACTCCTTCTCTAGATTCTTCCATTCCTGTTGAGTTATTCTTCACTTTACCAAGCTTGACACAGCATGGAATCACCTTGGACAAATTCCAATCACCATGGAATCTCCCATTACCAATTGTCAAGTTCCATCTATCTGTTTCTCCCCTCTTCTTCATCCAGGATTTCTATATGGGGGTAGCTTAGGGTGGCGACATGGTAGATGGGATAAAAGAACCTGCCTCTTTTTATCTAACTTGTTTGTTTTGGGCCAGTGCCATGCTTCATGTGTGGTCTTACTTCCCCCACCAAGAAGTAAACCTGTGCCCCTGCATTGAAAGAGTGGAGTCTTACTCACTGGAAGTCTTAGCCACTGCTGAGGAAGTCCTTTAGCTTGTTTGGTTTTGAGTGGATCAGGTGAACACTGTCTCCACTCCCTTATTAAATCCTTTATTTCCTCATGCCTAGGATTCTGACTTCAATCTTCCTTTCCTCCTATTCTTTAGCATAATCTCCCTAATCAATATTTTCATCAACTTATTCTTCAGTGACTTCCTAATGCTGGCGAGGGCCACCTGTCATAGGTTGACACACACAGTTCAGCCTCACATACTCTTCAGAGATTAATCACTCATATTTCTGTACAACTGCAGCACCAGAAAGGCTTGCTTTTTATATCCAACCTCTGCTCTTTGCTGCTGATATTTTCCCTGTGTGTTATGCCCTTCAGTTCAGTTCAGTTGCTCAGTTGTGTCCGAATCTTTGCTACCCCATGGACTGCAGCATGCCAGGCTTCCCTGTCCATCACCAACTCCTGGAGCTTACTCAAACTCATATTCATTGAGTTGGTGATGCCATCCAACCACCTCATCCTCTGTCATCCCCTTTTCCTCCCGCCTTCAATCTTTCCCAGCATCGGAGTCTTTTCCAGTGAGTCAGACCTTCACATCAGGTAGCCAAAATATTGAAGCCTCAGCTTCAACATGAATCCTTCCAATGAATATTCAGGGTTGAGTTCCTTTAGGATTGACTGGTTTGATTAAACTTAGATTTAGAAAAATCATGTCACTCTCGTGCATCCATACAAATATAGATGTAATGAATGGGTTAAGAAATTTCCAAAGCTCCTTCCCATCGAGGGTCTGACTCTCCTGGGGTTTTCTTTCCATCTCCTGTCATGTATTCTGTGAGTTGTGATGCTGCTGTTTTCTTGATCTTCTCAGAAGGTATCAGTGGAAGGTTTTCAGAAAACAACCAGGACACACGTTCCTCCTCAGATGGATTTTCAGTAGTTGGTTGACTCTGATATTGAGGTGCTCCAGTGGCCTTATTCTGACACCTGGAGTGACAACTGAGTATGCACAAACTCTGGCCATGATTTCTGTCAACCAGCAGTTAAAAGTGAGGAGCAGATGTGCCCAATTTCAATATGGTAAAAAGTGCAAAAAATGTGCTACTCAGAAGGGATTGAAATATGGTACTTTCTCATCCCACTTACCATTTTTTATGCTGCCCCCTTGTATCATTGTTTACAAGGCCATTAAACTGATGAATGTATTTAATCCTGCTGGGCCTCACTGAGACATTTAGAAGCAGAAATCTGTGAAAAATGTGTAGATGGTAACCATTAAAACCTGGATCTACTCTTTCTCTTGGGATATGTTGGGAAATCAAGAGCAAAATTTTGAAGTTGCTCTACACTGAAATTTATGTGTTGTGTTAAATTCCTTGGGAATTCGTCCCTATATTGGTATTGTCACTAATTGTAGTCATAACTTTTTTATAAATAAAAAATATTATTGTATTTTTCATGTATTAGTTACCTGTGAGGATCCAGGAATTTTACATAATCACAAGTCTGTCAGGCAGGTGGGTTTATTTCTAATGTAAAATTTAGAAAACAAAAGCTCTGATGTCATATAGCTGAAAGAGAGCAATGCTGGGATTTAAACCCAGGTGTGTCCTACCCAACTGGCGCTAGTGGTAAAGAACCCACCTACCAATACAGGAGATGTAAGAGACATGGGTTCCATCCCTGGGTTGGGAAGATCCCCTAGAGAAGGAAATGGCAACTCACTCCAGTATTCTTGCCTGGGGAATCTCGTGGACAGAATCCCATGGACAGGCTGCAGTCCATAGCGTTGTACAGAGTCAGACACAACCGAAGCAACTTAACATGCACACAGCATGCACGTGTCTGACCCAGAACTTGCACGTTGTTGCTCTACCACGGTAGGTTGTACATACAGGGCTGCAAGGCTCAACGTAGGTGATTCTTCATGATATAGTGATGAGTTCAGGAAGTTTCACACTTTGGAATATAAGTACAAACGGCAGTAATTTAGAACACAGATTCAAGTGAAGCTTGCATCAGGATTTCCTTTTTAATGGCACTTTCCACAATTTGTGTAATCATATTTTATTTATAATTATGTTATTTACTTCATATCTTCCCCTAGTGAAGGCTGGCATATTGGCTTTTCATTGGTTCTGAGATCTATATGTTTTACATTTTAATGTCTATGAATTCAGAATGCAGCTTAAAATTGAGGTGGTTTTAAGTGTAATTGGCAGTGTTTTATTTTTCTCTTTGGAGGTCCTCTAAAATAATTATGCATTTTACAAGGAACATTTTTTTAGTGTTTGATTAATTGTGATTTTTAAAATTAAATTTATTTATTTATTTGGCTGTTTTGGGTCTTAGTCTTACATAATCACTGGGCCATGAGACCTTTGTTGCATCATGTGGGATCTTTTGTTGTGGCACACGGGCTCTGGAGCACGTGGGCTCAGTAGTTGTGGCACTGGGGCTTAGTTCCTCTGCAGGATGCAAGATCTTAGTTCCCTGACCAGGGATTGAACCTGTCTCCCTAAATTGCAAGGCTGATTCTTAACCACTGGACCACAGGGAAGTCCCAAGCATGTGTTTTAATTAGCTGCTCTATGGCAACTGGACGGAGAAGGCGATGGCAACCCACTCGAGTACTCTTGCTGGGAAGGTCCCATGGATGGAGGAGCCTGGTAGGCTGCAGTCCATGGGATCGCTAGGAGTCGGACACGACTTCACTTTCACTTTTCACTTTCATGCATAGGAGAAGGAAATGGCAACCAACTCCAGTACTCTTGCCTGGAGAATCCCAGGGACGGGAGAGCCGGGTGGGCTGCCGTCTATGGGGTCGCACAGAGTCGGACATGACTGAAGCGACTTAGCAGCAGCATGCTTAATACATAGTACAGTGCCTGGTCCTATAAAACTACTCACATTTGCTGAATGAAGAGTGGGTGAATGAATGAAAGTGAAACTTTAAACCTTGCCTGAAGGTACTTGGATTTCTGGATGAAGTCTCCTGCCTATAGGAAGTTCATTGTCCACTCTTGTATTCTCATTATGTCTCACTTAAGATTTGTGAAATGGCCAATATGCTCAGCTTGGAACAGTGCATCATCCATAAAGATAGGGCTGGAGGACTCCTCAGCTTAACAGTTCCCCTAGGAGGAGGGGGGCAAAAGGAGAAGGGGGTGGCAGAGGATAAGACGGTTGGACAGTATCACTAACTCTGGACATGAATCTGGGAAAATTCTGGGAGAGAGTGGAGGACAGAGGAGTCTGGCGTGCTGCAGTCTGTGGGGCAGCAAAGAGCTGGATGGGACTGAAAAACAGAAACAAGGAAGTGTCTTGCTTGCTGAAGCCATCACCTGGTAGAAAGTGCTCATAGGAAAACTCACCCGAGTCTCTCTCTGGGCGGCATTTGATAGCCTTCTCTAATGACCAGAAAGCGACTCTATTGTCGGCTGGCGATTAGGGGGGCAAGGGGTCAGATGCAAGCTTGTGCTTTGATTGTGCAGGTTTGTGCTGTAGTAGTGGTTTAGTTGCTAAATTGTGCTGAGTGCTGAAGAATTGATGCTTTTGAACTGTGGTGTTGGAGAAGACTCTCGAGAATCCCTTGGACTGCAAGGAGATCCAACCAGTCCATCCTAAAGGAGATCAGTCCTGAATATTCATTGGAAAGACTGATGCTGAACCTGAAACTCCAGTACTTCGGCCACCTGATGTGAAGAAATGACTCATTTGAAAAGACCATGGTGCTGGGAATGATTGAAGGTGGGAGGTACAGGGGACGACAGAGGGTGAGATGGTTGGATGGCATCAACAACTCAATGGATGTGAAGTTTGAGTGAGCTCCAGGAGTATGTGATGGACAGGGAAGCCTGGCATGCTGCAGGCCATGGGGTTGCAAAGAGTGACTTGACTCTTTGGTCGGACATGACTGAGCTAGTGGACTGAACTTGAGACCTCATGGACTGCAGCCCACCAGGCCCCTCTGGTCATGGGATTTCCCAGGCAAAAATACTGAAGTTAGTTGCCATTTTCTTCTGCACGGGTTCCTCTCGACTCAGGGATCAAACCTCGGTCTCTTGCATTGCAGGCGGATTCTTTACCAACTGAGCCACCAGGGGAGCCCCTCATTTGTGCTGCTTGATGAAAATTCTCAGTGAGCCTCCTTCACTCAAGGGCATTCCTTAAGACATCTACTGTCTTTGCTGAAATTCAGCCCCAGAGGTTGGAAGACTCTGCAGTTTACTGCAGAGCCTTGAGAGAGCCATGGTGACGCCTGCCAAACCCAGGATGAATGCCATCAACCATCTGTGGAAATCTTCCCAGAAAGTAACTCTTCCCAAGAGAGACTGTTGTATTAATAAATGAGCTGCTGATGAAATGATGATGGTGCCTAAAATACCATCAGGGAAGCTGCGATTTCAGTGTAACTAATGAAAGATAAACGGTGACATAGTGAATTGTCTCCTCTGTCCTGAGGTCATGTGTTGACAGAGCATCCTTGGGACTGAGATGCTGAGCAAGGAGGATGAGAAAATACTGCGATTTGCTGGTGACCTTTCAACCTGGCACAGAGGAAAATGAGGGCTAGTCTAGATACCGTCTTCATTCATGGTTAGAACAAAAAACAGTTGTTTGCCTCTACCCAGAGGTTGACTAAAAAACTATCCCATAAACCAACTATAACTTCCTGTGTTTTGTGTGTATGTGTTTCTTCTAAAAAACATTTGCTTGTTGATATGGCAGCATGCAGGATCTTCAGTCTTTGTTGTAGCATGCGAATTCTTGGTTGAGGCATACAGGATCTAGTTCCCTGACCAGAGATGGAACCCCAGTACCCTGCACTGGGAACTGGAGTATTAGCCACTGGGCCACCAGACAAGTCTCTAGTGCTTTGCTTACCAAACAGTATTCAGGTCTAAGTGCTGTTTCTCTGTTAACTCTCTGTATGGAATGAAATCAGGGCTCGGTCACTCAGTCGTGGTCAAACTCTTTGCAGCCCCATGGACTGTAGCCTTACAGGCTCCTCTGTCCATAGGATTTTCCCGGCAAGAATACTGGAGTGGGTTGCCATGTCCTTCTCCAGGGGATTTTCCCAATGTAGGAATCGAACCCGTGTCTTTTTCGTCTCCTGCCTTGCAGGTGGATTCTTTACCACTGGGCTACTTGGGAAGCTATGTATGGGGCCCTTCCCTAATGTTGTCTCCTGTTGGATCTCCCAAGTTCAGGTACCAAACTGACATCCAAATTAGCAGTAGGTGTCAATACCAAATTAGCATCCTGGCTTTCAAATGGGTCTCCTGTGAGATTAATTAGCAGGATCTTGGTGGGATGGGTCCCCTGGTTCCCAATATATCCTTGGATGACCTGATTGGATTTGAGTTCCTGAAACTTAACCTGGATTCAACATGTCCAGCCTTAAATGTCCTCCCATTTATTCATCTTGATGAGAGAAATCACACCTACTAGACTTCTCAGATCATGTTGGCTGTGATTCCCCATCATGTCTTTACAGCAAGGATGATCAAGATCTTTAGTCACAGAGAATAAATAACCTTGGTTTATTTGTAAGTACAGCTCTGTGAGTGCACGTAATTTATGGACATCATTTGGTATTTGCATATGAAGTAGGCTTGTTTTTTATGGGAAGAAAATGGCTCCATTGAGTTACAATTAGCCTACCTGACAGTCACAATTAGTCACAAGCCTGGCAGTTAATCGAGCACACAAAAGTTGTTTAGACAAAGATGGACTGAATGTCTTGTGCAACTGATTCAGAGCTGTGGCTTCTCTGTTTTCTGTTTTGATACGGTTTAAAGTTACTCACTGTTCAAAGAAATGATTCAAATATCCCTGTTGACTTCAAGCTTACCGCTGGGCAGTGTCTAGAATTAAACGAACATCAGAGGTTGTGTTGCAACCCAGCTGTTCAAATGCGTTGATAGGTTGATAAGTATGAATGGGAGACACGGTTCAACTGTATAGCGTGTAAACAGTATTGCCCTAACAACACAGAGCTTTGGAAGAGAGGAGAGGCCAAGGCGAAGAGCCTCTAGAAGGAAAACTTGAATTCAAGTATAGGTTTTAATTCTAATTCCATGTTTATGGTGCCTAATACATGCAAGGTGGACATGTAAACATGTTGAACTTCTGGTCCTCCAAAACACTTTTCATCTGAAAGCCTGTTGGATGATGAGTTGGTCTCCCAGGAGCTGGAAGATCATTCTGGAGGAGTCTATAAGCTGAACAGATTGCTGGGATGTTTAGGATCGGCAGGCGACAGCTCTGGAAGCAGAGCGTCACGCGCGTTTTAATGGTAAGGAGCTGCTGTCTGTGAGCTTGCACATGTCTTAGAACATCATCTCTTGCACCTGTGTGCAAAAATTCCTAAAAAAGTTCAAAATCGTGTTCTGATGAGTCTGTGAGAAACATGTTTATCTACTAATTTTTGGATAGTGCATAAAGCTATATGTTACTTCAAATTTAAAATTAAAAAGGAGTTTCATCTTTAGGCTTTTCTTCACCTTGCCACCTAAACTATAGCTTCTCATAGAAATACAGTCTCCATCTTTTGGGATGATGCTTGTTGTTGTTGCCCTGTCAATAAGTCGTGCCTGACTCTTTGCAACCCCATGGACTGCAGCACATTTGGCATTCAAGCCAGGCTCCTCTGTCCTTCACTCTCTCCTGGACTTTGCCCAAACTCATGTCCATTGAGTGGGTGATGCTATCCAACCATCTCATCCTCTGTTGCCCCTTTCTTCTCCTGCCCTCAGTCTTTCCCAGCATCAGGGTCTTTTCCATTGAGTCACCTCTTCGCATTAGGTGGCCAAAGTATTGGAGCTTCAGCTCCAGCATCAGTCCTTCCAATGAATATTCAGGGTTAATTTCCTTTAGGATTGATTGGTTTGGTCTCCCTGCTGTTGAAGGGACTCTCAAGCTGCTTGCCTGATGAAAAAAACCCACTCAAGGTGCCTTGGTGACTGCATTCTCCTAGACCCATAAGCTTTTGTTGGTGATGAGAATTTATTAAGGCTTCTTTAAAATGACACCCCACCAGTTACCCTGTCCCCTGTCGCCTTCTATGGGCCTGGAAATGTGGTCACAGACCTTGAGCTACAAGGATGAAGAATGAGCTTCCCTTAGCCTAGGACTCAACTCAGCAGCTTTGGATCAGGCAGATGCATAAAGAGGTGTTTGGAGCCTCTTCCACTGATGATTAATGTCAGAAGAAAATTGAGGTTTCTCCAGAACTCTGTTGTCGACATTGACCCATGCTTCCTCAGGGCTTGGTTGCTGTATCTTTTACGCACCCCTAGCATCCTGGATGATTCTGGCCAGCCCTGTAGCTCTGCTCTTCCACTGTAAAACACAGAAACGTTGTCTCTGTTTTTCCTAAACTCTCTGCCACCAGCCACCCTCTTTCCCCTAGCCCCACCATTCTGTTGTATCTCTCCCAAGATCAACATCTTTCAGCTAAGCCCTTGAACTTGTCGGCCTGCAATCGCTTATTATTTAAGACCAAGTACAAGTGCCACCTTCTCTGAGAAGCCTCCCCCACACTTTAGGAGGAGGTGGGGGCTTCCTTCCTTGGGTCCTCTCAGCTCTCTGATGCTCGAACTCGCATCAGATCGCTGCGGTGAGATGGCCTTTGTCTACTGTGAGCTCTTGGATGACCAGATGGGGCTTCCTCCTTCTCTAATAGCTTTCCCTCAACACAGAACCTGGTACTTGTTGCCGTTCAGTTGCTAAGTCACGTCTGACTCTTTGTGATCCCATGGACTGCAGCTTGCCAGGCTCAGAACCTGTTACTAACACACCTTAGTTTATGCTTTCTCAATAAACTGAATTAAGTGTTTCACATGTCTGAATATTTTCCCTATTTACTTTCCCGTGCTTCACTACCAAATCACAAAAATTAAAATTGATGATAAAATCCTGAGTATAATGAATGAATTGGATTCTTTCTTTGGCACTAGTTACCTTTTAGGAATATCTTAAGTTTTTTGGAAGTTTCTATACATTTGGGATGCTGGTTCTGTTAACCCCCCTTACATATGATATTAACAGAATTACCTTAATAATGTTGCAGTGTATTATGTAAGTAATTACACATTTTCTGTTTAGCGCACTGATTTGGTGATTTATTAAGTTATACCTTTGTCACCTAAAATAATCAATGACAAAGATTCCCAAACCACTTAAGATACAAAATTTAGCCCCTATATTTAAACTTAGTCTGCAGCTATTACTGTAGTGATGCTATATTTTCATTAGGTTATTGTAATATAATAATTGACTGTTCAGGATAGACCTGCAAATAGCCAAATAAACCATAAGCTCTCTGGGTTTAGAAAAGTCAAATCATATATCCTTTTTGTTGTATAATAAACACAAATGCTTTTCAATGAAAAAACTTGAAGTAATTCTCTATATATTTGCCTGCCTACACCCCCCCTTTTTTGGGCTTTTCTCAAAGATGAAGAATGCTTAGTACCTACTTTCAAGCATACCATGGACATGAATTCCAGACTCAACAAATTTTGTTTTTATTTCTTTCCCTAAAATTAAACTGGGATTTGTCGACCTTTAGAAAAAAACACTTGAAAGATTTATGAGAGTCTTCTTGGCCTAAATTCATCTAATTGCACACCTAGTTTTGAAATGGGGGCAAGTTTTCCCACTGCTGCTGAAATATGTATCATTCGTGTTTTCCCCTGATGCTGGGGATTACTGTTGCTCACTGACTTTCCTGGGATTGCTAGGTTTCTCTAAACAGTGATTCTCGAGGGGGTGGGAGATAGAGACTGGTTGGGGAGAGAGGGCACCTCCTTCCCCTGCTGAGAAACTCCCCTGGAGGGGCCATTGTTCCTCAGGGAGTACACAGTAGAAGCCAAGCCAAGAAAGGAACCTTCGCTCTCAGATACCTTTTGAAAGCTGAAAAGATGTCAGTGTTATTGTTTGGCAAAATAGCCTAGCTGGTTTCAGTGTTCTCTTAATCAGGCCCAGACGTGTTTGGTCCTGTGAGCACATTTCACATGCACAGATCAAAACAGTTTCCTTGGAATTTGGGGAGGTGAATGGCTCTAGGTCATAGCGGTCCCCAACCTTTTGAGCACCCGGGACAGATTTCCTGGAAGACAGTTTTTCCATGGCCTGGGGTAGGGGGAATGGTTTGGGGATGAGTCAAAACTCATTACATTTATTGTGCACCTTATTTCTATTTTTATTACATCAGCCCCACCTTAGATCATCAGACATTAGATCCTGGAGGTTGGGACCCTTGTTCCAGGATGAAGCTGTGGGGAGCTGGTGGGTGCTGCTTGTTAATGCCTAGGTGAAGGCTCCCAAACCTGAAGGAGTCACAGCCCGACGTGGCCATGTAGTCGCTACACCATCTCTAAACCCCGGGAGAATGTGACTCGAGGTGCAGAATCCACGCATTCCACTAGTATCGGCTGACCACCTACTTTGTGCCTGCCACTGGGTTCCACAGTATGGTGGGGAAGAATGCTTCTGGGCCTTGGGGAGTTGAGCTGAAACCTATCCTTCCTATCCATTCTTGCATGACTCAAATACCGAAAGAAAGGAAAGATCTAGAGTTACAGGGATCCCAGCTTTATGCATTTGGACTTTCCTAAGTTCTTAACTCAGGTGAAAACCTCGTGGTGTTCGTAAATTATGATCAAATCATCAAATGCTTTCCTTTGAGACAGTGTTCTCAGGCTGGGCCACCACTGTAATCATGAGGGGAGCTTTTCAGAAATACCACTCTGCACAAGAGTGGTCAGAGTTTCTGGGGAGACAAAGGAATCAGCGTTTTAAAGCTTCCAGGTGATTCTGATGAGCATCGGCTCTGAGCATTCTGGTTCATTGTTATGAATAAGGGAGGTTTTGGGATTTCAGCCCTGTGCCATAGACAGTGGGGCTTCCCTGGTGGCTCAGTTGGTAAAGAATCTGCCTGCAGTGCAAGAGACCTAGGTTCGATCGCTGGGTCTGGAAGGTCTCCTAGAGAAGGAAATGGCAACCCACTCCAGTATTCTTACCTGGGAAATCCCACGGCCATGGATAATGTGAATGATGGCATTATATATGTATTTGTTTTTAGCAAGTGAGTGAAAACTACTTGAATTATATGGCCTCTGTTGTCCAAGGGGACTCGGAATTGTACAAGAGTGGTATTCCTGATTTTGAACTAAAACCTCTGTAGGATTGGAGGAAGAAAGAATATATGGGCATGTGGAGGCTAAGTCTTTAAAAATTTTTTGGAAACTGTTTTATTTTGTAGTAGGGTATAGCCAATCAACAAACAATGTTGTGACAGTTTCAGGTGGACAGCAAAGGGATTCAGCTATATACATACATGTATCCATTCTCTCCCAAATTCCCCTCCCATCCAGGCTGTCACATAACACTGAGCAGAGCTCCTTGTGTTCTACAGTAGGTCCTTGTTGGTTACCCATTTTAAATGTAGGTGTGGGTACATGTCCATCCCATAAAGTCTCACTAAGTCTTGGTCAGGTGCAGACGTTTGGGGTGTAGAAAATGGACTCAGTTCAGTTCAATCGCTCAGTCGTGTCTGACTCTTTGTGACCCCATGGACTGCAGCACGCCAGGCCTCCCCGTCCATCACCACCTCCTGGAGTTTACTCAAACTCATGTCCATTGATTTGGTGTTAGAGTTTGGATTATGGAATGCTTGGGGGAGAGGAGCTAAGTTGGTGATGGGGACACGCCTCTAAACAGATTTTGGGTTGGCTTGGGTGAAAAATCCACATACGTTAACAGGTAAGGTGGGATCTTCTATATGCTTGGAAAGAATGACGGGTAAGGGAGTTGGTAAATGGGGAGATTTAGGGGCCCTGAAAACTCCAGCAACAATACACAAGATTCCAGAACTTACTCTCAGGTGGGAAGAAAATTGGTGGGACCTTCTCTGTTGAAGTGCTAGCTAGGTCTTTGTGATGGAGGGGGAGTGCAACTCTTGTTAAATAAAGGAGGGCTTCCCTGGAGCACTTGGTGGGAGTGGATTAGTCAGCGTGGAGTGTCTCTCCCTCCCAGGAACCACTCTGCTCAAGTGCTCTTAACGTGGGAAGGAGGTGTAGCACTTCCTCTGCAGCTGTGGTCCTTCACCTGGAGAAGTGACATAAAAGGGGAGGAAGGCAAGTTAAGATGCCAGAAGCGCAGTGGGGAGTGGAGCCTTGCTCCCTTGCGGTTCTTCCAGCCAATTAATCTTCTACCAGGTTCGGATGGTCCAGGAGGCATCGTCACAGAGCAGCCTCTCCCAGCGAGGAAACTGGGCTCTGTGGAGGGGGTGAAGATGCTGAAAGACAGAAAAGGGGGGCTTTTCTTTGTTGCAAGACTTGGAAATTGGGTTAACTTGGAGAGGGCCCTTTTATTTGTAGGAATGAGAAGCAGAACTGCTTCTGTCTATTTCTGTAATTCAGCATGTTTGAATGGGATGTAGGCTAAGTGAGGTTAGTTATAGTGGCTGTGAATTGACGGGGAGCCGTTATCCATACTAATGATGGAGTTCCGTGCAGTGGTTTCTGCTGAAGTCATAACAACGTGCAAGACCCAGGAGCTTATTGACTGAATTCTGCACCTGCCATGGACTCACATGGAGCTAGAATAATTTGCACCAGCCCTTAATTACTTGAGAGGGACTTGTGAATGATAAACTTGGTTAATCACCCCCTGATTAGATAGCAATTGAGGCTCTGCTAAGTGCTAGGCGCTGTTCTGGGTACTGGAGATGGTGCAGAAATCAAAATAGAAAACGTCCCTCCCTGTGGAGCTGCTCCTCATGTAGGAATGATGAGATTCAGGCGATGTTTATTTTATTTCACCGTTTAGGAGATAGGAAGGATCAGCTTAAAACCATGGTACACAGATGAGTGAAACCAACCTGGGGCATTTGGATCTCTCCCTTCAAAAAAGAAAAATAAATACTTATTTTTACCAGTAACTGGGCATTTTATTTTATTTTTAAATTGGAGTATAATTGCTTTACAATGTTGTGCTAGTTTCTACTGTACAACAAAGTGAATCAGCTATTGTTTTGTTCAGTTGCTACGTCATGTCCGACTCATTGTGACCCCTTGAACTGCAGCATGCCAGGCTCTCCTGTCCTTCACTATCTCCTGGAATTTGCTCGAATTTATGTCCATTGAGTTGATGATGCTATCTAAACATCTCATCCTCTGCTGCCCCCTTCTCCTTTTGCCTTCAATCTTCCCCAGCATCAGGGTCTTTTCCAATAAGTTGGCTTTTCACATCAGGTGGCCAAAGTATTGGAGCTTCAGCTTCAGCTTCAGCATCAGTTCTTCCAATGAATAGTCAGGGTTGATTTCCTTTAGGATTGACTAGTTTGATTTCCTTGCTGTCCAAAGGACTATCAAGGGAATCAGCTATCTGTATATATAAATCCCTTCCCTCTTGGGCCTCCCTCCCACCCCAGGCATTTTACTTAGACATACACTTTGAGTAATTTTCCCTTCTGCTCATGGATTTGCCCTGATTCATCTACAGTTGGCGAAAATGGAATAAAGTGAAGCTAACTGGCCTAAGATGATCAAACCCATGTCCTTGGCCTCTTCAGCACTGCTTCATCAGGTGATTAATTATCTCTGGGGTTGAGACCGATATTGAGAGCCAAAGTGAAATGGGTCTCAGAGGTATTTACCCTGGTGATTTAAGATAAGGAGTTTCAGTTTTAATTCATAGACTTCTCGTTATTTATGATGCTTTCCAGTGGGGATTTAAATCTATGTTGTACTCTCTCTTGCTGTGTTTGTTACATTGCTATAAGCATGGGCTTCCTTGGTGGCTAAACTGGTAAAGAATCTGCCTTCAGTGCAGGTGACCTGGGTTTGAGCCCTGGGTTGGGAAGATCCCTCTGAGAAGGGAAAGGCTACCCATTCCAGTATTCTGACCTGGAGAATTCCAGGGTCTGTGTAGTTCATGGGGTCGCAGAGTCGGACATGACTGAGCAACTTTACATATGCATAAAAGAACAAAACACTTGACTACAAAATGGAAATATATTCATTAAAAAATATGCAACAGACTTTCATTAAAACATCTCTTTCTCAGATTCAGATGGGCAACAAGGCTAATCGTGTCTTCCAGAAAAGCATTTTTTTTCAATATGACATATATATATATATATATATATGTATGTATGTATGTATGTATAAAGGCTGTAGAAAGGATAAGTTATGGACCTGGTGTGAACAGTGTGACATGGATAAAGGTGCCATGAGTCTGGGGATGCATGGAGCCCAGCCTATTGGCTACCCAGGCAGGGAGCTTAAGTCCTGGGCACTTCTGGAAATGAGGATCCAGTGGGGAGTGAACCATTTGCTGAGACACAGGAACTGGACAATTTAATCTTTGCAAATAGCTTTCAAGTTTGAACTTTTATCTCCATTTTATAAACAAGGGTAAGGTTTCTCATCTCATCCTCATCCTCTGCTGCCTCCTTCTCCGTTTGCCTTCAGTCTTTCCCAGCATGGTTAGATAGCATCGCTGACTCAGTGGACATGAATTGGAGCAAACTTCAGTTTATAGTGGAGGACAGAGGAGCCTGGTGTGCTGCAGTCCCTGGGGTCACAAAGAATTGGACACGACTTAGCAACTGAACAACAACAAAGCTTCTCATGGAGTTGAGGATTATAACCTGAAGCCAAAATGAAATGGGTGTAGTTCACACACTGTTTATGTAGATGAACATGTAAAGAACCTGGGCTTTGGTTCTTTAAAGGCAAAGCTTGGTATATTAAAAAAAAATTGGAAAGAAGTTTGTCATGAGTAAAAGTCACAGAGCTTTATTATGAAGACACATGGCATTGGGTCTTTTTTGGCATTTGCATTTTAAAATCTCAAGTCCTATCCCAGACCTCTCCTGATCTGATAAAAAGACCCCAAGAACCCAAACCAACCAACCAAACAAAAACAAAAAACCCACCCTTAAATCTCGTCTGTGTTACCTTTTTTTTTAACAGCACACATTTTTTATTTTTTAAAATTTCTTTATTTAACTCTATCAGAATCTTCATTGTGTCATGCGGGATCTTTCATTACTGCATACAGATTCTCTAATTGTGGCCTGAGGGCTCAGTAGTTGCCCTGTGGCATATGGGATCTTAGTTCCTGGACCCGGGATTGAACCTGAGTCCCCTGCATTTCAAGGCAGATTCTTAACCACTGGACCACCAGGGAAGTCCCTGTGTTAATTTTTGAATCAGTGAGAAGTAATGCAAATATTAAGAGATGGAATGGGACTTAGCTGTCACATAGTCCTACACTTCAATTTTGGAGTTGCAGAAACTGAAGTCTGGAAGGGTTAAAAGACAGATGCAAGGTCTTATAATTAGGGGGCAAGACGCTTACTCCTTGGAAGAAAAGTTATGATCAACCTAGACAGCATATTCAAAAGCAGAGACATTACTTTGCCAACTAACGTCCATCTAGTCAAGGCTATGGTTTTTCCAGTAGTCATGTATGGATGTGAGAGTTGGACTGTGAAGAAGGCTGAGTGCCGAAGAGTTGATGCTTTTGAACTGTGGTGTTGGAGAAGACTCTTGAGAGTTCCTTGGACTGCAAGGAGATCCAACCAGTCCATTCTGAAGGAGATCAGCCCTGGGATTTCTTTGGAAGGAATGATGCTAAAGCTGAAACTCCAGTACTTTGGCCACCTGATGCGAAGAGTTGACTCATTGGAAAAGACTGATGCTGGGAGGGATTGGGGGCAGGAGGAGAAGGGGATGACAGAGGATGAGATGGCTGGATGGCATCACGGACTCGATGGACGTGAGTCTGAGTGAACTTTGGGAGTTGGTGATGGACAGGGAGGCCTGGCGTGCTGCGATTCATGGGGTTGCAAAGAGTCGGACACGACTGAGCGAATGAACTGAACTGAACTGAATTTATGGGGCTGGAGCCCCGTCTGGAACTCATTTGTGTATGTGACATTTCTTTACCTTGAAATCAGTACTTGTTTCTTGGGAGGGAGTACATTGCTCTCTCTTTCATTTCAAAATGGTAGTAACATTATTTGTCACAAGTTACAGAAATATTGCAGAAATATTTTATTTTTTATTCTGCAAACCTTAGCTTGCTTATCATTAAAATTTTTTTATTGGAGTGTAGTTGATTTACAATGTTGTGTTAGTTTTTTTTTCTCCATACAGCAAAGTGAATCATTTATACATATACACATACCTATTCTTTTTAAAATTCTTTTCCCATATAGGTCATTACAGAGTATTGGGTAGAGTTCCCTGTGCTGCACAGTAGGTCCTTCTTAGTTATCTGTTTTATATATAGTAATGTGTATATGTCAACCCCAAATCTCCCATTTTATCCCCCTAGTGACAATAAGTTTGTTCTCTACATCTGTTACTCCATTTCTGCTTTGCAAGTAAGTTGATTTGCATCATCTTCTTAGATTCTACATATAAGTGATATCATCATATTTGTGTTTCTCTGTCTGACTTATTGATCTCACTGTGACAGTCTCTAGGTCTATCCATGCTGTTGCAAATGACATTACTTCATTTTTTTCATAGCTGAGTAATATTCCATTGTATGTATGTACCACATCTTTTTTATCCATTCATCTGTTGATGAACATATAGCTCGCTTTCAGGTCTTGGCCATTGCAAAACTGTGGTGCCATGAACAAACTGCTTGTATTGTTGTGAGTTAGAGCTTTTTCCAGATATATGCCCAGGAGTGGGATTGCTGGATCATACGGTAGCTCTGATTTTAGTTTTTTAAGAGACCCCCATACTGTTCTCTATAGTGTTGTATCAGTTTACATTCCCACCAAAAGTATAGGAGAATTCCCTTTTCTCTACATCCTCTCTAGCATTTATTGTTTATAGATTTTTTGATGATGGCCATTCTAATTGGTGTGAGGTGATACTTCATTGTAGTTTTGCTTTTGCAGAAATATTTTAAATATTGCTCTAGATTTCCTTGAACATTGAATAGGTTTCTGAACACATCCTCCCCACCTCTATCAGTTGGAACTTCCTCATGCAAAGAAAACAATTTTAATGTGATCCTTTAAAAAAAAATGCCGTAGTTCACCTCTCGCCTTTGTTATCCTGTTTCCAAGACATTCCAAAGGCCAACAGAACAAACCACCTCCAGCTAATCATCTGATTGCTTGCTCCTGCAGTTCCTTGGCAGCCAGAAAGCTGCAGGGTCAAGTTTAGGGGCTGACAACACGCTGATCCAATCACCGAATATTTATTTGACACTGTTGACTTTCTGCGGTAGTAAAAAAAACCAACCCCTCATTGTACCAGGATACCTTAGTGTAAGGCAATGAAAGTTGAGATTGATAAACACTGTGCTTTTTCATCTACATGGCACTAGGGTTTATTTCACATTACTTGTCATTAGGAGATAGGCTAAATGCTTAACATGCTTTTAAATATAACGCTGAAAACATTTACTTTAAAAACACATTTATAATTTGGTTTTATATATAATACTGCTTTAGAAGTTTTTCCCTGTGATATTTAAGTAAAAATAAAATAACTAGTGTTCTGCTTTAGAGGCTAAATTCTCCTTTCCTCCACTAGAATATGTTCTTTTTTTTTTTCCCCATTAGAATCTTGTAAAATCAGGTCATAGAATAATGTATTGCCATGGCAGAATCCTATAGAAATTTCTATATTCTTTGGAAGCCTTCAGTTAGTTTATGTCCCGACTTTATTGGCTCTTTAGTTTTCAAATGTGTTTTTGACTGCCCAGCATTTGACATCTAGTTGATTTGTTGCTGGGTCCCTGGCTCCCCTGGTTGCCCACTGTGCCTACACGCTGCTGGAGACATTTAGTATAAACCCAGAAAGATCACTTTGAGAAAAGTCGTTTATTCTTCCCTGCCTCGAATGTAGAAAACAGTCAGAGAACAGACATTTTCCGGAGGAGAAGGGGACAACAGAGGATGAGATGGCTGGATGGCATCACTGACTTGATGGACATGAGTCTGAGTGAACTCCAGGAGATGACGATGAACAGGGAGGCCTGGCGTGCTGCGATTCATGGGGTCGCAAAGAGTCAGACACGACTGAGCGACTGAACTGAACTAAACTGAACAGCCATAGTTGAAAAGAGATTTAAATTTACTTCTATATGATGTTTATGGAATGTGCATTTTGGGTTGAGACCAGTGTCAGTTCTTTTCTTCAGGGAAATGGCAAGAAGATAGGTAGATTGTTTTTTGGAACCTTAACCTTGCCCTGCACCCTCACCCCCACCCCAACCAATTTGTCTCTCAAGCAGTTCCTTCAGTTTCGGACAAATGAATATAAATTGCATATGTCTAGTGATAATCTTTCAGTAACCCTGAAATTTCCCAACTTTTTCCTCTTCACTTTTTATTAGTTCTATTGTATCTTAAAAAATTCTCCTTTGACTCTAAATTTTCCTTTTTCTACTAGTAACCACATCTCTTTCCTTTATAGTCAAGTTTCTGGAAAGAGTAGTTTATATTTAGTCCCTTTATGTTTCTCTTTTCCCAATCATTCTTTTCTGTGGTTCTGCGTCCATTGGTTTGCTGTCCAACTAATGAAATTATTCTAAAAGAATTACTCTGTTGCCTCTTGCTGCATAACAAATCATACCAGAACTTAATGGCTTAACTATCTGATATCAATTATCTATCCTCTCTTAATAGCTATCTGTTATCTCTCTCGAGTCTGTGGGATGCTGAGCTCAGCTGGATGGTTCTTCTGTATCACATGTCATTAGCTAGGCTGCAGTCATCTGTAGGCTTGACTAGGTTGGAACGTCCAAGATAGTTTGCAAATTGGTGCTCGAGTGTCAGCTAGAACAGTGGTCCACAACTTTTTTGACACCAGGGACTGATTTTGTGGAAGAAAATTTTTGCACAGACTGAGGAGTTGGGGGATGGTTTCAGGATGATTCAAGTGCGTTATGTTTATTGTGCACTTTGAAAGTGAAAGTGTTAGTCACTCAGTTGTGTCTGACTCTTTGCAACCCCGTGGACTGTAGCCTTCCAGGCTCCTCTGCCCATGGGGCTTCCCAGGCAAGAACAGCAGAGTGAGTTGCCATTTCATTCTCTAGGGTATCTTCCTGACCCAGGGGTCAAACCCAGATCTCCTGAGCCAACCAGGGAAGCCCTATTATTTCTACTCTAATGCTGCTGCTGATCTGACCGCAGGTACTGGCCTGCAGCCCAGAGGTTGGGGACCCCTGAACTAGGAGATCTGTTGAGCTGTTGACTAGAATGCCTTGGCTTTTCCCCATTTGGGCTCCCCATGTGATTTGGATATTTCATAGCATGCTAACTGGGTTCTGAGGGAGTATTCCCAAATGCAAAGGCAGAAGCTGAAGGTCTCTGCAGGACTGGCCTAGGAAGTTTTACATTCTCACTTCTTTCCATATTTTTTTCGGTGAAAACTGGTCACAGGTCCAGCCAGATTCAAGAGGAGGGGACAGAGAGACCACCTCTTGATCGGTTTAGTGGCACAATCACATTGCAGAAGAGCTATGGGATGCTGAAGCCATCTTGTAAATGCAATTCAAGGAAGATCTGGCCCATAATGTCTGTTTTGCTATATTGAGAACTGGTGTCTGTTTCTGCAGTGTGAATTCCCCTTGGGCTCCAGATGCACATTCTGAGGGGACTGTCTGTCTCAGGCTCTGCAGATGTGTTTGCAGGCTCTGCAAACACATCCACCTGCCTGGCCTTCCTGTCTCCAGACTTGCAAATCACTTCAATCCACTTTTTACACTGCTGTCACAGTGACTGATGTTTTGATGCAGCATGGACAGCTAAACATCTCTCCTGATTTGAAACTCATCAGTGATTCCCCATGGACTTAAGATAATGTTTATACTTTCTTCCATGACTTGTAAGATATTTTATGATTTGGCTTCTCTCTCATTTCCTATTATGTTTTTCTAGTTCAAGTTCAGCCATCCTGGCTGCCTTGTGCTTTCCAGAGTTGCTATGCTTTCTTATGCCTTTTGGCCTTTGAATCTGCAGAAATGCCTCTGTCCCAAGTAGTGTGGTCAAATCTCCTTCAACTCTAGGCTTAAGTCAACTCTTCCCAAAACTTTTCCTGTACCTTCCACCTCTCCTCAGCACTGGGCTAGAGGGGGATTCTCCCTTTGGTTCCTTCTCTGAAGACCCATGAATGCCCTTGCATAAATCTCATGCTCCTGAATCAACCATAATGCCAGCCTGTCCTGTTTACATTTTCTGCTCATATTCTGAAAACCAGTCTGTTAGTTTTTTGAGGTCACTGGGTAGTGTTTGCCTCTATAGTGCTCGTACATATTTGGGGTTTAACAACTGTTAAAAACAAGAAGGATTGAGAGCTACTGGTTAGCATTAAAGATAATGTACATACTTAAGATTAATTGGAAGTTGAATATTGATTGATGGTGAAATGGTTGAATAATTATCCATATTATTAAATATTTTGTATC
>SJYQ01095307.1:959511-978983 GCA_006410935.1 Redunca redunca | reverse complement strand
TTAACAGTCAACAGGTAAAAAAGTAAGCAATGCTATTCAGAAATTAATTTCAAGACAGATATGAACTTTTAGACAAACAAGAAACATAGGGAATAGTGCAGAAGAATATGTATCACTTTAGTGGCCTAGGGAATGTTTACAAAAATAGAGATTAAAAAAAAATTTTGCTGTGTGTCTTATATATAAGGTCTTTTGAATGCTTATATATGTATGAAATTAAGTCTGTAAAGATTTAGAACAAAATGTTAACAGTAATATTATTTGGTTGGTAGGTGACTTTTGCTTCTTCTTTTGGCTTATCTGTGTTACATAATTTCAAAACAATGAGCACATCTTATTTCCATAGTAGAAATAACATTATTTCTAAAAATAGAAGATAGTACGTAAAAAGTGGTACCATTAAGCTGTGTGATATCTGAATACCTAAGACTTGAAAAAGCAGTGGTAGTATGAAATGAATTAGAGTGAANATGGTAGTATGAAACTACAAAATGAATTAGAGTGAATCCATTTGAGAACGGTAGTTGTCACATAACATTTTTCTTCCCTTTTTGTAGCAAAGACTGAAGGAAGAGAAGGAAGCCAAGCGGGCTCATCTGGATGGGAGACATGACTACTTATTTGGGATTGTTGCGTCCTGTGTGGACCTAAACAAAACTGAAGTGGAGGATGCCATTCTTGAGGGGAATCAGGTGCGATGCATTTGTGTTCCCACTGACTTGATTATGGAGGAAACAGTTCATGTTGTCCTACAGCAGGGTCTGTGCTGGGCCTTAGGGAAGGGTGTCTGTTTCAACATGGACAGGACGCCATTCTGACTCGGTCCAGGTGATGGTGATGGCAGAATGAGCTTGGGGCTCTCCAGCTCTCCATGTTAAAATCATCATTTGAGTTCCATGATCCTGACAGAGATGTTTGTGTCTCTCTACATCCAGTGAAGCTGGGCTTGGGCGCCATTTTGGAATCTGAGGTTAGAGAACAGAATCTCCTCTTGGCTGCCAATTTATCTTTTTTTTTTTTTTTTTTTGAGTTTATCCTGTTCTATCCTGGGAGATTGAATCGTGCCATAGTTCCCTGCCAAAGACTTTGGTTTGGCAGCAGAATCTGGTTTCTTTTGTTCCTGACCTTGACTTCCATATTCTGCCATGTAGCAGGCCAGTTGGCAGACCTCTAGATGTACCCAGAACCTCATGGATAGGACGAAGCTGCTAGACGGTGGGGCATTCCTCAGTCATATGTGTTCTCATCACGGTGGTTTTCCAAGGTTATTGGAATTTAATGTTATTTTTCTATAGTCTGTTAGACTGCATTTTGAAAGGCGTGCTCTCTCTTTCTGATCTGTAATTGGGTGAAAAATTAAATATATCTGCCTTTAACAGCTCAGCACTTTAAGAAATTAGCCAATATTAGGGACAGTCTCTTTTCAGATGTGTGGATGTAGTGAATACTTTTATGATTCATCAGCTCACTTCTTTGAATTTAGCCTTTACTGTGGTAAGATGTTTATTCTTTGGTGGTTTTTACGTTATAAGAAATGTGCTCTATTTGGTTTAGGTAAACTGAAGTCTTACCCAAATAAGAAAGATGATAATAAATGCTGATTTAAACCTGGTTTCTGATTCAGAACAAAGCCATTACCTTGCCTTTCCTTTTTCCCAGCTTGAAAGAATCGATCAGCTTTTTGCTGCTGGAGGTCTTCGTCATCTCATGTTTTACTATCAGGATGTGGAGGTAGTGGAAACAGGTATTTAAAGTTGATGTCACATAACCCAGAAATGCGCTGTTAGATTTACCCAAGGATGCATGAAGCAGAGGCCACTGTGAGCACGTTTATCTTGGGGGATGGGACACGTGGGGAGTGGGGGGTGAGGCCCAGTGAAGCAGGTCCTGTTTTTACCTCAAGCAAAGGACAGATAAGGGTGGCTCTGTAGCCTGGTTGCTCTAACTTCAGTTGGGATATTTTGTTTTCCTTTTCAGGTTGTGCTGGTAGCTAGAGAATGATAAAATCATTTACATTTTGAGATTTCCTTTCCTTACATGTTAGTTTATTCTGTGCCATTATGTTCTAGAACTTCCACTGGGCATCTGTTTTTTTCTATTTCTTTTGAACATAGGAATTATTGCCAAGACGCATAACAGGAGTTTTTTTTAAATTAAATATCACATCATGTTTATTTCCTACTGACTGTGACTCAAATGAATAATATTGAATGACAAGTTTAGTCATTTTCACTTAAGATAAACTTGCAAATCTCTATGTGGATTCTATTGATATATCCCCTTATACTTTTATGAATTAATATAATTTTAAAGCCAAACTAGGGACATAAACATATTATGATTATATTAAAATATCATGGGCAATCCCTTTGTGACCTTTTTGATGAAAGAGAAGATAGTTGTTGCTCTTGGCATAGAATATGATCACGCTTTTTTGTTTAAAAACTGAGGAAATTAGGCATGCATAAGTGACTGGCATTTTCCTTAGATTATCTGTTTTATATTTTGTGGTCAGAAAGGGCATTGTATTTTGAGTAAAAAAATCAAAACAAAACAGAAATTTTGAGTCCCGTTCCAGATTGCAAAGCATAAGCTCAGTTGTTAACTGAGTGAATCTTAAGTTCGACCATGAACTATGCATGGGGTGAAGCTGGCCTTTGTGTGTCAGTCTTACATTGAAGACAGAGGGTTCAGGGGATGCAAACATAAGTGCAAGCTTGTTTTTGTTTCCCACTCTCCCTTTAAACCTTTTCAGTAGGAGCAGCTTTTCTTCTGAACTTAAATTGCAATTCAGACAACCCCATGAACTTTGCTGGATAGTTTTAGATAAAAATACAGAGTGAAGTAAGCCAGAAAGAAAAAGACAAGTACACATTAATGCATATACGTGGAATCCGGAAAAATGGTACAGATTAACCTATTTTCAGGGCAGGAATAGAGACTCAGATGTAAGAATGGACCTATGGACATGGGGAAGGGAAGGATGAATTGGGAGACTGGGATTGGCCTGTAGGCACTGCCATGTGTAACATAGATAGCTAGCAGGAACCTGCCGAATAGCACAGGGAGCTCAGCTAGGTGGTCTGTGATGACCTAGAGGGGTGGGATGGGGGATGGGTGGGTGGCAGGGAGGCTCAAGACGGAGGAGGCATACGAATGCATATAACTGATTCACTTCATGGTACAACAAAAACCAACACATCATTGTACAGCAACTATAACCCAATTAAAAAAAAAAAGAATAAAATTTCCCATGGTTGTGTCCAATTACAAACACAGCCTCAGTTCAGAAAGTAAAAACATCCAGTTGATCAAAACTAGTTGATCTAAAGCTAAATCTCTTCCACTCTTGGCCTTCCCCCTTCCCTTTCATCCCACCCACCCTTGCAGCAGAGGCCTCTGAGGGTCAGTATCTGCCCTGGGAGAGTTTCTCCTTCAACTCAACCTTCCACCCCCTACCCACATCCTGTTAACCACAGTTTCTGAGTGTGTCAGGGCAGAGATAAGAGGGAAGAGGGAGCAGCGATGTTTTTACTTGGCTGGCAGCTATCGTGAGCTAGCTGACCTGGAATTCTCTGGGCCTTGCTCAGATGAGAAGTCAGAGAAACAAAAGACGAAGTTAACTTGCTCCACGTAAATGGCTAGGATGTGCAGCTGGAGGTGGGAACCCTGGGAGGCTGACTGTGGAGCCCACATCAGCCATCACTTTGCTGTCCTGCCTCCCCTGCGCCTTTCTGACTGCGGTGATCTGAAGGCCAGCTGGATCAGAACAACAGGACGTAGAGGTTCTGTAGTTATAACTGGATTTGGATCTTGGCTCTCTTGGTGTGTGACTTGAGGCGGGTCACAGCTGTCTTCAGGGTTGCCAGCAGTTTTAAAAATGTAGACATGGGACCAGCCAGGGCTTCCCAGGTGATGCTAGTGGTGAAGAACCTGCCTGCCAGTGCAGGAGACGTAAGAGCCATGGGTTCAATCCCTGGCTCAGGAAGATCATGGCATGGCAACCCACTCCAGTATTCTTGCCTGGAAAATCCCATGGACAGAGGAGCCTGGAGGGCTACAGTTCAGAGGGTTGCAAAGACTCGGACATGACTGAAGACTTAGCACGCATGCATGGTACTGAGCAGAGGCTGTGACGCACAACATTTACCAATAGATGCTGTCTCCTCCCTCACCCTTTCTCACTGGCCCCATCAAGGATGACTTGCAGCTCCAGCAGGAATTTGCTCTGGACTGAACTCTCTTATTCCTATTTCTTCCATTTCTGTTTTTCCCTGGAGCACCAATTTTGAAGTGAACTTGTGGTCTGGAATGAAGCAGGTCCTTTTATTTACTTTTTATTCTTTATTTTTTATTGAAGTATAATTGACTTACAATATTATATTCGTTTCAGTTGTACAGTGCAGAGATTCGGTATTTTTGTCTGTCATATAATGATCACTATATAAAGCAGATCCTTTGAGATTCCTTTAGGGTTCAGGCTAGAGGTGGTCCAAGGGGTGGAGCTTGTAGGGCACCAGGATGAGTCAACATGACAATATTTTAACAGGGAAGCCTCATTCTAGGAGGTGACCACATGGACATAGTATAGCATTTGTGGGACTAAAATCCTTTGCATTTATAGGGCAACTTGGCTCTCCAGGAGGAGTAAATTCTGTCTCTGGAAAGATGAAAAAACCCAAGGTGTTCGTGACCGAGGGAAAAGATGTTGCTCTTACTGGGGTGTGTGTGTTCTTCATCAGGACCAACCCTGCCAGAGCTATCACCCCTGAGAACATCCATCGGGTAAGAGGCAACAGCTCCTGAATTACCAAAGATGACAAAAATTCTACCCCCAAGATACTTTCCCATGGAGACTACCACTGTATTCATTAAATATTTAAACTGCTTTCACAGAAATATTTTAAAACCAATTAAAGCAAGCAGTTAAGAGGATGGTTCCTTTAAATCTGTTGAATAAGAGGAATTAATATTCAATTTATTAATGAAAATTGATATAACATTGTATGTATCTGTGTGCATGTAAAACAGTGAGGCTTTTTTTCTTTCAAAAAGAATCTTGTGGGACTTCCCTGATGGTCCAGTGGCTTAAACACCATACTCTCAGTGCAGGGGGCCCAGGTTCAATCCCTGGTTAGGGAACTAGATCCTGTATGCCACAGCTAAGAATTTGCAAGCCGCAACTGAAAGTCCCAAGTGCCACAGCTAAGACCCAGTGTAGCCAAATAAATAAATGAATATTAAAAAAGAATTTCCTTTCTGGTTTACTTCACTCTGTATAATGGGCTTCAGTTTCATCTACCTCATTAGAACTGATTCAAGTGTATTGTTTTTAATGGCTGAGTAATACTCCATTGTGTATATGTACCACAGCTTTCTTATCCATGGACTGCTGATGGACATCTAGGTTGCTTCCATGTCCTGGCTATATAAACAGTGCTGCGATGAACAGTGGGGTACACGTGTCTCTTTCAATTCTGGTTTCCTCGGTGTGTATGGAGGGGGATTCAAGATGGGGAACATGTGTACACCTGTGGCGGATTCATGTTGGTGTATGGCAAAACCATACATAGTTTACAATACAATATTGTAAAGTAATTAGCCTCCAATTAAAATAAATAAATTTATATTAAAAAAGTAAAACAAATAAAAAAGGAATTTCCTGTACATCATTTACTTAATGGCAAATTTCATACATTTAAATTAGGATTTATTAAAGCAGCTACACCCTTGAACAGCACAAGTTTGAGCTCCCCAGGTTGGTTTACACATGGATTTTTTTTGGTAGAAATACTACAGTATTATATGGTCCCTGGCTGAATCTGAGGAAACAGAACCAGGCATAAGGAAGTTCAGATATGGAGGGCCGAGTATATGTTATACTTGAATTTTCTGACTGCGTGGAGGGTGGGAGCCCATAGCTCCCACATTGCTCAAGGGTCAACTGTGTAACTTTATTTTCTGTGTAAAGAGCATCTGTACAAGTCTCCTCTGTCCTCAACGGTTGCCTTGTCTGCTTACAGCAGATTAACTGGTAAACATCTGGTGTTCTATTTATTTCATGCTTTTATTTCAATGATTGCAATTTAGTATAAAGCTTATGTCTTAACTAGGGGTCAGAATAATAATTTACTGAACTGACAGGAGACCCGGGTTCGATCCCTGGGTCAGGAGGATCCCCTGGGGGAGGAAATGGCAACCCACTCTAGTATTCTTGCCTGGGAAATCCCATGGACAGAGGAGCCTGGTGGGCTACAGTTCCTGAGGTCGCAGAGTTGGACACGACTGAGCGACTAAGCACAGCACAGCTCATTTATTTACTTGGCTGCTCTGGGTCTTAGTTGTGGCATGTGGGATCTGGTTCCCTGACCAGGGATCAAACTTGGGCCCCCTGTGTTGGGAGCGTGGAGTCTTAGCCACTGGACTACCAGGGAAGTCCCTGCTTTAGTCATTTGGCAGGTCTTCATTTACGAATGACAGTGGCTAGATTGCCGTCAAAGACCCTTTTTATGCTAAACTTTTCTCCCCATTGTTTTGCAGGAGGTGAGCTTCAACATGCTTGACATCGCAGACGGGGGTCTGCTCAACAGCATGAGACGTTTGCTGTCTGACATCTTCATTCCCACTCTCAAAGCCACGAGCCATGGCTGGAGTGAGCTTGAGGGCCTTCCGGAAGCCTCCAGCCTTCGGCAGGAGTTCCTGGGCTCCCTGGAAGGCTTCGTGAGCATCCTGGCCAGCGCACAGGAGAGTTTGAAGGAGAAGGTAAGAACAATTATATTATTTCTTCAAAAAGTATCTGATGGTGAACAAATCAACACCCAGGTGTGTAATACTTCTCTTAGAGGGTCTTGATTCCACTACTTTGCAAATCTTGAAAATATACTGTGCGTGCTTTATTGTCCCTTGAAGAAGTGGTGGTGACTAGATTTAAATTCCTGTCATTTGGAGCAATGAATGCTTTGTGGGTTCCTTAGAAATACTGGCCATGGTGGAGAGTTTTACTCTGTCATGTCAGATGTTGGATTGAAAGAAGAGTATGAACTGCTGGTATTGCTCTGTAATTTAGAAGGAGAAATTTGGAGCCAGAGTGTGGTGTGTGTTTCGGGGGTGGTGGTGGTGGGGGAGGTTGGGGGTGATGATGATGGTAAGGATGGGAGGAAATTTTGAAGAGGGAGGAGGAGAGAAGAATGGATATATCTGAAGACAGTGGGTTGGGTCCTGTGATCCAGCCAGTGATCTAAAGGGCTGTTAAGAATAAGTTTGGCAGGGACTTTCCTGGTGGTCCAGTGGATAAGACTCCATGTGCCAAATGTAGGAGGCCTGGGTTCAATCCCTTGTCAGGGAACTGAAAGTGAAAGTGTTAATTGCTCAGTCATGTCTGACTCTTTGCAACCCCATGGACTGTAGCCCACCAGGCTCCTCTGTCCATGGAATTCTCCAGAAAGAATACTGCAGTGGGTTGCCATTTCCTTCTCCAGGGATCTTCCCTACCTAGGGATCAAACCTGGGTCTCTCATGTTGGCAGATGGATTCTTTACTGTCTGAGACATCAGGGAAGCAGAGACTACTTGATTTTTAAAGACATAATAAGAAGGAAGAATACTGGAGTGGGTAGCCATTTATTTCTCCAGAGGATCTTCCTGACCCAGGTCTCCTTCATTGTGGGCAGATCCTTTGCTGTCTGTGCCATCAGTGAAGCCCCGCTGTCAGGGGACTAAGATCCCATATACTGCAACTAAGCCTATGTGCTGCAACTACAGAAGCCCGAGTGTCACAATGAAGACCCAGCACAACCACACACACACACACACACACAAAGAATAAGTTTGGCATTTGTGGGATTTGGCGTCACCTACAGTGAGCCTGTGTTAGTGATTCCTTGGGGTAGAAGGTGGGGTGGATGCTTTTGCATGGTGAATGCAAAACCATGACAGATGACAGCCTAGATCAGGCATGAGTGGGAGATACAGAAATGGACCCTGTGAGACCAATGACAAGATAATGCTCACTGCTCTCTAGGGAATACTGAGACCCTTCGGGACCTATTGGGATGTTGGCAGGGAGGCAGACAGTAGGCTTTCTAAACGATGTGGGATGGGAGAGTTGAGTAAATGATAGCCACACAGGGAGAGACGGTTCCAGCAAACATTTGAGTTATATTCACAGTTGACTATGATGCAGGCCACCTAAACACAAGTTGAACCAAATTAAATAGTTATTCTCCTGAAAAGAGTACTGCTTTCACAGGTTTCCACTTCGTATTGTGGTAGAGGTATTAAAAAAAGTGGCTGGATCTCACACAGGAGGGAGGCGATGTCACTTCATGAAATGCAGAAGCCTCCTCCATAAAACCAAGGCCAGGTCTAGGAGGCAGGTGGAAGGTGCAGTGTTGTGTGGGGGTGGTGGTGCTGAAATCTGAATTTAGAGGCTCACAGGGCTAGCTGCACCTTTCCCAGGAGGAAAATGTCCTTTTTAATTACTGAGGTACTTCTGGATCGCGTGTGTGCCTGCTAAGTTGCTTCAGTCATGTCCGACTCTTTGTGACCCTCTGGACCATAGCCCACCAGGCTCCTCTGTCCTTGGGATTCTCCAGGGAAGAGTATTGGAATGGGTTGCCTTTGCCTTCTCCAGGCTCTTGGTTTGAAAACGAAAGTGAAAGTCGCTCAGTTGTGTCCAACTCTTTGTGACCCCATGGACTATACAGTCCATGGAACTCTCCAATCCAGAATACTGGAGTGGGTAGTTTTTCCCTTCTCCAGGGGATGTTCCCAACTCAGGGGTTGAACCCAGGTCTCCCGCACTGCAGATGGATTCTTTATCAGCTGAGCCACCAGGGAAGCCCAAGAACACTGGAGTGGGTAGCCTATCCCTTCTCTAGCAGATGTTTCCAACCTAGAAATCCAACCAGGATCTCCTGCATTGCAGGTGAATTCTTTCTATGAGGGAAGTAAAAAATCCTGGTTTTTTTTCTTTTTTTGTCTGTTCCCTGCATGTGGTAGGTCCCTGACCAGGGGCTGAGCCCAGGTTCCCTGTAGTGGAAGCATGGATTCTTAACCACTGGACCACCAGGGAAGACCACTTTGGTTTCTCTGTCAAGTCAAAATTGAACACACCTTCTTTCCTACCCCTCTCTACCCCTCCCTCCCCAAATGAATCTGTGTATTTGCCATTGAACTCAGTAACCATAAGCTTTTTTCTTCTTTTGAACAGGGACATGAGAGTCTGGTTAGTTTCAAAAAAGAATGTGATAGATTAGAGATTACCCTCCCCTCAGTCATTTCTTTGAAGGTCCCCATTTTCTTTGGTTTCATGGGTTGAATCTTTAATTTCCAAAGTGAAAGTAGCTCGTGTCCAACTCTTTGCAACCCCATAGACTGTAGCCTACCAGACTCCTCCCTCAATGGGATTCTTCAGGCAAGAATACTCGAGTGGTTGCCATTTCCTTCTCCAGGGGATCTTTCCAACCCAGGGATCGAACCCAGGTCTCCCGCACTGCAGGGAGATGCTTTAACCTCTGAGCCACCAGAGAAGCCCTATCAATTCCTGAGTTCTGTGATATCTGTCTGTCTGTAGTTCACTCTTTTTTTTTTGACCCCAAATTTTAATTCAGACCAATCAGCTTTACTGGTGTGCTCAATGGCTAAGGAGGATTCCTACACTGATTTCATGAGCGTTTCCCGGGGAGCAGGGTAGTTAGAGAGAATTTCCTTAAGATCCTTCTGGATCAGCCAGAAGTGTGTGTGTGTGTGTGTGTGTGTGTGTGTGTGTGTGTGTATAGTGTGTAAAGTAACATCATCTTATTCTTTAACTTTCATTATAATTAGGTGAACCTTCAAAAGTGTGACATATTTGAACAGAAAACCTTGAAGGAACCCATAGACTTCTTGACTCTAGCTAATAACCCTGAGACTATGGAAAAAATAGAAGGTTGTATGAAAGTATGGATCAAACAAACAGAACAGGTAATTTTCAGAAACCAAACATCAGAAACTAGCTCTCTGAACACTGACTACTTCAATGCCATGTGGCTGAACCAGCCAGTGGAAGAAGGTTATATCACATCCCTGTTCCATCTGCCTAAGTATTTTACTGCAAGTCCCTAAAAATGGTTCATTGCAATGTTAATTTATCGTCATTAGTTAAGAAGAGATAGTAAGAATTCTAGGAGATGACAGTAAATGACTTTATATACTTGTCTACCTAAAAGACTGCAGTTGGCCAGGTTTTTCCTCAAGATGTAGTTACTTTGGAGAGAATGCCTATAGGAGTACAGGAGTTTTCTAATTCAATGTGTCTTCCAAAACAAAGCTTGGGACTTAATTGTTAAAAAAAATTTTCAGAAAAGTGAAAGCTAGGTGTTACATTCAATTATTGATGTTATTTTTTTTTAATTTTTATTTTAACTTTAGTTTACTTTACAATACTGTATTGGTTTTGCCAAACATTGACATGAATTCACCACGAGTGTACATGCGTTCCCAAACATGAATCCCCTCCCACCTCCCACCCCATAACATCTCTCTGGGTCCTCTCCATGCACCAGCCCCAAGCATCCTGCATCCTGCATCGGACATAGACTGGCGATTCGTTTCTTACATGATAGTATACATGTTTCAATGCCATTCTCCCATCTCATCCCACCCTCTCCCTCTCTCTCTCCCCCAGAGTCCAAAAGTTCACTCTATAGATCTGAGTCTCTTTTGTTGTCTCGAATACAGGGTCATCATCACCATCTTTCTAAATTCCATATATATGCGTTAGTATACTGTATTGGTGTTTTTCTTTCTGGCTTACTTCACTCTGTATAATCGGCTCCAGTCAATAACGGAAATTAATCAAATGAAGGCATGAGGACTTTGCAAGGTTGTATTTCTCTGAGGTTCTAAGTGAATAAGCCAAAGAAAGTTTCTGAGATCAGGTCCTCCAAAAATTCATGAAAGCTCCTCAAACAAGTAGTTTTCACTTAGAATGAGTCAACTAAATTTTTGTTGAAATTAAAGAAATGGATACATCTCAAGTTAGTAAAAGGCTGTCATTCAAAGCATGCAAATGAATTAAAATATATCATGACTCAGACAGCAGAATTTACTTCTTTCCTTATATTTTGGTTATGTGTAACTTTTAACTCTCCAGCCGACTTGCTGGCTCATGGTTCTCGGGTGCATTCACAGGTCCTTGCTGAAAACAACCAGCTGCGGAAGGAGGCGGATGACCTTGGGCCTCGAGCAGAGTTGGAGTACTGGAAAAAAAGACTGTCTAAATTTAACTACCTTTTGGATCAATTGAAGAGCCCAGATGTGAAGGCTGTATTGGCAGTGCTTGTTGCTGCCAAGTCGAAACTTCTGAAGGTTGCTTTTTGCTTTATGAAGTGGGAATGAAAGGTCTTTATGCATATGTCATAGAGTAATTAGGAACAGAAAAATGTTATTCTACCTTAATGAAAAAGCAACTTTAAGATTAAATGATACTGCCCTTTTGTAATTTTATAAACTGTAGAAATAGCCTTTGAATGAAAGGCATTTATTGGCTGGTGTACACGTATGCGTGGGATTCCCTGGTGGCTCAGATGGTGAAGATTCCGTCTGCAGTGCAGGAGACCCGAGTGTGGTCTCTGGGTGGGAAGATCCCCTGGAGAAGGGAATGGCTACCACTCCAGTATTCTTGCCTGGAGAATCCCATGGACAGAGGAGCCTGGCAGGCTACAGTCCATGGGTGTTGCAAAGAGTTGGACACAACTTAGTGATTAACACATACGCACACACACATATGTATCTGTATTGCTAGAGGGCATTGCAAGTCATTAATATGTGACATAATAGCATGATTATATATTATGAATTCAGACCAATGAGGAGTAGTAATAAAGAAGGCTTAAACTATTCTAATTGTTTTTTTAGAACTGGTGTATTTGTTTTATATTCCTGTGTAGCAAATTACCCAAAACTTCATCACCTGAAACAGTAAATATCACCATATAGTCTGTGGGTCAGGGGTTTGGGTGTGGATTGTTGTTATTAGGTAGTCACTGAATTGTGTCCGATTCTTGTGCGACCCCATAGACTGTTGCCCACCAGGCTCCTCTGTCCAAGGGATTTCCCAGGCAAAAATACTGGAGCAAATGGCCATTTCTTCTCCAGGGAGTCTCCCTGACCCAGGGGTTGAACCTGCATCTCCTGCATTGGCAAGTGGAGTCTTTACCGCTGAGCCACCTGGGAAGCCCTTGGTGTAGCTTAGCCGGGATCATCTGACTGGAGATCTCTTAAGGTTGTTGTTGGGATATTGGCTCACCTGAAGGCCTGACTGGGGGAGGATCTTCCACCAGGTTGCCCATGTGGGATTCAGTTCCTTGCTGTCTGTTGGCTGGAGGCTTCCTTCAGTTCTTGGTCATAGGGATTGTCAGCTGCTGCTGCTGCTAAGTCGCTTCAGTTGTGTCCGACTCTGTGCGACCCCATAGACGGCAGCCCACCAGGCTCCCCCATCCCTGGTATTCTCCAGGCAAGAACACTGGAGCGTCAGAGGGAGGTGCAAAATGGACTCAGCAGGCTGTGGAGGAGAAGACATGTAGATGTAAATGAAAGTGCTGCCCCCTCTCCCCCACCCCCCAATGCTCTGTCCTAGTTACTGAATAGATTTCATGAGAGAAGGCTTGGAAGAGATACCTTTAAACATTTAGTAAAAAACGTTTAATTGCTCTTCAGCGAGGCAATGCCCCTCGCCCCTCTGGATTGAGTTCTATGTAAGAGGCACAGGAGAGACAGAAAGTCGGACCCCTGGGCTTGTGATGATTTTTATGCAGCTGTTAGTTGGAATTTTTCTATTAATAATTACGTTAAAATTTCCTTCCTGTACTGTGTGTAGACATGGCGGGAGACGGATATTCGAATCACGGATGCAGCTAATGAAGCAAAGGACAATGTCAAGTATCTGTATACACTTGAGAAGTGCTGTGACCCCTTGTACAGTAGTGACCCTGTGAGTCGAGATTTCCGCCTCCTTAGTCTTCTACTCGTGACCCTTTTACACTAGCTGAAATGAGTGTGGAGTTTGGTTCATGAATATTGCAGTTTGTTGGAAAAGTCTTAGAAAACCTCTTTTTACTCTCAAGAAAATTATATGTGCGTGTATATGCATACATGTATACACTGATGTTGAAGCTGAAACTCCAATACTTTGGCCACCTGATGCGAAGATGTGATGCTGGGAAAGATTGAGGGCAGGAGGAAAAGGGGATGACAGAGGATGAGATGGCTGGATGGCATCACTGACTCGATGGACATGGGTTTGGGTGGACTCCAGGAGTTAGTGATGGACAGGGAGGCCTGGCGTGCTGTGGTTCATGGGGTCACAAAGAGTCAGACACGACGAGCAACTGAACTGAACTAAAACATATATATGCATATATATACATGTCTATTTCTACATATCTCTTTCAACATAAATATATATATTTTCCTATGTTTCTAAGATATACATTATATTTTAAAAACATTTATTGTATATTCCATTTCCCATTAAATATAGCAATTGACATCCTTTACTCAAAACAACTGTGGGAGGAATTATTGGCTGATTTTTTTAAAAAAAATCTTTTAACTTTCATTTGTTCCTGGTTTTATTTATTATAAAATTAACTGCTAACACAATCTCCTTGTCCTTAACAGAACGTTAGTGTTTCTTGCACTGAGACAAAATTTGATTAACTGCATATGACTAAATAATCAAGATGAAATTACCCCTCAATGTGTTATATTTATATAGCGTGTTAGATAATATTTTAAAATTTAAATAAAAGTCTTTTACCTAAATTTTATTCTAACGAGGACAGAGTGATTAGCCTGTTAGAATTTTGCTGACTTTGATATGTTGCCCTGAAAAGTTTTGTGCTGTCTTCTAGATATCCATGATTGATGCTATTCCTACTCTTGTAAATGCAATTAAAATGATCTACAGCATCTCTCATTACTATAACACCTCTGAGAAGATCACGTCTCTGTTTGTAAAGGTAAGAGCCTAGTGTAGAGTCCGTGGTCACTTAGATTTCCTTGTCAATGGTTAATTTTGTTTTTTATAATTAGAAATTACCACATTGGCATAATCCAATGTCTCTGTATCCTACAATTTACCAAAAAGACTTAATCTCTTGATAGAAGTAGAATTAAGAGTACATGGGAAGCTGATTTTAGCAAATCATAAAGCACTATTTCCTAAAGTAATAATTATAAAAGATATTATATTATTTATGTAATAAAAATGGAAAAAGATTCTTTTTAGAATTTCTTTCCCTATGTTATTTAACACATGATTTCTTCCTATTGGGTGAATTTTAATTAAGAAAAGCTATATTTAACTGGCTATCTTCAGTTTCATATTTTATGTGCTGCTGTTCCAAATTTATTTCATGCCACAGTTGTTTACTTGGTGTTATTAGAACAGTAATCATGGTAATAAAAGCCACTGCAATGTTCCAGTAATCCATAAAGCAATTATAATGATTCTGCCAGAAAACATAATGATGTTTAAACCTTATGTCCTAACTCATAAGTGTTTACGGTGAACATTGGTGCTTTTCCCATTTCCTCTCTAAGAAGGAAATGACTTTTTCATTACCAAGGTGAAAATTTTAAATGTATGAAAATAGAAGCATTTCCCACTCCTCAGGACTGTGTTCAGTTCAGTTCAGTTCAGTTCAGTCACTCAGTCATGTCCAGCTCTGCGACCCCATGGACTGCAGCACATCAGGCTTTGCGGTCCATCACTAACTCCTGGAGTTTACTCAAACTCATGTCCATTGAGTTGGTGATGCCGTCTAACCAGCTCATCTGCTCTCATATTTGGGTAGAAAGGAGGGGAACTCACAAGATCCTTTTCCATCCTCCTCAGACTTTAATGTTATGTTGGAGTCAGGAGAGGTGTTCCCCGAGTACAAGACTCAAAAGTCAATTTGTGTTACGATGCATGTCCAGGTTTCATGCACTTTATTTGCAAGGCTTGTTTTAGAACCTAATTGTGAGACCTAATTGTGAACCAAATTCTCTCATTTTCAAAAACCTTTCGTTATGAAAAATTTGCAGCAGGTACAAAAGGAAATATAATTGTATACTGGATCCCCTTGTACTATCACCCAGATTATCCACTATCAGCACATGGCCAGTCTTGTTCCACCTAAACTTTGCACTGCAATCCCAGGCATACATACAGCACAGTCATCCCATTTTTCTTTTAATTAATTACAAAATCCCCAATAGAATTCTGAAGTTTTTTTTTTTTAAGTTTAAAGGGATAAAATGTTGGCTTTACATACATTATATTTACTCTTTTTTCTATTGTCTTCTGCATTTGACGTTTCTGCTACAGATCATGGTGTCATGAAATGATCAGGGTGGACAGTTCTTTTCATGGCACTTGGAAACTGAGTTAGATTTTTAGAGAAGGCTGCTAAAGAAAGAGACTTAGGAAAACTCTTGATAGCTTTTAGGTAGGGAAGTGGTTGGCTAAGACATTCATCCTGCATTAACGTGAAGGTCTGAATTATTGATTTTCTGTAGTGTCTCCAACTCTGTGATTTTATAAATCATTTTTTAAATATAAATTTATTTATTTTAATTGGAGGTTAATTACTTTACAATATTGTATTGGTTTTGCCATACATCAACATGAATCTGCCACAGGTATACACGTGTTCCCCAACCTGAATCCCCCTCCCTCCTCCCTCCCTGTACCACCCCTCTGGGTCGTCTCAGTGCACCAGCCCCAAGCATCCAGTATCATGCATCGAACCTGGACTGGCGATTTGTTTCATATATGATATTATATGAATCATTTTGATAATAGGAGCTTCCCTCGTGGCTCAGATGGTAAAAGCATCTGCTTGCAATGTGAAAGACCCGGGTTCGATACCTGGGTGGGAAGATCCTCTGGAGAAGGAAATTGCAACCCACTCCAGTACTCTTGCTTGGAAAATTCCATGGATGAAGGAGCCTGGTGGGGTACAGTCCATGGGGTCACAAAGAGTCGGACATGACTGAGCAACTTCACTTTCACTTTCTTTCACTTTTGATAATAGATGTGTAGAATTTAAAAAGGTTGTCTAGAAGCAAAGAGTAGAATGGTAGTTGCCAGGGGCTGGGAGAGTGTGGAAAATGGGAAGATGTTGGTCAAAGGCTGCAAGCTTAGAGTCGTAAGATGACTGAGTTCTGGGGTCTAATGTACAGCTTGAAAGTGAAAGTGAAAGTCACTCAGTTGAGTCTGACGTTTTGTGACCCCACAGTCCATGGAATTCTCCAGGGCAGAATACTCGAGTGGGCAGCCGTTCCCTTCTCCAGGGGATCTTCCCAACCCAGGGATTGAACCCAGGTCTCCCACACTGTGGGGAAATTCTTTACCAGCTGAGCCACAAGGGAAGCCCAAGAATACTGTAGTGGATAGCCTATGCCTTCTCCAGGGGATCTTCCTGGCCCAGGAATCGAACCAGGGTCTCCTGCATTGCAGGCAGATTCTTTACCAACTGAGCTATCAGAGAAGCCCCAATGTACAGCTTGGTGACTATGTTTAGTATTGTGTTGTATAGTTGAAAATTGCTAAAGAGCAGATGTTAAGATTTCTCAACACACACACACAAATAGTAATTATGTGAGGTGTGGGATGTGTTAATACTTGATTTGCTAATCATTCTGTTATGAATATGTATACCAAGCATCACTTGTATACCTTAAGCGTAGTACAAGATTTGTTTCTCAATTATACCTAAGTGAAGCTGGGAAAAAAGAGAGTTAGTGCTTGATCACAGTTGTGAAGGAAAAACATAAATCCAAAGAATTATTCACAGATGTCACACTCAGAGAGGTTAGAAGAGCTGAGGACCCTCTAGCCCAGTTTATGCTTGATGGCTGCTTACTGTACTTGACATCATTTCACTGAAAAATTCCAGGTGACCAATCAGATGATATCTGCATGTAAAGCTTATATTACCAACAATGGAACTGTTTCGATCTGGAGCCAGCCCCAGGATGTTGTTGTGGAAAAGATACTATCTGCAATTAAACTTAAGCAGGTAACAGTCAACTTAATAATATATTTAGAATTTTAAAATTATGTTTACATTGTTTTTGCCAATATATCTTTAATTTTTTAATTTTTATTTTAACTTTAGTTTACTTTACAATACTGTATTGGTTTTGCCATACATTGACATGAATCCACCACGAGCGTACATGCGCTCCCAAACATGAATCCCCTCCCACCTCCCACCCCATAACATCTCTCTGGGTCCTCCCCATGCACCAGCCCCAAGCATCCTGCATCCTGCATCGGACATAGACTGGCGTTTCATTTCTTACTTGATAGTATACATGTTTCAATGCCACTCTCCCATCCCATCCCACCCTCTCCCTCTCCCCCAGAGTCCAAAAGTCCACTCTACACATCTGAGTCTCTTTTGTTGTCCCGCATACAGGGTCATCATCACCATCTTTCNTCATTATTAGTGTAAAGGAATGCAAGGGATTTCTGTGTGTTGATTTTATATCCTGCAACTTGACTATATTCATTGATTAGCTCGAGTAATTTTCTGGTGGAGTCTTTAGGGTTTTCTATGTAGAGGATCATGTCATCTGTAAACAGTGAGAGTTTTACTTCTTCTTTTCCAATGTGGATTGCTTTTATTTCTTTTTCTGCTCTGATTGCTATGGCCAAAACTTCCAGAACTATGTTGAATAATAGCGGTGAGAGTGGGCACCCTTGCCTTGTTCCTGACTTTAGGGGAAATGCTTTCAATTTTTCACCATTGAGGATAATGTTTGCTGTGGGTTTGTCATATATAGCTTTTATTATGTTGAGGTATGTTCCTTCTATTCCTGCTTTCTGGAGAGTTTTTATCATAAATGGATGTTGAATTTTGTCAAAGGCCTTCTCTGCATCTATTGAGATAATCATATGGTTTTTATTGGCATTGTTTTTGCCAATATATCTTTTAAAAAAAGTATTTATTTATCTGACTGTGTCAGGTCTTAGTTGTAGCATGCAGTATCTTTAGTAGATCATGTGGGATCTTTCCTGGCTGTACACAGACTCTCTAGTTGTGACGTGCAGGCTTAGTTGCTCCAAGACATGTGAGATCCTAGTTCCCCTACCAGGGACTGAACCTGTGTCCTGCATTGCCAGACAGATTCTTAACCACTGGGCCACTGTGAAAGTCCTGCCAATTAAATAATTTATCAGTTATCATATCACGTGGCTGCATATGAAGTCACTTCAGTTGTGTCCAACTTTGCATCCTTATGGACTGTAGCCCATCAGGTTCCTGTGTCCATGGGATTCTCCAGGCAAAAATACTAGAGTGGGTTGCCATGCCCTCCTCCAGGGGATCTTCCTGATCCAGGGATTGAACACAAGTCTCTTATGTCTCTTGCATTGGCAGGCAGGTTCTTTAACACTAGTGCCACCTGGGAAGCCCAGTTATCATATTAGTGGTTGCTAAAAAGAATGATAATCTTTCACTGTTAAGAAAAGTTAAATGTCAGTAAATCAGCCCCCCAAATTTATTCACTTACTTTACCCTTTACGGGACCTTCTATGTCCCAACACCACACTAAGTACTAGAGATACAAAGATGAAGTTGTTTTCCTTAAGCTTCTTATAGACAAACAAGGAGCTAGATGAAGAGCTAGGCTTCTCCTAACATGGTGAGATGCAGGTGGAAAGGCTGCATCTTTGAGTTGTATTATGAACAGTTAGGAGTTTGAACTTCCCTGGTGGTCCAGTGGTTAAGACTCTGAGCTTGCAGTGCAGGGGGCACAGGTTCAATCCCTGGTCAGAGAAGTTCTGCATGCCTCATGGTCAAAAAAAAAAAAAAAAAAATTAGGAGTTTGCTAGGTTAGGAGTCAGGAAAAGATGACATCCCAGGTTCATGAATGAGTTGCTACAGAGGTATGAAATGGAAAGATTTTGTAATTCTACCCTAAATTTGCTATCACCTTCACTTAAGAGAATAAGGCTGATGTCTTTGTTGTGTTCCCTTTCTTGTATTTTGGTTTTTCATTTTAAGGAATACCAGCACTGCTTTCACAAGACAAAACAAAAGCTTAAACAAGATCCAAGTGAAAAACAATTTGAATTCAGTGAGATGTATATTTTTGGGAAATTTGAAACTTTCCACAGACGTCTTGCCAAGATAATGGATATCTTTACAACCTTCAAGACATACTCAGTCCTGCAAGATTCTAAAATTGAAGGGCTGGAAAACATGATCACTAAATACCAGGTACTGTACTTCAAAACTCAATTTACTACCCTTATCCATGAATAAAATTTTAATGTTTTTATGCAAATGACTATTTAGAATGCTTCAAATTATCAGTCTCTAATGCAAAAGATAAGCTTATGGCCCTTAAACAATAAAGCAGTTAAATTTATTTGAGAATTGTGCAATGATGTTAATATATATTCTTTTCAGGTATGTGATTATAAGAATGACT
>SJYQ01095307.1:919197-959365 GCA_006410935.1 Redunca redunca | reverse complement strand
AGTTGACACTGAATTCAGAGTGATATCTGATTATATCTGCAGTAAAGCATTTTATATGGATTCATGTTAAAAACTAATGAATATAGTCAGTTTTTTTCTTGTATGGGGACAGTGACACTAACCTTAATTTTTCTTTTTGTCCTTGAAAAGGACCATATAATTTACTGTCACTCATTGATTTTTCTCCTCTAACAGTTTAGGTCAATATAAGGAATCTTTTCGTTTCCTGAGTATATAAGATTCAGGGAGACAAAGAAAGACCTTTTCTATCTACCAGGAAATATTTTAGCTGAGCTGTATGTAATCTGCAAGGTGGAAAATCTATTCTTTGAAACTGACAGTTGTGCATGACAGAGATGGACTATATCCATTTGTATTTCAGTTTGGAATCTAATTAGTTTTCATTCTTAATGAAAAAATAAACTTTGGAGAATATTTCAAAGTTTATTTTTGAAGGAGAAATTGAACTGTACAGCCAAATGCAGATAAAGGCTATTCTAATCTGATAAAATACTGGGAAGAAAAATTGCTTTCAAAATCTCAAGTGGATGTATTAGACTGTAGTGAGATGAAATGTAGATGGCTTGTGAAAGTGTAAGGTGAGATTTTTGTATATTACAACCAATGGAAGAAGCTCAAAATCGTGGCCAGGGAAATGGCACTGAGGCTCCTGTACGGCTTCAGGGTCCTGCCCACCCCTCTGGCCGCTCTCCCTGCTCCTAGTCTCCTCATCCGGTGTTCTCCGGACGCAGGACGGGCCACCTCAGTCCACCTTTGGCCTTGCAGAGTCTTTCTTCTGGGAAGTTCTGCCACCGAATCATCACATGATTCTTTCCTCCCTGGCCTCCAGATCTTGATTAAATACACTCTCAGTTAAGTTTTCCTTGATCTCTATTTTACCTCACTCTATGTCATGTTACTTATCACTCTCTGAAACTATCCTGTTCATTTTTTGTGATAAACCTAGATCTCCCCTTTCCCCACTGATATAAGCTTTTATATCCCCCAAGATATAAAAGCTCCTGAGGGTGGGGATATTTCTTTGTTCTATTCTTTCCTGTATCTCCAGAATTTACTGGCATATAATGGGTGTGCAATAAATATCTGACAAGTAAATGATTTAGTAGGTTGAGTTTGATTAGTTGGTTTAAAGGTCATGGTTGCTCAGCTTATTTACTCAATATTTTTAAGTGGACAATTAAATCCAGTTATAGAGTAGAATTTTCTAAGGGCCCCAAATCCTTTAAAATACCACCTTAAATGTAGGAATATAGCTTTTCCATGTTTCTTTTATACACTTCCTGTAACATGATGGGTATCATTATATATATAGTTGTATTATATATAATTCTGTGTATATGTATAAAATTGAATGCTGTGCTTAGTCGTGTCCAACTCTTTGTGATCCTATGGACTGTAGCCCACCAGGCTCCTCTGTCCAAGGAATTCTCCAGGCAAGAATACTGGAGTGGGTTGCTATTTCCATGTGTGTGTATATACACACACACACACACCTACACACATGCAATTGTACACATATATTTTATATACACAATTATATATGTATATATATACATGCAATTGTATACATATATTGGAGAAGGAAATGGCAACCCACTCCAGTATTCTTGCCTGGAGAATCTCATGGGCAGAGGAGCCTGGTAGGCTACAGGCCATGGGGTCACAAGAATCAGACATGACTTAGCGACTAAACCACCATCCCCAACCTGCAGCCTGTATCTTTGGGGCTTTCCTGGTGGCTCAGTCGGTAAAGAATCCACCTACAATGTGGGAGACCTGGGTTTGATCCCTGGGTTGGGATGATCCCCTGGAGGAGGGCGTGGCAGAATCCCCATGGACAGAGGAGCCTGGTGGGCTACAGTCCATGTGGTCACAAAGAGTCAGAGATGACTGAATGACTAAGTACTACACATAGTACTACTATATGAATATACATGTACATACAGTTGTATGTACATACAACTGTATGTACAATTGTATACTTGATTATACAATTATAAACTATACATACAGTAGTAAACTCGGTTCAAGAATTTGTGCAACTTAGGCACTTTTGTCTATTGAGAGATTTGAGTTGATGTTTAAATGGAAATGGCTTTGAAGAAGTGTTTGTGGAAGCTGGTCCAACGTTCTTCATAAAAATTATATGCCTCTGTCAACAGTGTGAGCACCCGAGTTTGAGAATGGCTTAGTACCTGGTTAAGAATGATCACAGAGCGTTAGAGCTCATTATTCAGAGCAAACAAAACTTCAGATAATAGTATTTTCTAGAAGATGAGTTACCTAATCTGTACTCTTATAGTCACAGATTGCAGCTTTGCAGGGCAGGAGGAAGCAATTAATTCTAGAGATTCTTTAAATGGTAGATTGTGGTCTGATACTTTATTTAGGACATTTGAAGCTTGGAAGGTAGCTTTTCACCTGTTGCTACTATAATATAATTGTGCTCTTCCCAAGTTTTTTGCATTCTGTTAAAGTCTATTTTCTGAGAAGACAAACTTTTTAATGAAAAGTATTTTAGCAAATTCTACATTATGCTTCCTTTTTATTATTTCAGATGTAATTTCTAAGAAATTTTTAGACAGGACATCTACTTTTCAGATGTGGTGTTTACTTATTTAAAATTTTTCTTCAAAAATACATAAAGTCTCATGAAAATGCTTCCAAGTGGTTTCTCTGAATGCACCAGGCAACATTATACTACCTATAATATGCATGATGCAATGAGAATAATTAAAGAAATAAGGCTCCCCTTAAGTTGATTTTTGGGGAATGATAACCCAGGCTGTATATTTAAAGGTCTTATTTATATAAATAATGCAAGAACATTGAAATATTGTCTTATTTGTTTCCTACTATTTCAGGGTATTGTTGCTACCATAAAGAAAAAAGAGTATAATTTCTTAGACCAGCGGAAAATGGAATTTGAGCAGGATTATGAAGAGTTTTGCAAGCAGATTAATGACCTTCATGTAGGTTGTATAATAAAATTCCTGTTGACAGTCCGGTGTTTACTTTTTCCATTCTGTGTCATGCTGCTAATCATTACCCATTCAGAAGGAAGAGGCATCTTCATCATGGAGGTGACCGATAGCGAGCTTGGCCTGCATTTTATCACTTCAGACGAATAATTGAAGGTTCTTTCTCATGGATTAAAGGGTCATAAATATAGCTCTGGATAACGAGCTGTAATCACAGATTTCTGCATGTGTTTCATTTTAGATCTTAGAAAATTAACTGTTATCCTCTGTTGAAATGTAGTGTTATTAGAATATAGAAATTAGTTTCCATTTGTTTGCTACTTTATAGCAGTGATTATGACCAACGATAGCTTGAGCAAATGGTCAGCGATGTTCGGCGGATTCCAAAGGCAGGAGGCTAGCTGGCCTTGAAATGGTGGTACCAGGGCTGACTCAGCACCTTGACCCGT
The DNA here is from genome assembly GCA_006410935.1 of Redunca redunca. Taxonomy (NCBI): domain Eukaryota; kingdom Metazoa; phylum Chordata; class Mammalia; order Artiodactyla; family Bovidae; genus Redunca; species Redunca redunca. The sequence goes on along the minus strand of SJYQ01095307.1, from coordinate 955,914 downwards.
CTTGGTCTTAAGGCCCCATTCTTTTCATTCTCCTGCCCTTCCTCCTGCTTTCCCCACTCTCTCTGCTCACTGCAGATCAGCCCACAGGAGCAGGTTACGGCCAACAGCAGTTTCTGAGGACATACCATGGACCCACTCTTAGCTCCCAATGTCTAAGGACGGGTTGGCTTGGTCAGAGTTCCAGTGTTGTGCCTCATTACTGTGGGGTCGTATGGTAAATGCAGAGGGCATGGGACCCCTTGGCATGGCTGGGTGTATTTATTACCAGATGAGGAGAGCCAGGGAGGGTAAGGTTGGGAGACACACTAGTGGATGCCCACCTTAATCAACATGCAGACTTCGTCCCATGCTTTCTGATGATAAAATGAAAATGGCTGTTCTGTTCCTTCTTTTCCAGAATTTTTGGCTTGAAATATGTTTGTACACTTCAAGGGAGAAAGAGCTCTGAGTCATTTTTGAAAGGAAGGGTTCAGTGTAGAAGGCATTATAATAAAACTTGCTAGTTCTGTATGTGAGGTCTGTTCTAGGCATTTTATAGGTGTTAATTCACTTAATACTCACAATAATCTGATAAGGTGTGTATTTTTATTACACTGTTTCTGGAAAGGAGGAAACTGAGGCACAGTGAAGTTAAGTGGCTTCCCCACAGTCACAGAGATGTTGACTGGGAGGCAGCCTGGCTCTAGGATTCAGGTTTTTAACCATTATTTTATAAGACAAATTTCAGGTGATGGAAAGATAGAGTGCTTGTAATAATTTAAGCAATGACCTCTTTGGGGGCTGACTCAGACGTAAGGCCTGTGGATCTTGATCTCTTGTGGGAAATTGATGGCAATGGCGGATCCTAGGTGTGTGCTCCATGGCCAGTGCTGATTTGTCGAGTCTTTGTGTGTCCTAGCAGGTTCTGATCACATAGTACTGGAGTAGTTTGTATGCTGGATAGAGGTAGATGGTGAACACCTTGAGGGCAGGAATTGTGCTCATTCCTATCTATGTCTCCAGGCCCTAGGGGATAGGACTTTATATAATTGGAGACCAAAGGATGTTTGCTGAGTTAGTGTATGATTTGCTGGATGGCATCACTGACTCAGTGGACGTGAGTCTGAGTGAACTCCCGGAGTTGGTGATGGACAGGGAGGCCTGGCGTGCTGCGATTCATGGGGTCACAAAGAGTCGGACACGACTGAGCGACTGAACTGAACTGAACTGTGATAAGAACTAGTCCCGGGTGGCTCAGTGGTAAAGTGTCCGCCTGCAATGTAAGAGCTGCAGGTTCAATCTCTGGGTCAGGAAGGTCCCCTGGAGAAGGGAATGGCTACCCACTCCTGTATTCTTGCCTGGAGAATCCTGATGGACAAAGGAGCCTGGTGGGCTACAGTCCAAGGGGTGACAAAGGGTCAGACACAACTTTGCCACTAAACCACCACTACCACCATCAGACACTGTTAAGTGAAATAGGTCAGGCAGAGAAACACAACTGTGTGATGTCACTTATATATGGAATCTAAAAAACACAATAAACTAGTGGATATAAGAAAAGAGAAGCAATTCATAGATATAGAGAATAAACTACTGATTACCAGTAGGGAGAGGGAAGGGGAGGCAAGATATGGGTAGGGGACTAAGAGGTATAAGCTATTAGGTATAGAGTAAGCTACAAGGATATATTGTACAACATGGCGCATATAGCCAATATTTTACAATAACTATAAATGGAGTATAACCTTTAAAAAAATGGGGTATAACCTGATGTTGAAGCCGAAACTCCAATAGTTTGGCCACCTGATGCAAAGAGCTGACTCATTTGAAAAGACCCTGATGCTGGGAAAGATTGAAGGCAGGAGAAGAAGGGGAAGACAGAAGATAAGATGGTTGGATGGCATCACCAACTCAATGGACATGAGTTTGAGTAAACTATGGGAGTTGGTGATGGATAGGGAGGCCTGGCGTGCTGCAGTCCATGGGGTTGCAGAGAGTCAGACATGACTGAGTGACTGAACTGAACTGAACCTTTAAAAAAATCACATCCAATTCCCACATATATTAGGACATCAGATTTGGAAAAAAATCACAGCTTTTACTTTAAATGGCACATAAACTAAATGACACAATGAAATATTTGTTTTAAGAAAAAATGGAAAAGAAAGATAATTATGGATATGATAGCAAAACATAAGAACTAGATTTATTGTAATTAAATTAATTATGTAAATAAATTAATGTAATTAAACATCAGTAACCTCAGATATGCAGATGACACCACCCTCATGGCAGAAAGTGAAGAAGAACTAAAGAGCCTCTTGATGAAGGTGAGAGGAAAGTGAAAAAGTTGGCTTAAAGCTCAACATTCAGAAAACAAAGATCACGGCATCCAGTCTCATCACTTCATGGGAAATAGATGGGGAAACAGTGAAAACAGTGGCTGACTTTATTTTTCTGGGCTCCAAAATCACTACCATCAGATGGTGATTGCAGCCATGAAATTAAAAGACGCTTACTCCTTGGAAGGAAAGTTATGACCAACCTAGACAGCATTGAAAAGCAGACACATTACTTTGCCAAAAAAGGTCCATCTAGTCAAGGCTATGGTTTGTCCAGTGGTCCTGTATGGATGTGAGAGTTGGACTATAAAGAAAGCTGAGCGCCGAAGAATTGATGCTTTTGAAGTGTGGTGTTGGAGAAGACTCTTGAGAGTCCCTTGGACTGCAAGGAGATCCAACCAGTCCATCCTAAAGGAAATCAGCCCTGAATATTCATTGGAAGGACTGATGCTGAAGCTGAAACTCCAATACTTTGGCCATCTGATGCGAAGAGCTGACTCAATTGAAAAGACCCTGGTGCTGGGAAAGATTGAGGGCAGGAGGAGAAGGGGACGACAGAGGATGAGATGGTTGGATGGCATCACCGACTCAGTGGACATGGGTTTGGATGAACTCCAGGAGTTGGTGATGGAAGGGAGGCTTGGCATTCTGCGGTTCATAGGGTCACAAAGAGTTAGACATGACTGAGCGACTAAACTGAACTGAACTGAAACATGCATTGACTGTACATTAAATGCATGTTAGGCTTCTATGCTGTAGGTAATGGGTACAGAAGTAGATAGAGTTGATTGGCCCTTAAAGATCACATCTGACATGTAACATGATTGAAATATAAGTACATATATGTTAGAACAAAGTCATGAATATATCTTAAAAAGGGCAAATATTGGCTAAAATGACTAATTATAAAAGTGTAATATTCTGATACTGTACCAGCAAGTGAGGATTCAAAGATAAGTTGACATGTTCCAAACAAGTCCTAGAGAACTTATTTTTTTAATATAAATTTATTTATTTTAATTGGAGGCTAATTACTTTACAATATTGTATTTGTTTTGCCATACATTGACATGAATCAGCCACGGGTGTACATGTGTTCCCCCATCCTGAACCCCCCCTCCCACCTCCTTCCCTGTCCCATCCCTCTGGGTCATCCCAGTGCACCAGCCCTGAGCACCCTGTATCATGCATCGAAACTGGACTGGTGATTTGTTTCACATATGGTAATATACACTTATAAGGAGGACAGGTGGATTCTTTACCATCTGAGGCACCAGGGAAGCCCCGTAAAGATTTACTGTGTCCCAAGTCAGAGAGATGGTCAGAGGAACCTGGTGGGCTACAGTCCACAGCATCACAAAGAGTCGGACATGACTTAGCGGCTGAGCACTATGATTAGTGATACTAAGCATCTTTTCATGTGCTTGTTGGCTCTCTGTGTATCTTTGTATAAATTAAAGGGAGGGGGTGGAAGCATTGTGAATGCTCTAGTTCTGCATAGTTTGTGATTGGATACTTTTATATAGTGATAACCTCTGAGGGTTTATTTAGGTAGGCTAACTGTACAGTTCTTCAGTTCAGGAAGATATCATGGTCCTAAGATGCGCCGTTTGCTGTAGAAATATATGGTCCAGTAACCCTGGGTCCTGCCATGGCACCAGCCCCCTGACTGCTCTGGCTCTCAAGCTCTCTTTGTCTGGCTTCTGGACATTTATCTTTCTTTAAGCTTAGATGAGCATTGCATTGCTGCTGTATTTTGTCCTATAGGGTGTGTGTTTGTAGAGAATGGGGAACTCTTTTATCTTGTTGCTAAACAGGATTTCTTTGCAATGCTAACTCGTTCATTGTCAGACTTCATTCTGTTTCAGAAAGAGTTGCAGAAGTTCATGGATGTGACATTTGAAAAGATTCAGAACACAAATCAAGCTCTAAGTATGTTAAAGAGATTTGAAAGGTAAAAATTTGAAAGATTTCTAAGTTCTGTTTTCCAAATTGGGATAATATGAACATAGTTTAGCTTACATTATTATTGTTATTATTATTTCATATTCTAATGGGAAGGAAATCCTCTCTTGACAATCTGAATAACAAGACCACAGATGTAAGTTCTTCAGAGGATTACGGGTTTATTTCCTCTCAGCTTTGAAGTACCTTGTGACTGCCTATCATAATAGCAGTTAATGTTTAAGTAATTTGAAGAAACTCTTACCAATAGTTTTGACTAGGTTTTAAGGACTGATACTATTAAAAAAAAAAACAAAAAACTGAAACACTTCAGGGAATTCCCTGGCGGTTCAGTGGTTAGGACTCTGCATTCTCACTGCCAAGGGCCCAGGTTTACTTTCTGGCTGGGGAAGTAAGATCCCACAAGACATAAAAAAAAAAAGAAAAAAACCAAAACCAAAAAAACTCACAGCCACTCTATTGCCATATGATTGATGGACTGATTCCATTTTGATTTTGTTTTATAATTTTGTTTTAAGGTCTTTATTGAATTTGGACTTCCCTTATGGCTCAGACAGTAAACAGTCTGCCTGTAATGGGGGAGAGAGGGCTTCGCTCCCTGGGTCGGGTTGATGGTGTGGAGAAGGACATGGCAACCCACTCCAGTATTCTTGCCTGGAGAATCCCATGGACGGAGGAGCCTGGCGGGCCACAGTCTGTGGGATCACAAAGAGTTGGACACGACTGAACAACTAACGACCCTTAAATTTGTTGAAATGTTGCTTCTGTTTTATGTTTTGGTTTTGGGCCACAAGACGTGTGAGATCTTAGCTCCCCAAGCAGGGATCGAACTGACACCCCCTGTGTTGGAAGGGGAAGTTTTAACCATTGGACTGCCAAGGAAGTCCCATTTCTCTTTTTTATCATGCCAAGTAAATACTTCATTCTCTTCCATCAGCAGATATATATATGTATTTTGGCTGTTCAAGGTAGTTCTTTTATGTATTGATAGGACAAAAAATTAGTAAAAATATAAAAATGCAATTTTCAAGTTTCACTTACAAGACATATATAGGTTCCATACAACAATATTTATGAAGAATAACTATAGAATAGTCCATAAAAAATGAGTTAAAAATTTCAAATACCGTTATCATATGGACCAAGTTTCTTAACCACAGTGCAATTAAATTAGACCTCAAAAACGTATGCTTAGAAATTTTAGGTCTCCTCTTTTGAATTAAAAAAACTCCTAGAAATTTAAATATATTTAGATCTAAACAATAATGAAAAGACAAGATACCAAGTCTCCTGCCATGCAGTTAAAAAGATAATAAATATGTCAGCATATGTTTTAAAATAAGTCTTAATAGACAGAAGTTCTCAATATCATCCCATTAATTCAAGCCTTTCACTTTTTAAAAAAATAACAGATTGAACATACCTAATCTTGGTATTGATGACAAATACCAGCGTATCCTTGAAAACTACGGGGCTGACATTGATATGATCTCGAAGCTGTATACAAAGCAGAAAAATGACCCACCTTTGGCTCGAGACCAGCCTCCCATTGCTGGGAAGATTCTGTGGGCACGGCAGCTCTTCCACAGGATTCAGCAACCGATGCAGCTTTTCCAGAAGCACCCATCCGTGCTCCGGACTGCAGAAGCGAAGCCAGTGATTCGCAGTTACAACAGGGTGGCCAAGGTCCTCCTGGAGTTTGAGGTTCTCTACCACAGGGCGTGGCTTCAACAAGTGAGTCTGACTTAACGCTCTACGGTGATGCTGCCCCTGTCAGATCCATGGGGAATCCTCTACTACCCTGGGCAGTTTTACTCCTGTAGAAAGTTGACTTTGTGTCTATTTTATAAGACAGGGGTTGGTTGACTGCAAGTACTCAGTCAAAGAGTATAATATGTTCATGAAGGAAAATAATTTCTAATTTTGGAAAAAAGATCATAAAGCCAGGTAACAGAAACTTATTTTTATTTAATTTATAAACTCCTAAGGAAGAAGATCTTGTTTATTGCTTTCTTTACCTGGTTGATTAGGATTTCTTTTTTTGTTTTTCCATTAAGCTCCTTTTCTCTCCATTAAGTGTCCATAAACACCAGCATGCCTGTTAAGCAAAGTTTTAATTTTTATTTGGTCATACTTAGTTCAGTTCAGTTCAGTCGCCCAGTCATGTCTGACTCTTTGCGACCCCATGAATCACAGCACGCCAGGCCTCCCTGTCCATCACCATCTCCTGGAGTTCACTCAAACTCACGTCCATCCAGTCGGTGATGCCATCAGCCATCTCATCCTCTGTCGTCCCCTTTTCTCCTGTATTACTAGGTTAATCCAATTATATTTCATACCTTACCAACACTTGTATTTCTTGGTAGATTGGCGGGAAGTATTTTGGAGGATAAAATTCAGGCTAACAAGGCCTCTAAAATGGTATCTCACTTTCCTAGTTCAACTTTTGGTGTTGGATCAATAACAGAGATGTCTCTGTAATGTTTTTCATTGCTTTTCTAGATAAATGAAAACTGAATTATGTAGGTTTTTTGAAACTTTTATTAGGAAAAATAACTGAGTTGGCATGAAGCTATCAGGGAGCAAAGTGACTTTTGAGAAGTCATCTCTATTACAGTATCCACTTACCAAATATAAGAGATTCATGACCAAAGCATTTTGTTGAACTGACTGTACATCACCACCAAGAGTTTTAAGGCTTTTTCCCCCCGCCGAAAGTGGAGTTAGGAAAAGATTAAGAGACCCCATCGTTTTTAGTTTGCGAAGCTCAAACCCATGAAAGGACACACAATAATCTTTATTCCCAGAAATGGCCGAGTTAGATACCCTGTATATGCATTGAACTCTCTAACAATAGTAATGTTGCTCTTTCCTCACAGACTGAAGAAATTCACGTGGGACTTGAGGCTTCTTTATTGGTGAAGGCTCCTGGCACAGGGGAACTGTTCGTAAACTTTGATCCTCAGATACTAACCTTGTTTAGAGAAACAGAGTGCATGTTACAGATGGGTCTACAAGTTTCACCATTTGCAGCTGTTCTTTTCCAGAAACGAGACACATACAAGAAGAACTTCAGTAACATGAAGGTATGGAACTTTTATTTTTTTCCCATCTTGGATTCATTACAAAATGCATTTTTTTTTTTTTTTTACAAAATGCATTTAATGCAACCCCAGTATTCACTAAAAAAAAAAAAAAAAAAAAAAAAAAATCTAGTGATGTGTCACTGTTGAGGAACAAAAAGTACCCGGGATGACTGTAGTGGAGTGACTGAGGCCAGAAAGTAGAGTTGGCAAAGGCCAGGTCCTTATAGAGCTTGTAAACTAAGGGTACATGTTTGGGTGCCAGGAAGCCATTAGAGGAATCTGAGCAGGAGAAAAAGGCATGGTGTCCTTTACTATAAAAACATTCTTGCTGCTAGGTGATTTTTAAGGGACAGGAGGGTCACTGTGGGGGGTTCCTAGGTGGCTCAGTGGTAAAGAATTTGCCTGCCAAGGCAGAAGACTTCCTTTGGTTGGGAAAATCCCCTGGAGAAGGGAATGGCAACTCACCCCAGTATTCTTGCCTAGGAAATCCCATGGACAGAGGAACCTGGAAGGCTATTGTCCTTGGCATCAAAAAAGAGTCAGACACGATTTAGTGACTAAACAATAACAAAAGATCAATGTGAAGCCAGTTTGCAGGCTGTTGTACCAATTTAGGATGGAGAAGATGGTGGCTGAACTAAGATGCAGTTGAATAGTAGATCAGTGGATTAGAGAATGATGCCAACAGGCAGGTTATGAGAGAACTCAAGGGTGATACCTTTGTTTTTAGTGTGAGCAGCTTGATGGATTTACTCAAAGTGGGGCTCACATATACTATTGTTATCATTCAGTTGCTGAGCTGTGTCCGACTCCTTTACTGTGTTGCTTGTGTTCTGCCCACATGTTCAATACCTGCTGTGGCTCCGAATGGAAATTACACTCATGGAGTTGGTAAAGACTGGAACTAGTTTGTTTTGGGGGGCCAAAGGGAATCAGTAACTCCTATCTCAAGTATAAGATGATCTTTTAGAGACTGAAGTAGAGATGTTGTCCATGCAGATTATGTATGTCTGAAGTAGAGAAGTCAAAGTAGAAGACATATTTTTGAGGGTTATCAGAGTATATATGTGAAGTCACACGTGAACTGAAGTCACTAAGTCGTGTCCAATCCTTTGTGATCCCATGGACTGTAGCCTACCAGGTTTCTCCGTCCATGGGATTTTCTAGGCAAGAGTACTGGACTGGGTTGCCATTTCCTTCTCCAGGAGATCTTTCAGACCCAGGGATTGAACCCAGGTCTTCCACATTGGAGGCAGATGGCTTTACCGTCTGAGCCATCAGGGAAGTTCAGAGTATATATGTGTGTTCTTAGGCATGTCTGACTCTTTGCAACCCATTGACTGTAGCATCCCAGGCTTCCCTGTCCATGGAATTTTCCAGGCAGGAATACTGGAGTGGGCTGCCATTTCCTACTCTAGGGGATCCTCCTGACTCAGAGATCAAACCCATGTCTCTGGTGTCTCCTACGTTGGCAGGCAGATTCTTTACCACTGTGCCATCTGGGAAGCCCTCTCAGAATAGAGTTGCTATTTAAAGTCATTGTCCTGCATGAGATTTCCAAGGGGGAGAATATAAAGAAGGGTAAAGGGTCTTCATTAAACTCTGAGTTGTTCCAATATTAACAGGTCTGCTAGAAGAGGACAAATATGCTAGTGAAATTAAGGATTGGCCTTTGAGGCAGGTGGAAGCTAACTTTCAAGAAAGCCAAGGGGTATGGGATGGGGAGGGAGGTGGCAGGGGGGTTCAGGATGGGGGACACATGTACACCCATGGCTGATTCATGTCAATGTATGGCAAAACCACTACAATATTCTAAAGTAAATAGCCTCCCGTTAAAATAAATAAAATAATTAAAAAAAAAAAAGCCAGGGGTAAGAAAAACTTCATGATGGAGGGACTGGTCACCAGTGACAAATACTGCCCAGAAGATGGTCAAATGAAGTCAGCTATGCTGCCATTATATTTGATAACATAGAAACCATTGTTACAACTTCATAGTGGCTAGTATCACAGGACAAGTCCAATAAGGCCACGTATTTGCATAATGCTTTACATTTAAATCGTTTTCATATTCATTATTCCATTCAATATTTTCCACAGCCATGTTAGGTAATTGGTACAGAGTACCATTATATTATATTATAGGTGACAATACTGTGCCTTAGAGAACTTAAATAACTTAGCCAAGGTCTCATAGCTGGCAGGTAGCCGAAGTAGGACCAGAACCCAAGCTTATACTCTAGTGTTTTCCCACTCTTTCATGTTATGTTAAAAAGTTAATATCAGCAACATGCAGACATTCCTCAGATGTAAGCTCATCAAATACTAGTCAACATGTTGGAATTCCCTTTTATATTTTTCTTGGGTGTTAGAGAATAGCTAAGTCAATCTTCATATTTGTAAAGAAATAGTTATTTTTGCTACATATAAAATAAGCAACAATGACCTACTGTATAGCACAGGAAGTATACTCAATATCTTATAATAACCTATAATGGGAAAAAACCTGAAAAAAGAATATATATATATATACACACACACACACACACATATATATGGGTTTTTCTGGTGGCTCAGATGGTAAAGAATCTGCCTGCAATGCAGGAGAACCAGGCTTGATCCCTGGGTCAGGGAGATCCTCTGGAGAAGGAAATGGCAACCCATTCCAGCGTGCTTGCCCAGAGAGTCCCCATGGACAGAGGAGCCTAGCGGGCCACAGACCATGGGGTCGCAAAGAGTCAGACACGACTGAGCGACGAACACCTTGACATGTGTCTCATAGCATCACCTCTGCTGTCCTCTGTTGGGCTCCATAAGCCCACACAGAGCGAAGAGAGGGAACATAGACCCTACCCTATGAATGGAGGAGGGTCAAAGAATGTTTTATTTGATTAAAAAGTTTATTTATCTTTCAAATAATGTTTTAGAACCACCACAGCTGTAAATGACAATTCCAAGTGAATTATCATCTGATGGGTAATTTTTACTGTGTCTTGAGTTTGAAAGAGTTAAAAGTTCCCACTCAACCTTCTGCTGCTGCTGCTGCTAAGTTGCTTCAGTCCTGTCCAACTCTGCGTGACCCCATAGACGGCAGCCCACCAGGCTCCCCCGTCCCTGGGATTCTCCAGGCAAGAACACTGGAGTGGGTTGCCATTTCCTTCTGCAATGCATGAAAGGGAAAAGTGAAAATGAAGTTGCTCAGTTGTGTCTGACTCCTAGTGACCCCATGGACTGCAGCCTACCAGGCTCCTCCACCCATGGGATTTTCCAGGCAAGAGTACTGGAGTGGGGTGCCATCGCCTTCTCCCACTCAACCTGAGTAGTTGGTAAAAGCAGATCAATTAGCATGTTTGGAGACCATCTCAGGTGTTGCTGAGTTATTGTGTTGAATACTTAACAGTTTGTAGGCTTCTACAGAAGCCTGAGAAGCTGAAGTAGCTGAGAGTTTGTCTTTACCTATTCCTTGGAAGGCAGTTCAGACTAGAAAGAGATGAATCATCATAGACTAATCGTTAGGAATACAGATTCTGAAGCCAGTCGGGATTTGAAGCACTATCTTTGGGCAAATTACTTTACCCTTCTAAGCTTTAGTTTTTCATTTTCAAAATGGACGAATAATACCTCCTGGGGTTAAAAGATTAAGGTGGGAAGTGAAAGGGCTACTGGAGGCTGATTTAAGACCTGCCTTGCAGATAGAATAAGTGATGAACTCTGAAAGAAAGGTAAGCAGTAGATAAATGGTTCAGAAAATGTGTTAAGTAGCTGCTAATAGAATCATCAAATTTAGATTTTTCATGGAAATTGAAAAGATATTACAGAAATTGTGGAAAAGTATTAAATGAAGAAAGGATAATGTCCACTGGGAAATATTGAATTTAAAATTCACAAAGACTGTTGGGCTTTTTACTTCCTTCGTGTAGTTTTCTCAGAATCATTAATATTAATTGTGACTGTCAGAGAAAAGAGGGATTGTGTACAGTGTTTTCCAAACTTACCCTTCCAGGGACCATTTTTCTTACAGAACCTCTTGTGGCTAATGTTTCAGCATAAGCATTTTGGGAAACACTGATGTAATGACAAAGTAACACTCACATGCCTATTATAAAGATGAGCTTAACAATTGTATTTAAGAAGTGCATTAAGGTTGTTTTCTTCTAATTAATTATTATTAATATTAACATAACTATAAAAGGTAGGCTGGAGGTACTATTGTGTGCATGCATGCTAAATCCCTTCAGTCGTGTCCAGCTGATTGCGACCCCATGGACTGCAGCACACCAGGCTCCCCTGTCTTTCACTCTCTCCCAGAGTCTGCTCAAATTCACGTCCATTGAGTCAGTGATGCTGTCCAACCATCTCATCCTCTGCCACCTTCTTCTCCTTTTCCTAGCATTGATATTTCCCAGCATCAGAGTCTTTTCCAGTGAGTCTGCTCTGCGCATCAGGTGGCCAAAGGATTGGTGCTTCAGCTTCAGCATCAGTCCTTCCAATGACTATTCAGGATTGATTTCCCGAAGGATTGATTCACGGGATCTTCTTGCAGTCCTAGCGACTCTCATGAGTGTTCTCTAGACCCACAATTCGAAAGCATCAATTTGTCTGCTCCCAGTCTTCTTTCTGGTTCAACTCTTACATCTGCATACAGGGCTGGATAGGGGGTGAAAAACTTTACTTTTCAGTTCTTTCCCTCTCCTCTTTAGGTGTTCTTTATTGGATGAGGCGTTTGTATCCATGGAGAAATTTCATCTCTGTTCTACTCTGGTTTTGTTTTGGCTGCTTTTTGGAGCCCTATAGCTGGACTCTAAATAAAAGTAATTGTTTTGGATAAAAATGAGCTCTTAATAGATATTCAAAGTGAGATATTATTTGATAATTTCACCCCTGTTTCACTGTAGATGATGCTGGCTGAATATCAGAGGGTAAAGTCAAAAATGCCTCCCATTATAGAGCAACTGATGGCCCCTCATTTGGCAAAAGTGGATGAAGCTCTCCAGCCTGGCCTGGCTGCACTGACCTGGTCATCACTGAACATTGAGATGTACTTGAAAAATGCTTTTGCAAAGATCAGTAAGTCTGTTTAAATGATTATTATTTTTCAACTCTAAAGACTGAGTTTTTGAGTTCTACTGTTTAATTTCTTATAGATATACATAATAAAACGAGAGTGTGTTCTTAAGTTGTTCCCTAAGGAATTTGGAGAAGACTCTTGAGAGTCCCTTGGACTGCAAGGAGATCCAACCAGTCCATTCTAAAGGAAACCAGTCCTGAATATTCACTGGAAGGACTGATACTGAAGCTGAAACTCCAATACTATGGCTACCTGATGTGAAGAACTGACTCATTTGAAAAGACCATGATGCTGGGAAAGATTGAAGGCAGGAGGAGAAGGGATGAGATGAGGATGAGATGAGACAGAGGATGAGATGGTTGGATGGCATCATTGACTCAATAGACATGAGTTTGAGTAAACTCTGGGAGTTGGCGATGGACAGGGAGGCCTGGCGTGCTGCAGTACCCAGGGTCACAAAGATTCAGATATGACTGAGCGACTGAACTGAACTGAAGGAATTTTACCAAATATATGAAATCATTAATTTCCTGGAAACCATATGTGTGTGTGTTGTGCTTAGTTGCTCAGTTGTGTCCAACTCTTTGCAACCCCATGGACTGTAACCCACCAGGCTCCTCTGTCTGTGGGGATTCTCCAGGCAAGAATACTGGCGTGGGTTGCTATGCCCTCCTTCAGGGAATCTTCCCAACCCAGGGATTGAACCTAGGTCTCCTGCATTGCAGACCGATTCTTTACCAGCTGAGCTACCAGGGAAGTCCCGGAAACCATATATATTTGCTATTTAGTTTTATCCCAAGATTAACTACATTTAAAAATTATGCTTATTGTTGGGCATTAGACTTTAAAGGAACTTTAGAGTCATTCAGCTCTTTATACTAACAGGTTAGTGTATTTTGAGATGCCGATTTAAAAGATGTGATTTGGACAGAGCAGACTGCTGAACAGCAGGATATATGGGAAAAGTTTAAACAAACATTTTTGTTCCTAAAGAGGGATATACTACACTTTAAAATATATTTAAGGTGGTGTATTCCATAAATTACAATTTCCCAGAATGTGTGCAAGTATGTTGCAAAGAAGGAGCCTAGGCTCAGAGAATTCTGGGAAATCCACGTTAAACAAAGTCAAGCAGGTTTCTCTTCTGGAGGACTTTTCAGAGCCCTGATGTGCCAGTATTTAGTGGGTCTCCAAAAGTGGGCTTCTATAAGTTGCATTTCCCAGAGTTCCTTGGCTGCCTTCTAGGAAAGCATGTTAAGGCTTGATGGAGGCATTGTTCTAGAAAGACTAGAAACGGTCATTCTCCTCTTCCATGTGGTGTCCTCATCCCTTTACAGCTCAGTTCTCCATGTGTTCAATAGCCCAGAATATGTCCCATTTCCAAGAAGCCCACTTGGACTTTTCTACCACAAGACTACTTCCTCTTGTGACCTCCTGTTATTTTACACTGAGACAAAAGGCTCTGCATTTCCGTTGCTTCTAATGGTTCTGTCTTTCCCCCCAACTGATTGCAGAGGGCTTGAAAAATTATGCTCTTTCGTATGCTTTTGTGTTACTTTGAGTTGTGTTTGTGCTAGATACCTATACGCATATGTATTCATAATTGCGATAGTCTTATACAGTCAATCCCTTTCCATTCAGTTACTTCCATAACCCCTTATCCACCCTTTGCCCCCATCACCTCTTTTCTGGATCACCCTTTTCTGAGCCTCACTTCTACGTACCCATTCTGATAGCTCCTTATGTTCTCCCTCCAGTCTCCCTCCCTCCCTTCCTCTCTCTGTAGCTGCTGCAGTAACACCTCGTCTATTTATAGCACAGATATTCAAGAGCTTGTCTTATTAGTAGGTTTCCACAGTACGTTCCAAATACCTTAGAATGCAAAAGGGTCCAGCTGTTTACTAGGTGCAATATACTCAAGAATATTTGATAGGTACTGGGTTAGATGGAGCAGAGAAGTGAGGGGCTTATGGTTGAACCCTCCTACCCTCTTTGCTTTGCTTCGTAGCTTTGGGGACTAGGTTCAAAGACAACCTGTGAAGGGATCTTTGGGTGTGAATGAGGCTCATTACAGTTTGAAGGCCGAATAATATAAAATGCATGATCAGACAACCACAGCAGTATAGGAGTGGAGAAGGTCCTTTGAAATGGAGGGGTACTCAGGGGCCAACACCAGCATAGGAGGAGGGGGCTGCATGCATATGTGAAGATTCACAGAAAGCCTCCTGGGGGAGATGCGTTCAAGCTGAATCCGCAAGTTGAGTCAGAGTTAGGCAGGCTGAGACAGCTGGGAAGCTGGTTAAAGAAAGAACAGTGTGAGAACCAAGTGTGAAATAGCTCTACGCATGCATTCTAAGTCACTTCATGGAATCTCTGCAACTCCATGGACCATAGCCCACCAGGCTTCTCTGTTCATGGGATTCTCCTGGCAAGAATACTGGAGTGGGTTGCCATGTCCTCCTCCAGCGGATCTTCCCGACCCAGGGATTGATCCTGGGTCTCATGTCTCCTGCAACAGCTCTGTGGAGCAATTTTAATCCTGAATTTACTACTGAAATATAATCACTTTTTTTTTAAAAAAAGAAAACAACAAAATGTTTAATTTCTTTTAAATATAAATTTATTTATTTTAATTGGAGGTTAATTAATTTCTTTTATCCACTCATATTTTTCTCCAAAGGGGACCTGGAGTTGCTGCTAGACAGGGTCAATGATTTGGTCGAGTTCCGCATTGATGCCATCCTGGAAGAAATGAGCAGCATTCCTCTTTGTCAGCTCCCTGGGGAAGAGCCACTTACCTGCGAAGAGTTTCTCCAGATGACAAAGGTTATTAGAAGATTGATGCTTTTATTTAAACTTTATTTTGTGATTCATTTTTCTATAAAGGGCATTTTGGGAAACATCAATTGCAATTTTTTTTTTTTTTTTTATCTTCCCATGACTGGTCTGTGATGGATGTTCTTTAAACGAGGAGCCTTCCGACAATAATTTGAAAATGAAGAGGAATGTACCCAAGGGGTCAGGTAGACATGAAGAACAAATCATTTCTTTTCAGATCAGTAAGAGAGAAATTGCCACGGAATACATTTCTCATTTTCCCACAGTTTTTGAAATGTTAGCCACTCAGTCGTGTCCTATTCTTTGTGACCCCATGTACCGTAGTCAGCCAGGCTCCTCTGTCCATGGGATTCTCCAGGCAAGAATATAGGAATGGGTTGCCATTTCCTTCTCCAGGGGATCTTCCCAACTCAGGGATTGAACCCAGGTCTCCCACATTGCAGGGAGATTCTTTACTCTCTGAGCTGCCAAGGAAGCCCACAGAGCTATTTTGTTGAGGAGCTTCTAGTTCTAGTTCTAGCTTCTAGCTAGGGTTCATTAATAAAATAGTTGTTTGAAACAGCTTCTGGATAGAATTTCTTCTTTAGACATTTCTGTAGAGCAGCGTTTCCCAAACTGGTGTTCTGTGGTACATGGTTCTGGATCCATTGCTGGGGAACCTGGAAAAGACTAGGTCTATGTTCAGTTGGCCTGGGGTCAAGACTGTGCTCTCCTTTCCCCTCCAGGTTCTGTTCACATTAATGTTTTAGAATAAAGACCTTCAGATGGTCTCCTGGGAAAGGGTCTCGTTAACTCTCTTTAATCCATTATTTCTCAAACATTTGCAAAGGGGACACTTTCTTCCCAGTGCCACAATTAGGATCCTGGGAACAGTGTTCCATGAAGTGCCCCTTTGGGAAAGTCACTTTAGCATCATTTACAACATTTCCAGTGGACATCCTGATTATAAAAACTCATCAGTGGTGACTTTAATATGGTATGTCAGGAGTCCAGAAGACCATCCGCACTGGAAGGGCTCGTGGAACTCAATCTAGTAGCAATAAAGGCTAGACTTATTATAGTGATATAATAAGGATACACAGGCTTCTCAGATGGCTCAGTGGTAAAGCATCTTCCCGCAGTGTAGGAGATGTGGGTTCAGTCCCTGGGTTGGGAAGATCCCCTGGAGAAGGAAGTGGGAACCCTCTCCAGTATTCTTGCCTGGGAAATTCCATGGACAGAGAAGCCTGGTGGGCTACAGTCCATGGGGTCACAAAGAATCAGATGTGACTGAGCAACAGAGCACTCACACAGTAAGGATACATAGTTGGAACATAAGGGAAAAGACAGGCAGAGTTTGGAGGAATGCACACATGGGCTTCCTTGTTCTTTCTCCCTCTCATGAGGGGCCACAAAGTGCTCACTGTCTCTCCCTGCCCTCCCCGCTCCCACCCCCTACCACCCACCGACCCCCAGCAAAAGAAATGTAGTCACGAGCGTGCAATATTTCTGCCCAGGAAAGCCCGTTAAGAGACTTCATGCCCAAGGTATTTACTGGGTCTCATCACAGAGGTGGGCTTCTCTTGTGGTTTAGCTAGTAAAGAATCTGCCTGCAATGCAGGAGACCGGGTTCAGTCCCTGGGTTGGGAAGATCCCCTGGAGAAAGGAATGGCTACCCACTCCAGTATAGTGGCCTGGAGAATTCCATGGACTGTATAGTCCACGGGGTTGCAAAGAGTTGGACATGACTGAGTGACTTTCACTTTCCCTTTACATCACACAGGTGCTCTCTGCCTATCATGCACCCAAATTCCAGACACCCAGATGGAAAGCTGGTTGGCAGGATAAACCACACTGTTTGGCCAGATAGTCTGAGCACAGAGAGGCACTCTTTGTAGCCTGTAGGAACCTTCCTAAAATCCAGGCTCCCAGACACCAGCCAGAGATCTACCTCATTAGCAGGAGAACAATCTCAGGCCTGCCGTGTTAACCTTTTTCTGCATATATAGTCATCTTCAGTTTATATTAAATTTGTATACAGTCAAAATTAAATGTTCACATTTTAGAAATTTCTCCATCATCCTTCTCTTAGACTCACTGTGTGTAGACCCCAAACTGTACCTCTTCCCTCTTGCTCATTTGCTGTACTCTCATTCTGAGAAATTATTGGGCTCCATGGTTTTTAATATTACCCCACTGCATAACTGCACTCATCTCACATGCTAGTAAAGTGATGCTCAAAATTTTCCAAGCCAGGCTTCAGCAATACGTGAACTGTGAACTTCCTGAGGTTCAAGCTGGTTTTAGAAAAGGCAGAGGAAGCAGAGATCTAATTGCTAACATCCACTGGATCATCGAAAAAGCAAGATAATTCCAAAAACACCATCTATTTCTGCTTTATTGACTATGCCAAAGCCTTTGACTGTGTGGATGGATCACAATAAACTGTGGAAAATTCTGAACGAGATGGGAATACCAGACCACCTGACCTGCCTCTTGAGAAACCTATATGCAGGTCAGGAAGCAACAGTTAGAACTGGACATGGAACAACAGACTGGTTCCAAATAGGAAAAAGAGTACGTCAAGGCTGTATATTGTCACCCTGCTTATTTAACTTATATGCAGAATACATCATGAGAAACTCTAGGCTGGAGGAAGCACAAGCTGGAATCAAGATTGCTGGGAGAAATATCAATAACCTCAGATATGCAGATGACAACACCCTTATGGTAGAAAGTGAAGAAGAACTAAAGAGCCTCTTGATGAAAGTGAAAGAGAAGAATGAAAAAGTTGGCTTAAAGCTCAACATTCAGAAAACTAAGATCGTGGCATCCAGTCCCATCACTTCATGGTAGACAGATGGGGAAACAGTGGACACAGTGGCTGACTTTATTTTTCTGGGCTCAAAAATCACTGTGGATTGTGATTGCAGCCATGAAATTAAAGGACACTTACTTCTCAGAAGGAAAGTTATGACCAACCTAGACAGCATATTAAAAAGCAGAGACATTACTTTGCCAACAAAGGTCCATCTAGTCAAGACTATGGTTTTTCCAGTGGTCATGTATAGATGTGAGAGTTGGACTATAAAGAAAGCTGAGCACTGAAGAATTGATGCTTTTGAACTGTGGTGTTGGAGAAGACTCTTGAGAGTCCCTTGGACTGCAAGGAGATCCAACCAGCCCATCCTAAAGGAGATCAGTCCTGGGTGTTCTTTGAAAGGACTGATGTTGAAGCTGAAACTCCAATACTTTGGCCACTTGATACGAAGAGCTGACTCATTTGAAAAGACCCTGATGCTGGGAAAGATTGAGGGCAGGAGGAGAAGGGGACCACAGAGGATGAGATGGTTGGGTGGCATCACCGACTCAATGGACATGGGTTTGGGTGAACTCCAGGAGTTGGTGATGGACAGGGAGGCCTGGCATGCTGCGATTCATGAGGTCTCCAAGAGTCAGACACAACTGAGTGAGTGAACTGACTGACTGACTGGTTCTTAGGATTATTTCATAAAAGTGCAGAATTTTAAAACAATTAAATTTAAAAGCAAATTTTAAAAATGAGAGTGTTAGTCACTCAGTCATGTCTGACTCTTTGCAGCTCCATGGACTGTAGCCTGCTAGGTTCTTCTGTCCATGGGGATTCTCCAGGCAAGAATACTGGAGTGAGTTGCCATGCTCTCCTCCAAGGAATCTTCCCAACCCAGGGATTGAACCCAGGTCTCCTACATTGCAATCAGATTCTTTACTGTCTGAGCCACCAGGGAAGTCCCAAGAATATTGGAGTGGGTAGCCATTCCATCCTAAAATATTTTAAAAAATGGGAAAAGTAGCATTTTTACCTATTACACTGCCATTGTGATAATTTGGTATATTGCCTATTTATATTTGTGATCCTTATTGTACAGACTGCAGACTTGTAATGGTGTGTTTTTTTTTTTTTTCCCACTTACTTTTTCTTCAGAAAATATTTCTCATGTTGCTACATGGCCACCATTTTAAGTATGCCTTCAGAATATTCTATTGAGTTGATGTATCCTAATTTACTTACTTTGTTATTGTTGGATAGTTAGATGATTTCTAGCTTTGCTGTTTTGCCAAGAGCTACAGTGAATATATTTATATGTTTCATGCTTTTCATTCCCCGTTAGGAGTATTTCCTCCTCCAAAAAAAATGTGTCTTCATTTAATAGCTGTTAATATTTGTAGCCAAATTGCTTTTCAAACTGATGATATCAACTTAAAATGCCATCAGCAAGTAGTAGTACCAACTTCACTGTCTTCCAACAAACACTGCTTTATTATAATTACTGTAAATTATAATAAAATTTTTGTTAGAATAAGGTATAGTAGAGCAATGCATTTATTATAATAAAATACAATAAATGTATTACAAGTAATTATAAATTATTAATTTTACCTTAAATAGCAAAATCATAGAGCCTAATTTTAATTTGCATTTTGATTACCAAAGTGAATGATTACCAATATAAAAGAATGCTTTCTCTTGAATTCATTTACTTTTTATAATTCATTTTTTCCTTCAATAATTTTTTTATGGAGCTTCTGTGTGAAACACTGCTTGGGAATAAGACAGAGAACAAAACAAGTGAAATCTCTGCCACTGCAATGCTCGCTTTCAAGTGGAGGATGTAGAAAAACAAGCAAACAAAAAAAACCAGTGAGCAAACAACATGCCAAGTTCAGTGGAGAAAAATTAAGAGGATAATAGAGAAAAGGATCACCTGAAAGGGGGTAGTGATTTTATGTCGATGGTCAGGGACGACCTCCGTAATTACATCTGAACACAGGAAGTAAGGGAGAAAGCCATGTGACTGTCTCTGGGGAAAAGCATACCAGGCAGTGGGAATGGGAAGTGCAAAGGCCCTGAGGCTTATTCTTATGGTAGAAAGGCATTGAGTTGAAGTTCGTTGATTATGTTCATATGCTGGGGTGGAGGAGATCAAGAAGAGAAGGAAAAAGGGAATGGTTGGTAAGTATAGTCCCGGGGAAGCAGGCAAGTGTGGCTTAGAACTTAGATTGTGGGATTTTTTTTTTTTTTTTAAAGCAGCTACTTGTGTTGTTTATTTTTTAAAATTTTACTTAATTTACTTATTATTTATTTTTAACTGCTCTGGGTCTTCATGTGGTGCATGGACTTCTCATTGCGGTGGCTTTCCTTGTTGCCTCGCACGGGCTCTAGGTGCCCGGGCTTCAGTAGAGTGGCACGTGGGCTTAGTTGCCCTGTGGCAAGTGGGATCTTCCTGGACCAGGGATCGAACCTGTGTCCCCTGCATTGGCAGGTAGATTCTTGACCACTCAACCACCAGGAAAGTCCCTTGTATTCTTAACTAGAAGGATAAACATTGTATTCCTGAAAAAGGAGGAAAGAGAGTTGATGATGGATGCTGGTTAGTCTTCTGGATGACAGCATGGGGTCAGGGCTAGGTCATGGGGAGGATGGTGCAAGGATTTGAGGGGACAAGGATTTGAGAACACAGTTGTTCTGGGGCCTGGTAGGGAATGTGAGTGGAGTCACGTTGAATGATTCCTGGGTAGCATTAGGAGCTGGACTGAGTTTTGGGGCCATGAATTCCCAGCGCCAAGCACCTGCCTTGCCATGACCTGTGTGTGCAAGTAGAGATCGTAGATTATCTGATCATTTGGGCTGGACTTCTCCTGCATAGGGCCCTGGAAGCCTGAGGCTGATGGAGTAAAGGCTGTTGGCAAAAGAATGATTGATGTGAGACATCATCATTAGGGGAGGGTGTGCAGAGTCAGAGGGTTTAAGGGTGAATGTCGTGGCTGATGAGGAGGAAAATGAACCCTGAGGCTAATGGAGTGGAGGGTCCACGAGGACATTAGAGCATCTCAAGGTGAACCATGGTGGGTTGAAGCTGGAGACCATGACCCACTCACAGTCTGTTGCTTCATGGGCTTGTTTTTTCAACTAGGTGGTAAATCACTGAGTATATCATCTCCTTGTCTGTCTATTTGTCTTGATTAAAGTGCCCCAGTA
Organism: Redunca redunca; assembly: GCA_006410935.1. Classification (NCBI taxonomy): domain Eukaryota; kingdom Metazoa; phylum Chordata; class Mammalia; order Artiodactyla; family Bovidae; genus Redunca; species Redunca redunca. The sequence continues at coordinate 934,638 of SJYQ01095307.1, read as the reverse complement.
TATTCATTTGTATTTAGTACACTCTTGAGAAATGTATAATTTAGTTGGAGGGGAGGGGAATACTTAAAAGTTAGTTATGAGTTGATGATGGATTGTTGGCAAAGGTGAAGAGGGAAGGGAGCCTGACTAGAGCAGATTTATATGAAATAGAAGCTTCGTGGGAAGAGAGGCTCTTCATGGCTTTTGGACTTATTCCCTCCACTGCTGGAGAAGTTAGAGTAATTGTGGTCCATCTTTTCACCAGTTGGTTCTCTTATCTTTAATACAGTCCTTTACAGGATGCCTGGCCTGGGTTAGTGTGAGAGGTATGGTCAAACATTGTTGGAGGCCAAAATCTCATCTGGAGGCTGGACCTGTCACGTTGCTACCATTACTGATGTGCTATCAATAGCTAGATAAACAAATATGACATGATGCTATTTTTTTGATAGGACCTTTGTGTAAGTGGTGCTCAGATACTACACTTTAAAAGCTCTTTAGTGGAGGAAGCAGTCAATGAGCTAATAAATATGTTGCTGGATGTGGAAGTTCCATCTAAGGAAGAAAGAGAGAAAGTATTCAATGTGAATAGTGATGGTTGGAAAAATGAAAGTTCAGGTAAGAGAGGGGGGTAATGGAAGGGTCTTGTTTTTCTAGGAAATGCCTGAAAACCAAAATTTAATTTTCTACTTCGCAGTGAATTTCACACTCTAATAAGACCCTCTCAGTTTTATAAGGACATTAATAAATCTGAAATTAGGATTCAGGGCACACTTGAATGATGGCGTGTCATTAATTTCCATTACTTTTTGTTCAGCTCTACAAATGTGTACTTCACACTGGTCCTTGTTAGCTCTCTTTGCATTTAGGTGTAAGTGTGTGTTTTTTCACTTTATCAGTAAAGTAGGATGGATTATGGGTTGGAATTTCCACTGGAGTATGTCTACACCAGAGCAAGTGTTTTGTGGAACAGATGAAGACAGCGAGAGGCACAGAAGGGATGCTGTTCCCCAAGGGTTTGTGGTTGTTGGTGAAAGAGAGACCCCAGAGAGCCAGCACCTATGACCCCAGGCCCTGTCTTGTTTTTGCATAGTTCCTACCTCTCCTCCTATTCCCACACGTCAAGGATAAGAGGTTTCATCAGTCCACCTTGTTCCCTCAATGTCCTCTTCCTATCCTTTGATGGCCTCATTTCATAAGTATGACATTTGAGTGTTATTGAACTTGCACGTATGTGCGGGCTCAGTCCTATCCGACTCTTTGTGACCTCATGGACTGTAGCCCACCGGGCTCATCTGTCCATAGGATTTTCCAGGCAGGAATACTGGAGTGGGTTACCGTTTCCTCTTCCAGGGGATCTTCCTGACCCAGGGATCAATCGATTATATGTTTTGTGTTTCCTGCGTTGGCAGGCAGGTTCTTTACCACTGCACCAATTTATCTTAATTTTCTTCCTTAACTGCAATAGGTGCCCCCCTGCCCCCATCTCTTTCAATTTCTCTCATTTTTTAACAGCAAAAAGAGAAGAAGAAAATTCTGATGCCTTGACTTCTTCTCTTAATGCCGGGGCAGGCCTCCTGCCTTTGATGACAATCTCAAGAAAGAAGAAAGAGATCGAGATGTTAGAGGAAGGAGCCCGAGAGTTGCTCTCCCACTTCAATCACCAAAACACGGATGCTCTTCTGAAAGTTACAAGGAACACACTAGAGGCCATCCGCAGGCGCATTCAATTCTGCAACATGATGAGCTTCCGGGGTAATGATCCCACAGGGTTTGCCTCTTGGCTTGCAAGCCTGGTCTCTGGTTGTGTGTGCATGTGTGTGTGTTCCTGTTAAATTTAAATAATCAAAACCCTCACCATTTCTCCAGTGCCTCCTTGTACATTTATATAATATGAGCTTGGATTATCTCAGCAATTCGATGAAGTAGACACTATCATTTCTCTCATTTAAGACTGATAAGACTGGAGTCGAGGAAAGTTAAGTAATTGACTTAAGGCCACTTAGCTTTTGTTAATAAAATAATAATCAACATCTCATTTAATCTTTTTGTAATAAGATGAAAACATGTGAAATGAATTGTTTTAACTAGTAAAAGAAGAAATACTTTAAAAAGAAGCTATATAGAAACATACTTTCATTGTTAAATCATTAGATTATTAGCCAGTCTTATTAAGATTTTATTAATGTCATAACCTCCAAAGCAGAAAATTATTATTATTTTTTTTGCTATTTTCATGTCAATTTAGTACTTTCTAGCTTGTTTCTTCATTCTTAAAACAATCATCCCTTTTCAGCACCATTCAGAAATTGGTTTCCCAGATGGGCCACAAAAATCATTCAAATCTAGACATTCTGAAACTAAACTTTAAATTGAAAACATATAAAAACAAAGTAACAATAATTAATTAAAATTGAAAAAATAATAGGATAATAAACCTTTTTATTATTTTGAACATGGGCACCTAAGGGAAAGCAGTTAGTTAACTCTAATAGTTAATTAAAAGTTTGATGCATGATACTGGATGCTTGGGGCTGGTGCCCTGAGATGACCCAGAGGGATGGTATGGGGAGAGAGGAGGGAGGGGGGTTCAAGATGGGGAACACGTGTATACCTGTGGCAGATTCATGTTGATGTATGGCAAAACCAATACAATATTGTAAAGTAATTAACCTCCAATTAAAATAAATTTATATTAAAAAAATAAAAGTGGATGAAAAGAAGTTGAAACATTGAAAGAACTTTTGATTGGCAACTTGGTTGATTATGTTTTATTTCACTTCAAAATGGAGGATAGTCCTTTTCTTTGACATGGGGCTAATATTTGAACTTATCAACTGTTGATATGTTGGATATTGTCTCCTGTCTTCCCCAACTTTATATATTACAGGTATTTCCAATTGTATAGAGTTACACACATACATATCCATATTTATGTACCCATAACTATACCTATATCCAACTTTAAAAGTCCCTTGGATATAAATGGTGAATTACACTTTATTTCGTCCCTGCTCTTTAACTGTTCCCAGTGTGATATACTCTGATGTATATCAGAGTGATGATAGTGATGGTAGAAAGACATACTTTATCTGAAATTCCAAGCTGGCATTTGTTCTGATATTCTTGTGTTTTATCCCTTACTTACTTATTCTATATTTAATTTGGTGGCATCCTGTTATTCAGACAGTCTTATCTTCAATATTTTAGGTAAGAGTTTCTATAATTATATAATCTGCCGACTCCATGCAGCCAATTTTCTTTATGGAGCATGTACCCATAGACTGTAATCAGCAGAAGATGGCTTGGGTTCTACTGAACTGCTGTGTTCCACTGAGCAAAACTAGATCCTCTATTAGTTTTTATTCATTCACTCATACATTCAGCAAATTCATATTGTCTGATGATATACCTGTTATGTATAGGTGCTTTCATTATCTAGGTGCTTTCATTTTTCTGGTTAAAAATGATATTTTATCTTTTTCATAAAAAAAGAATCTTTTTAAATGAAAAGGATAAAAATGTCCCTGTTCTGTGTTAACTCAGACAGTAACAGTGCCTCTAAAGTGAAGCAGAATGGGCTGCCCATTTTCCGGGCAAGCATCACTCTGGCAATCCCCAACATCAGCATGGCCCCAGCCCTCGAAGACATACAGCAGACGCTGAACAAAGCCGTGGAGTTCATCGTCACTGTCAGCAAGGGGGTTAGACAGTGGAGCGGTGAGCCGGTGTCCAAGGTGGGTTTGGCATGAGGAAACCGTGACACGTGGAAGCTGCTTCTTTTACAGGTGATAGGGCACTGAAAGCTGTCCTTTTCCATTGCAGAAAAAGATGCAGGAAAGAAAACTGACTGCCCTGCAGCATAATGAAGACAGTGATTCTGATACTGAAATGGGAGAAAACGAACCTCAAGGTAAATGTTCTTTTAGTTCTTTCTGACTAGTCACTCTAAATCAAAACCTGTTGAGCTAAAAGGTATTTCCATCCCCCCACACCCGTGCAATTCTCAGATCAGATTGTAATATTAATCTATAAGTCAGTTTCATGTTTGTAAAATACAGATTCATGTATTTTATATCACCATGATAGTGTAGCTTATTATTATTTTTAAAGATTTACTTATTTATTTATGGTTGTACTGGGTCTTGGAGAAGGCAATGGCACCCCACTCCAGTACTCTTGCCTGGAAAATCCCATGGATGGAGAAGCCTGGTGGGCTGCAGTCCATGGGGTCACTAAGTGTCGGACATGACTGAGCGACTTCACTTTCATTTTCCTGCATTGGAGAAGGAAATGGCAACCCACTCCAGTGTTCTTGCCTGGAGAATCCCAGGGACATGGGAGCCTGGTGGGCTGCCGTCTATGGGGTCGCACAGAGTTGGACACGAGTGAAGTGACTTAGCAGCAGCAGTACCGGGTCTTCGTTGCTGTGCCTGGGTTTGCTCTGGTTGAGTGAGCGGGGGCTACTCTTACTGCAGTGGCTTCCTTTGTTGGGAAGCACGGGCTCTAGGCCTGCAGGCTTAATAGTTGTGGCATGTGGCTCAGTCGTTGCAGTTCTCGGGCTCTAGGGCACAGATGCAGTAGTTATGGTGCATGGGCTTAGTTGTCCCATGGCATGTGGGCTCTTCCTGGACCAGGGATTGAACCTGTGTCCCCGGCACTGGCAGGCACATTCTTTACCACTGTACCACCAGGGAAGCCCCTAAATAGTGTGTTTTAAATGTACATATCAAAGACATAGTGGGGGACAAGAATGATTTTAGTCTCACAGTTTAAAGAAAAGCTTATCATTATCACAATGAATATTTCCTGATTTAAGAGATCTTTTGTGTTTTGACACATTGTGTATCCTGTTTTGCTTACATAATGTGATTTTTTCTGTATATCTCATGATTTTCATTTATGCCATTGTTGTTGTTCAGTTGCTAAATTGTGTCCAATTCTTTGTGACCCCATGGACTGCAGCAGCCAGGCTTCCCTGTCCTTCACTATTTTCCAGAGTTTGCTCAAACTCATGTCCATTGAGTCAGTGAAGTCATCCAACAGTCTCATCCTCTGTTGTCCACTTCTCCTCCTGCCCTCAATCTTTCCCAGTACAGGATCTTTTCCAATGAGTCGGGTCTTCACATCAGGTGGCCAAAGCATTGGAGCTTCAGCTTTAGCATTAGTCCTTCCAATGAATATTCAGGGTTGTTTTCCTTTAGGACTGACTGGTTTGATCTTGCAGTCCAACAAGAGTCTTCTCCAGTACCACAATTCAAAAGCATCAATTCTTTGATGCTCAGTGTTCTTTATGGTCCCACTCTCACATCCGTACATAACTACTGGAAAAGCCATAGCTTTGACTATATGAACCTTTGTCAGCAAAGTGATGTCTTTGCTTTTTAACGTGCTGTCTAGGTTTGTCATACCTTTTCTTCCAAGGAGCAAGCGTCTTTTAATTTCATGGCTGCAGTCACTGTCTGCAGTGATTTTGGAGCCCAGGAAAATAAAATCTGCCACTGTTTCCACGTTTCCCTCTTCTATTTTCCATGAAGTAATGGGACTGGATGCCATGATCTTAGTTGTTTGAATGTTGAATTTTAAGTCAGCTTTTTCACTCTCCCCTTTCACCCTCATCAAGAGGCTCTTTAGTTCCTCTTTGCTTTCTGCCATTAGGATGGTGTCATCCCCATATCTGAGGTAATGTTAGGGAGTATATGACATCCAAGTTGCTAATGATAGATGATAAATGTGGTCTTTATTTATTCAAGCTTCTTTTAAAGCAGCTGAGCAAACAGCAGAGCTTGTGTAATTTTCAATTAGTGCTCATATCCCTTGAGATGATAAATAAACTAACTACCAGGAAGGCACTGAAACAAGTCTCTCTTTAAAATAATCTGTTACCAAAGAGGATAAAGGCAGAGTGTGCAGGCTCAGTAGTTGCAGTGCATGGGCTTAGTTGCTCTAAGGCATGTGGGATCTTACTTCCCCAACCAGAGATGGAACCTGCATCCCTTGCACTGCAAGGTGGGTTCTTAACCACTGGACCACAGAGAAGTCCCCTCTATTGCTTTTATAAAGAAGATTTTCAGAAGTCCTTACTTTACTGTTACAGTGTTAGTCACTCAGTCGTGTCTGACTCTTTGTGACCCCATGAACCATAGCCCGCTAGGCTCCTCTGTCCATGAGATTTCCCAGATAAGCATCCTGGAGTGGGCAGCCATGTCCTTCTTCAGGGGATCTTCCTGACCCAGGGATCAAACCTGGGTCTCCTCCATTGGCAGGCAGATTCTTTACTGTCTGAGCCACCAGGGAAGCCCTCTTACTATTACAGAAACTCACTCATCTTTTTTTTAAAGCACATTGCTATACTATTGATATAAATATTTCTCTCTTTTTTCCCCTTTAGATACCCTTGAGGTAGCATCTGTGAACTTACCCATTCCCGTGCAAACCAGGAACTATTATAAGAATGTTTCTGACAACAAAGAGATTGTAAAATTAGTCTCTGTGCTTAGCACAATCATCAGCTCCACCAAAAAGGTATGCCAAGAGGATTTGCAGCCAGTCTATTTTGCTTTACAGTACAGACCTGTGTGAAGTCCAGCATTAAAGCTTGTCCTTCATGTAGCCTGGGTCCTACCCTCTGTGACTTCAGTGAGCAATTTATGGAATCTTATATGTGCTCAGCAAATGTTTAACTCAAGATTTTTAATTCCAAATTGCAAGGTGAAAGAGAATTATCTTTTCTGTTTTTTTTTTTATATTGTCTCCTGTTTAATGCCTTAAACTACTTATGTACTTATATACCACTAGTACAAATAAGTCTGTTAAAAAATTTGATACTTCTCAAAGCCCAAGTCAGACTTCACTTTCAAAGAGTCAGTGATGCTGGAACTGGCTTGTGTCATTTGAAATAGAGTAAGATTTACACTGTAATTTTGTATTTGTGTTTATCAGATGAATGTTTATGTACATTATAATGTGTAAACAAGATAATACTGAGAATATTGAAAATATTATCAGCACAAACTTGCCCCGGACATGGATATAAACTCAGGTTAATTTTTTTCTTCCCACCTCTTCTTGTCTCAACTTTCCCTTTTCTGTTCAGGCAAATCTGTTTTCATGGTCAAAAAGACTCAAAATTTTAAAGTCAATTTCTCCTTAAAAGAAAATATTCACATTGCCACTAAGACCTGCTGACTCTTTAAAAATGTTTCTCAGTGTTGAGGAAACAGCTGTCACTCAGTAAATGTGTCTTTTCTATTACTCAGTTTTGATAGAATGAATTTCTTTTGTTTGAAATTGTTTTGAAAAGCTGCCTTTGCTGTAACCATGTGAGGAAATATTAAGTTTATTTATTTATTTATTTATTTTTACTTTTAAAATTTTTATTTTAACTTTAGTTTACTTTACATTACTGTATTGGTTTTGCCAAACATTGACATGAATTCACCACGAGTGTACAAGCGTTCCCAAACATGAATCCCCTCCCACCTCCCACCCCATGCCATCCCTCTGGGTCCTCATTAAGTTTAATTTTAATGTATTCCTGAGGGAACTGGAAGCTTTTGCATTTCTGTACTTTCTATTTTCCTTTCTTAATATCGTGAAGGTCCTGTATTTAAGTTTGCCCTAGGGACTGTGGTCCCATAATTCAATTTAACAAATATTTGTCTAGTGCTTAGTTTATCAAGCTCTATACTAAATGTAAAGGTAAGCAGAGTATTTTATGATGATAATAAGTATTGAAGGATCCTTTCAAATCCTCAGTAATCATAGAAAACACAATAAAATAGACAATAATAAAGTTCATTACTTTCTCTGAATATAAGCAGGCACTATTATGAAAATCTAAGAGTAAGGCCTACTACTTGAAATTAATATCCTGCTGGCACCAAAATATTTATGTTTATGTCATTTTTGTTACATTTGCCTTTTCATTATGTGAAGGAAATGTACAGATGTTAGTCTTTCTTAAAATAATAGAAAAAGTTGGCACTTAGAATAACTTGAAGGACTTTATCCAGATTGATAGGATGGCCAAATTGTGGAAGTATATATGCACACTTGGTCACAGTGTTAAATGTGGCCCTCCATAGCCATCAACCCTTCCGAATTTTGTATGACTGACCTTTCCTCAACCACAGAAAATCCTCTGATTTCAGCCACTTTCCTCTTACAGGAGCTAACTGAATCAGAATGTAAAGTTGACCTATGTTCAGCTCATCCAAAGGTTGGCCATCAACTTATAACACTGCCTGGGTTGAAAAGATGAGCTGGACCAAATAATCAAAATAACTGTGGCAATTAAAATAACTTAAATAGACCAACCCTACAAATGTAGTTCATGTAATTTTCCTTTAGATTCTAGGTTACCTTTGCTTTCAAAAGTCCCAATTTAATCAAGTTAGACACTTTCAGATAAAATAAATGAGAGTCTAAAACTTATTTAGGTAGGGTATGTTCTTAGTAATATAAACTCTTGGATGTTTAAAGAGCGGGATTCTGGAATTTCTACCCATATTCAGGGGTCCTTGATGATCTGTAATTCATTCTCCAAACCATCATCCATTTGTGAGAATGTCCACATGCTGTTGCAATGCATTCTGGGTGTGTATGTCAGCATCTCAGCTCACGCCAGGGGATTGGTTGTGGTTGGGACACACAGTAGCAGGCTTACCTTTCTGCATTTTAATGAGTGGGAAGTCTCAACACTCATTAAGCCTGAGTTTCTAAGTGACACATTAGCTTCATGTTGGGCATGGTGGTAAAGATATCCTTGGTTTGGTACAACTTGGTGAAATTTACTTAATTGGACCATTTAGAATGAAGTTGGAAACGCTCTTTTCTTTCAAATAATGGCATTTTCACTCTCAGCTTAAAATTTTTTTTTCTCATTCAGATGTAACTCTGAAATTATAATATTAGCCAGTAGAAAAAGTTGATTGCCAAGAACTGTAAACATTAGAATGAGGAGACAAATCTTAATTGTTTGGAGATGATATAATTATCTACCAAGTAAATCCAAAAGTGCTAATCTGAAAAGAAAATATGGCTTAATAAAGAGTTAAGTTAGTAGTAAGCTGAAAGATAGGCATTTCTGCTGAAATACAGTAAATATGTTCCTAAAAAGCTTGATTTGCAATGTCACCCATTTAATAAAATAGGGATTATGAGAAAAATGGGGTTGGGATGAACATACAAAACGTAGGAAATTCTGTAACCAGGGTAGTTAACAAAAATGGTAACAATCATAGTGAGATACTAACCCATTTAATAACACTGTAATGCGTATGAAACTTTACTACCAAAGATGAAAGAAACTTCACTCTGTATAATCAGCTCCAGTTTCATCCACCTCATTAGAACTGATTCAAATGTATTCTTTTTAATGGCTGAGTAATACTCCATTGTGTATATGTACCACAGCTTTCTTATCCATTCATCTGCTGATGGACATCTAGGTTGCTTCCATGTCCTGGCTACTATAAACAGTGCTGTGATGAACATTGGGGTACATGTGTCTCTTTCAATTCTGGTTTCCTCAGTGTGTATGCCCAGCCGTGGAATTGCTGGGTCATAAGGCAGTTCGATTTCAAGTTTTTCAAGGAATCTCCACACTGTTCTCCATAGTGGCTGTAGTAGTTTGCATTCCCACCAACAGTGTAAGAGGGTTCCCTTTTCTCCACACCCTCTCCAGCATTTATTGCTTGTAGACTTTTGGATTGCAGCCATTCTNTCTGGGAGGTGGATCATAGAAGATCCTGCTGTGATTTATGTCGGAGAGTGTTTTGCCTATGTTCTCCTCTAGGAGTTTTATAGTTTCTGGTCTTACATTTAGATCTTTAATCCATTTTGAGTTTATGTCTGTGTATGGTGTTAGAAAGTGTTCTAGTTTCATTTGTTTACAAGTGGTTGACCAGTTTTCCCAGCACCACTTGTTAAAGAGATTGTCTTTAATCCATTGTATATTCTTGCCTCCTTTGTTGAAGATAAGGTGTTCCTAGGTGTGTGGATTTATCTCTGGGCTTTCTATTTTGTTCAATTGATCTATATTTCTGTCTTTGTGACGGTACCATACTGTCTTGATGACTGTGGCTTTGTAGTAGAGCCTGAAGTCAGGCAGGTTGATTCCTCCAGTTCCATTCTTCTTTCTCAAGACTGCTTTGGCTATTTGAGGTTTTTTGTATTTCCATACAAATTGTGAAATTATTTGTTCTAGCTCTGTGAAAAATACTGCTGGTAGCTTGATAGGGATTGCATTGACTCTGTAGATTGCTTTGGGTAGTATACTCATTTTCTCTATATTGATTCTTCTGATCCATGAACATGGTATATTTCTCCATCTATTAGTGTCCTCTTTGATTTCTCTCATCAGTGTTTTATAGTTTTCTATATATAGGTCTTTTGTTTCTTTAGGTAGATATATTCCCAAGTATTTTATTCTTTTCATTGCAATGGTGAATGGAATTGTTTCCTTAATTTCTTTTTCTGCTTTCTCATTATTAGTGTAAAGGAATGCAAGGGATTTCTGTGTGTTGATTTTATATCCTGCAACTTGACTATATTCATTGATTAGCTCTAACAATTTTCTGGTGGATACAGGATACAGGATGCTTGGGGCTGGTGCACTGGGATGACCCAGAGAGATGATATGGGGAAGGTGGTGGGAGGGGTGTTCAGGGTTGGGAACTCATGTACACCTGTGGTGGATTCATGTCAATGTATGGCAAAACCAATACAGTATTGTAAAGTAAAAAAATAAAATTAAAAAAAAAGATGAAAGAAACTTGGGAAAAGGTGATGTAAAAAACTATAATTAAACAGTTAAATAATTAACTATAACTCAGTTAAAAATGCTGAGTTATGGAAACAAGGATAAAATATGCAAAAATCAGGTCTAACTGTGCCAAGAACATTCTCAAAACAAAGTTGAGACCAAATTAACCCAAAAGAAAGAAGGGGCTGAAAACATTGTGCCTCTCTGTGGGTTGCTGCTTTACTGAGTATAAAGCAAAGTAATGGGAAAAATAACTCTTGATAATGTGAGCTTCCTGTTATGTTGACATCATTTCCTATTTGCCAATTGAGAGAGAGCCAATTTATCTTACAGAAGCACACTTTGTAGCAAACAGGACCATTTATTAAAAAACCAATTGAAAAACAGTTTATATGCCATCCATATAGTTATAAGAATAGTGAGAAAAGGTCATTTTTATGATAACATCATTGGAGAATACCTAGGAGCATACATGATAAGAAGTTTGTAGGGTCTTTATGAAGATTTCTCTAAAACTTAACAAGGAATTTAGAAAGGAAAGATGAGAAGATATAGAAATACACAGAAATATTTAATACTTTATGGATGTCAATCCTTATCCAATATATTTATGCATTTTGTGTGATTCCATGCAGTCTTTCAATGGAGTTGGATGCTAGATATATCTGTTTGTTATCTCTATATCTAATCTCCGTATTCTGAACTTAGGGAACAAGTCAACGGGTTTCCTTTGAGATTTCTAGTGGGTTTCACCCATGAGAGTCTTGGAGGAGCTCTGAGCAGTGGTAGAAAGTGACCTCAGAGTATTTTTTTTTTTTTTAACCCCTGTAGCATCACCCTCTCCTTGGTATGGTTTTGAGCTGTGGTTTTTGTCCTGCCATTCAGCTCCAATCAACTGGGCCCTGTCCACAAGAGATTTCATGGACTCAACTCGCTACCCCACCCTTCCAGAAACTGTTCCCCTCCCTTTTTGTCTAGGATGGTAGTTCTATTGTTACCAGTCCTGGGTTACTATGTTCATTATTGTATCCGGCTCCAGTTCTATGGCATCTTCAACTGGTCACATGGTTCACTAATTAAGCATGTTAATGAATTGATGGGAACCCCTAGCAATCAGCAAATATCCTGTTGTTTTTTATTCTTCCTTTTCTACACAAATCTGTTATTTATATTCTAGGAAGTTATTACATCTATGGACTGCTTCAAACGCTATGATCACATTTGGCAAAAGGAGAAAGAAGAAACTATTATGACGTTTATTATAAAAAACCCCTCACTTTCTGAATTTGAATCCCAGATTCTCTACTTCCAAAAACTAGAGCAAGAAATTAATGCTGAGCCTGAGTATATCTGTGTGGGTGCTATTTCTCTGTATACAGGTTGGTTCATTTTTTTTCAGTCAGTCATGAAAATTCAACAGTATTGTTCTGTCTCTTTACCTAGATTAGCATTCCAGAGAGTTCTAGCTTTCTTAAAGACTGACTTTCCTTTTATGGGCCTCAAGCTTCAAGACCAATTTGTGGGTTTGTTTTAAATTCTCTTCTGCATAATTATTTATTCTGGACTGTTTTGGGATACTTTGATGCTAGACCTTGAAAATAAAGGCTAATTAAGAGAAGGTAGGAGTCTCTCATATTTGGAATTAAAATGTACTGTTTTTAATAAATAACAATAGCAAACATTTGAGGCTTATCTCCAGCAGTTTTCTTAGGTACTTTTTTGGGGCGTTTTGAAATGTGTTTTCAATTATTGCAAAACAGGCTTTATATAATCAATGAATATACAATAATTTGTTGTTGTTTAGTTGCTAAGTCATGTTCAACTCTTTTTTGACCCAATGGATTGTAGCCTACCAGGTTCCTCAGTCCATGGGATTTCCCAGGCAAGAATACCTGAGTGGATTGCTATTTCCTTCTCCAGGGTATCATCCTGACTAAGGGCTTGAACCTGCATCTACTGCATTAGCAGGTGGATTCTTTATGACTGAACAGCTAGGGAAGCCCATATAATAAGGAAAGAATAATTTTTTTTCAGGTTTGCTTTTTCATGTGTTAAAGGGCTGTTGGCTGCAAAATATTTACTCTTGGAGAACAGTTGCATTGGGTCTCCTCATACTTGTTCAAGGTTTTCAAACTGAACATGGATATTTGGGTTTTACAGCTGATCTGAAGTTCACCTTGACTGCTGAGACGAAGGCCTGGATGGTTGTTATCGGCCGTCACTGTAACCAAAAATACAGAAGTGAAATGGAAAACATTTTTACACTTGTTGAAGAATTCAATAAGAAACTGAATCGCCCCATTAAAGACCTAGATGATATTCGAATTGCCATGGCAGCACTGAAGGAAATCAGGGAGCAGCAAATCCCCATTGACTTTCAAGTGGGACCCGTCGAGGTAACTGATAATCACTTGTTTATGTGTAAGTAGGAGTATCTCCAGATGTTGATTGCTATTAGAGGAAGTATTGACTGGGTCTGGACTGGAGTTACAAATGGATGCTAAACCCATGAACAATGATTCCAGTAATGATGATATCTGACCTTATAGGGTGCCTCATATGGGTAAGATCTCATCCTTTCATTGGCATCTGAGGCCCCTAAGAGCAGAGCCTGAGATGACAGTTTCTGCACGAGTGATTTATTGGCAAGTGCTCATGAGAGAATCAGAGTGAAAGAAACAGGGAAGGACCAGGTTGGGTGTGAGAAGAAGCCATGCCGGGGTGTGATCTTAGCTGTAGACTATCAGTCTGACCCCAGAGGCGGTTCTGGAGCATGAAGTGTACCACTCAGTTGACCCCACCTTGAGGCAAGGGGGACTGTCTTTACTCCTCCAAAGAGCTGATCATTGACCATAATCTCCCCATGAGGAGGCTCCTATCAGCTGAGGACAATTTTCAAGGGAAGAAGGCAGCTCAATTCCTACAGCCAACATGCCCAACAGCTGGGATGCAGATGTCAGCTGGCAGACAGGACCTGGATGGGGCACTCATGTGTCCATTCATGAGTTTACTCCGTATTAACTTGTTTCATCCTTTCTACATCCCCCTACATACTCACATGGACACTTAGGGTCAAGGAAGTCATGCAGTTTTATTAATGTTGTGCATTACTTTTGTTTTTATCATCTTTCCTAGATGAAAATTCTTTATGAGGAATGGGTTGCTATATTCTTCTATATGAGACTACTATAACTGTAGCATTAAAACAATTTCAGATATAAAACGTTGTCTTTTCATCATGTGTATTAGTTGCTCAGTCATGTCCAAGTCTTTGTGACTCCATGGACTGTAGCCCACCAGGCTGTTCTGTCCGTGGAATTCTCCAGGCAAGAATACTAGAATGAGTTGCCATACCCTCCTTCAGGGGGTCTTCTCAACCCAGGGATGGAGCCTGGGTCTCCTGCATTGCAGTGGACTCTTTAGCATCTGAGCCACAAGGGAAGCCTCCTTTTATCATACTGTAACTTAAATGTCTGGAATTAAACTCTGATGGTCAGGATCATAGCCTTTTATCATATTTTCTGCACTTGGAATTTTGGAAAATTTCAATTTATGGTGAAAATAGTGGAGATGACTTCAGGTTTGTGTTTCTGTTGTGCTGGGTCAGGAAAAATCAAATTTCCATTGTGCTTTTCTTGGGACTTTGCCATCAAGGCAAAGACCCCCTATGTGGTATAGGACCAGGGGAATTTGGAGAAGGGGTTTGAAGAAGAGATCCAGCAATTGTCAGCTCTTACTCCTGAGCTGAGAGATAAGACAAACCCTTGTCAAGTAGTCAAGATCAAGATGCAATCTTTAGTACTGATAGAAATTATTTGGAAGGTCCGGTTTGGTGTTTGGCTGCTATATTCCCACTGTATCTCACTTCCCCCATCTTCCCATCCTATCAGTTCAATTCAGTCACTCAGTCACGTCCAACTCTTTGCGACCCCATGAACTGCAGCATGCCACGCTTCCCTGTCCATCACCAACTCCCAGAGTTTACCCAAACTCATGCCCATTGAATTGATGATGCCATCCAATCATCTCATCCTCTGTTGTCCCCTTCTCCTCTTGCCTTCAACCTTTCTTGGCATCAGCGGCTTTTAAAAAGAGTTAGCTCTTTGCATCAGGTTTCAGCTTTAACATCAGTCCTTTCAATGAACACCCAGGACTGATCTCCTTTAGGATGGACTGGTTGGATCTCCTTGCAGTCCAAGGGGCTCTCAAGAATCTTCCCTAACACCACTGTTCAAAAACATCAATTCTTCTGTGCTCAGCTTTCTTTATAGTCCAACTCTCACATCCATACATGACTACTAGAAAAACTATAGCCTTGACTAGACAGACCTTTGTTGACAAAGTAATGTCTCTGGTTTTTAATATGCTGTCTAATATGCTTTCCTTCCAAGGAGTAAGCGTCTTTTAATTTCATGGCTGCAGTCACCATCTACAGTGATTTTGGAGCCCCCCAAAATAAAGTCTGACACTGTTTCTACTGTTTCCCCATCTATTTCCCATGAAGTTATGGGACCAGATGCCATGATCTTCGTTTTCTGAATGTTGATCTTTAAGCCAACTTTTTCACTCTCCTCTTTCATTTTCATCAAGAGGCTCTTTAGTTCTTCTTCACTTTCTACCATAAGAGTGGTGTCATCTGCACATCTGAGGTTATTGATATTTCTCCTGGTAATCTTGATTCTAGCTTGTGCTTC
>SJYQ01095307.1:879642-919111 GCA_006410935.1 Redunca redunca | reverse complement strand
GATGTTGGCAATTTGATCTCTGGTTCCTCTGCCTTTTCTAAAACCAGCTTGAACATCTGGAAGTTCACGGTTCACGTACTGCTGAAGCCTGGCTTGGAGAATTTTGAGCATTACTTTACTGTCGTGTGAGATGAGTGCAGTTGTGTGGTAGTTTGAGCATTCTTTGGCATTCCCTTTCTTTGGGATTGGAATGAAAACTGACCTTTTCCAGTCCTGTGGCCACTGCTGAGTTTTCCAAATTTGCTGACATATTGAGTGCAGCACTTTCACAGCATCATCTTTTAGAATTTGAAATAGCTCAACTGGAATTCCATCCCCTTCACTAGCTTTGTTCATAGTAATGCTTCCTGAGGCCCACTTAACTTCACATTCCAGGATGTCTGGCTCTAGGTGAGTGATCACACCATCGTGATTATCTGGATTGTGAAGATCTATTTTGTACAGTTCTTCTGCATATTCTTGCCACCTCTTCTTAATATCTTCTGCTTCTGTTAGGTCCTATACACACATGCAGTGGGCTTGTGGACATGAAGTCCCAGAATTGTACTTTCTCATCCATCAGAGAAACACTGGAAAGCTGCCTATCTATGTTACTTTGTTCAATTTGGTTGGTACTGAAGTGTAGACTGGAGGCATGCCTTGAAGGAGAAAGAGGGAGGAAGACCCTGTGCTATACATGCCCAAATCAATAATCTTTTTCTCAAATCAGTAATCAGGTGTTCATTCTATGTCTAAGAGGAAGAATAATGATGGGAGAGGAGGCTAGGGATATTTAGGAAATTTTTTTTCTCATGAAAACCAAACTTTGCCTCCTTTTAATCTTCTAGACAAAAGAATAGTCCAGGATTTTTCATCCTTTGGGCAATGACTTGGCTCTGGGTGTGATTCAAGCATGCCCTCCTATGTTCTACTGTTGGAACCTTTTATCCACAAAATGAAATACGGTAGAGTTAAAACTGATTCATTTTGTTATTCTAAAATTAGCAGTTAAATTGTTTGACATTTTTCATCTACTTAATTTTATAGTCTTCAAATACAATTTAGGGGCCTAAATAAAAATACCATTTGTTTGTGTAAGTATTTATAGTTTTCAAAATGCATTTAAAATGATATCTTTTCCATATTCATGAAAATCCTGTGACACATCCAAGAAATTTTCCTGTTTTACAGATGAGGGAACTGAAGCTCAGTGGCTCCATTGCTCGCTTAAGCTTTTCCGAGTTTGCAAGTAGAGAAACTAGAATTCTGGACAGTTGCCCTATCTTGCTGATTTTTTTTCATTCTGTTGCCCTAAAAAGATGACTGTGTGTAGATTTATGCATCTGACTGGCAGAAATCGAATTTTTCTTCTTTTTGTAGGAATCCTATACCCTGCTGAACAAATATGGGCTTCTGATAGCAAAAGAAGAGATGGACAAAGTGGATACCCTGCGTTACTCTTGGGAGAAGCTTCTGGCACGTGCCAGCGAAGTTCAGAATGAACTAGTCTCGCTACAACCTGGTTTCAGGAAAGAGCTTATTGGTACTGTGGAGGTTTTCCTCCAAGACTGTCACCAGTTCTATCAGGACTACGATGTGGTACGACTCAGCATACAAAATGTTGTTTAAAGCTTCCATGTCAAATTTAATGAAATCCCCCTATAAATAGAAATTTTATTTTTATGAGACCGAAGGTATTTCCCTTTCACAGTCCTTTCCCCTTGGATTTCATCCAGGATAATTTCAACAGTAAATGGAAATTAGAAAGTGCTGTTTGTATCATTGGTCTCTTACTGAAGTGTTTGGTAGTGTTCTAGATTTGTGTAGACAAATATTACTCAATTATAGTTATTGTGATCATCCGTCTCACAGCTTTCATCATTCTGCAAATATTGCAGAGTTGCCCTTGGTGCTGAAGATGCAGATGTGGACAAAACAGATTGAGTCCATATTTTAACTGTATGTATATGAGTTTTGGTGCAGAATCTTCAACTGGGAATACATTGTTTAAGAAGACCCATTTCCAACCAATTATAATGTGCTGCAGAGGGGAAATGTGTAAAGTATAGGGTAAAATATTTATCTATTAATTAGTAACACACCAAAATGAATGAAGTTAGGAGACTGGATTCATGTACCAATTTCATGATTGAGGAAGCACAGACATCCAGCTTCTTTAAGGTGGCCTAATGTAGGAAAACCTGATTAGAATGTTAATATTACAAGTCACTTTAGACATAGGTATTGGAGTGGTGAACTCTGTAGGTTGTGTGGCATTAGTGCTTTAGTTCAAACCAGACACTGTGCTTCTTACAATTATTGACTCTTCTTTGTCTGTGTCATCTAGTAAATGAATACCATGTATTTTTATTTTTTTAAATATAAATTTATTTATTTTAATTGGAGGCTAATTACTTTACAATTTGTATTGGTTTTGCCATACATCAACATGAATCCGCCACTGGTGTACGCGTGTTCCCCATCCTGAACCCTCCTCCCACCTCCCTCTCCGTACCATCCCTCTGGGTCATCCCAGTGCACCAGTCCCAAGCATCCTGTATCCTGCATCGAACCTGGACTGGTGATTCGTTTCATATATGATCCCACCCTCTCTGTATTTTTAATTTTCAAAACTTCTTGACATATGAAAGTTCTGACATTAACTTGGCTTTTTTGGCCTTGAAAATGAGTCACTTTTCTGAGTCCTTTTTTTTTTTTTTAACAAACAAAAAGCTACATTTCCTATCCTATATGTGAAAACAAAATTTGATATTCAAATACATTGAGCTTATGAAATTTGTATGCAAATACTTCATTTTATCTTATCTTTTTAAACTGTTTGTTTCAGAATGGTCCAATGGCTAGTGGCCTGAAACCCCAGGAAGCCAGTGATAGACTTATCATGTATCAGGTAATCTTTTTAGTTTCTTTGACATCCTATACAACCAAAACCTCAATGTGTTTTATTTTATTTCCACACTTTTAAAATTTACTTTTCAGCAAGTTTAAATCCTCAAAGGGTACAGCACCATGTGGATTCTGTATCCAATGGGCTTAGCAGGAAGGTTGCTTCATAATTTGGCATGAACCATACCACTGTTTCCATGAGTGTGAGTTATGGTTGGGCTTTGCTGATAGCTCAGTTGGTAAAGAATCTGCCTGCAATGCAAGAGACCCTGGTCTGACTCCTGGGTTGGGAAGATCCACTGGAGAAGGGATAGGCTACCCACTCCAGTATTCTTGGGCTTCCCTTGTGGCTCAGCTGGTAGAGAATTCACCTGCAATGCAGGAGACCTGGCTTTGACCCCTGGGTTTGGAAGATCCCCTGGAGAAAGGAAAGGCTACCCACTTCAGTATTCTGGCCTGGAAAATTCCATGGACTGCATAGACTGTGGGGTTGCAAAGAGTCAGATATGACTGAGCCACTTTCAAATTATCTTTCCTCAGATTACTCTGGTCTTGTTAGGTTTTCCACCAGGAATTACTGTGTTGTTCCTCGCTTTGTGCACATCCCTTGCCTTTGTAGAATTCAGTTTCATCTCGAGCATATACACCTTCAGTTTTCAGGAGAGCTGTGGGCTCCCTTTGGTTGTGTAGACCCTGCTTATAGCCAGCAAAAATGGTGTTGCCTCCACAGCCTGCCAGACATGTTTGTCGTTTTAGAGGTCCTGTTCCCAGCAGGCCTCCACAGGGTCCAAGGTGGCTGAAAGAGCTCAGTGTGTTTTATTTTTTTAATTTTTTTTACTTTACAGTATTGTATTGGTTTTGTCATACATCAACATGAACGTACTCCCCACCCCCCTCCATAATATAGAGAAGCTCATTGTGGAATACAGTATATACTTAGTTACCTTTTAAAAACTGTGATTTGGTATGGTTATAATTAGAATTGGTTCCCATGTAATTAATGGTACTCTTTCAGTATTCTTATTTACATCAAAGATCATGCATGTTTGCTTATTGGCCAGTCTTTTTTTCATTTGCATGTTTATTCACATGTAAACCATTTTGATGAGTTTTCACTTGTATCTTTATTAGAATCAATTTGATAATATCTATCGGAAATACATCACCTATACTGGGGGAGAGGAGCTTTTTGGTCTGCCGGTCACGCAGTATCCTAAGCTTCTCGAAATCAAGAAGCAACTAAATCTTCTTCAGAAAATATACACTCTGTACAACAGTGTCATAGACACTGTAAATAGCTATCACGATATCCTGTGGTCAGAAGTAAATATTGAAAAAATCAACAGTGAACTTTTAGAGCTCCAGAACAGGTGAGAAATTAATGTTTAGCATGCCCAGAGCTACTGAACCTCAAATGCTTTCTTCTTTGATAGGTTGTCGGGTTCTCTTTTCACACAGATGTTTCAAGAGCATATCGTGCTTCATTGCTATTGTCTATTGAAATCATCCTTGTCAAACACGATTTATTAATTGCCCCTGTGTGTACCTGGTGAGACAAGTGCATCCTTTAAACCCAGATGAATCTTTCCAGGGGCTTTTCTATAGCTTAGAGCTGATCGCTATTTATATTACACTTGCCAAACATGTGAAGTTTATGTTAGATGATTTATATGGTATAAAAGCAAGAGCCCTTTGATTTTTCTACAGCCTTTAAGTATTGAACCTAAAGAAAATGGAGGGTTATTGGTTGTAATTTTCAGTTGATAAGCTGGTACATTCTGCTGTGTTTTGTATTTTGTAGGGTCTCAATATGTGTCTGGAGAATTGAATTGAGAAGCACCTTCTTTAAAATAATGCCTATTACCTAATTTTTATGAAGGAATTGAAAATATTAGTCCGGATTGGGAAGAGTGGTTTTCTGTAATGTAAATCCTACAGTTATCCTCTGAGTCCTGAGATTTAAAAATGTGGTGGCTGTTCTGGGTGACCGTTTTTGATAGAAATGCTAGCAGACAGTCTGGGACTAGAGACATCCAGGCTTATATTCAACTGACCTTTCATGCTGGCTTTTCTTCGCAGGTGTCGGAAGCTGCCTCGAGCCTTGAAGGACTGGCAGGCTTTTTTGGATCTAAAGAAGACCATTGATGACTTTAGTGAGTGTTGCCCACTGCTGGAGCACATGGCCAGTAAGGCCATGATGGAACGGCACTGGGAAAGGATAATGACTGTCACTGGGCACCGTCTGGATGTGGGGAATGAAACTTTCAAGTTAAGAAATATCATGGAAGTACCTCTTCTGAAATACAAGGAGGAAATAGAGGTAAGATGATAGAGGATACGATGTCATGGGAGACTGGAAGGTCCCAGGGGATTTATTAGATAGTTTTCTTATGTTATGGGTGGTTGGAGAAGGGAATCAGGCTAGGACAATCAAAACTCTTTCCCTGCGAGTCAGCTCTTACTTCTTCAAGAAATGTTTATGTGATACGTTGTGTTAAGTGCGGGGGACAGCAGGATGCATTTCTGCCTTCATAGATTATTAAAAATTTGTATCATTAAATAATTGTACAAATGAAGGTGTAGGTTCAGGCTTCAGTAAATGAAGTGTGCTGCTCTATGAGAGCTTCTAATAATGGGGTGGACCTGTATGGTGGTGGAGGGAGGGTGATGAAAATCAAGAAGACTGGGATGCATGGGCATGACTTCTGGGTGAAGGGGGTGTGCTTGTGTGGTGAGGGGGTGAGGGGCTTGGAAAGTGCAGAGAAGGCAGTGTCGGGCAGGTGGAAGAGCAGGTGTGAAGGGGCTGAGGTGTAGGTATAGGGGACTGAAAGGCCAGGGTGGCTGAGGTGTGAAAGTCAGGGACAGAAGAGAAAGCTGACGTTGGGGAGGTGGAAGGGGGCTAGAACTTGCCATCGATTTCAATCTTGGGAGCAATCTCGAGCCCTCTGGGAGATACATTTCGATTAGGGGATGGTGTGGTTAAATTTGCATTTTGTAAAGATCACTCTGATAGCTGTGAGGAGAAAGGATCGGAAGATGGCAAGAGGCAATCCTAAGAAAACTTACTGGGAGCTTATACTAATATCCCAAGCAAGAGATGATGCATCAGCTGAGGGGGCAGGGAGTGAAGCTGGAGTAGAGGAGAAAAGATTGAAGAGGTCATTAGGAGGTAAAACTGGGTAGAATTTGATGATGGAAGGAACGTGGTAGGGAAACAGGAGGGGCTAAGAATGAACCCTAGATTTCTTGCTGAGAGATCTAGATGAATGATGGTGCTTATGACTGAGATGGGGAAAACTGAAAGGGAATTAGTTAGAGTGATCAGGTGCAAAGACCATGAGCTTGATTTGGGCATCAGTTCGATATTCACAGATTGTGTTTTGGGTTCCCTTGATGCATCTAAGCAGAGGAGCCCAGTAGGAAAATGGATGTGGGGTTTTCCTGGAGATACAGATGGTTGCTGGCTGCATGGTCGTGGAAGAACTCATCCAGACAGGGAGTGCAGTGTGAGGTGGGGAGTCGGCAAGGAGGAGTTTGACTACGGTCCAGGAGAAGATAGGGCTGCAGAGAAGATGGGGAAAGTGACCCGAGAACTAGGAAGATGGCAGGTTTCTGTTGATTCCTTCATCTCGTACTGCATTGATTCGACTTTAGTGTTAAATCAGAGACACATTAAATTTTCCCCCCAAACTTTAAAGTTTTTATTTTGTATTGAGATTTAGTTGATTAACAATGTTGTGGTAGTTTCAGGAGAGACATGTTAAATTTTGAGTCTTTGATTAAAGCTGTAGAATTAAAATGTTATTGCATTTCTTTTTAATCCCAATTTTTATTGAGATATAATTGACATTTGATGTTGTGTAAATTTAAGAATAATGATTTGATACATTTATATTGCAGTATAATCTTCAATGTGTTAGCTAACACCTCAATTATCATTTCTTCTACTGGTGGGAACAATTTAGATCTAGTCTTTTAGGAAATTTGATGTTTAGAGTACAGTTTTGTTGTCTGTAATCACTGAACTGTGTATTAGATCTCTAGGACTTATTTATCTACTATTTGCAAATAGAGAGAACATCTTTACCATTCCCATACCTTCAGCCCCTGGTAACTACCATTTCACTTTCTTTTCTTTCAGGGATTTTTCTTTCTTTCTTTTTTTTTTTTTTAAGATTCCACATATAAGGACAATCTTATAGTATTTGATTTTTTCTGTCCGACTTGTCTCACTTCACCCAATGCCCTCAAGTTCCATCCATGTTGTCACAAATGGCAGGATTTCCTTTTTTCTCATGGCTGAATAGTATTTCACTTCTGCACATCTTTTCTGTCATCTTTCTTTCTGGAATAGTTTGGTGAAAATTTTACAAATTAGGATAAATCTTTATCTGTATATATCTGTAGACACTCTCTTATGTGCTGTGCTTAAGTCACTCATTCGTGTCCGACTCTTTGCGACCTCATGGACTGTTGCCCACCAGGCTCCTCTGTCCTTGGGATTTTCCCAGCAACAATGATGGAGAGGGATACTATTTCCTCCTCCAGAGCATATTTCCTATCTACGGACTGAATCCCCATCTCTTATGTCTCCTGTATTGGTAGGCGGGTTCTTAACCACTGGCACCACCTGGAAGCCCCCAGAGGTATTCTTTCCCACACTGGGAGTCGAACCTGGCTTGCTTGGCTGAAAATCAGGCATCCAAACTGCTACATCATGTGGGAGAGGACATACTATGGTCTGGATCTGGAAATATATAAGTATTTATGCTGCTGCTGCTGCTAAGTCGCTTCAGTCGTGTCCGACTCTGTGCGACCCCATAGATGGCAGCACATCAGGCTCCCCCATCCCTGGGATTCTCTAGGCAAGAACACTGGAGTGGGTTGCCATGTCCTTCTCCAAGGCATGAAAGTGAAAAGTGAAAGTGAAATCGCTCAGTTGTGTCCGACTTTTCGCGACTACATGGACTGCAGCCTACCAGGCTCCTCCGCCCATGGGATTTTCCAGGCAAGAGTACTGGAGTGGGGTGCCATTACCTTCTCTGATAAGTATTTATAGATACATATAAAAGAAGGAGTGAAGACAGGGTCTCTGCTGAATTGACTATTCAAGAAGGATGTGTGACTTTCGTGTGATTAAATGAGAGCTTTCATTTTTAATAGGACATCTGTATCTGTGCCGTGAAAGAGAGGGACATTGAACAAAAGCTGAAGCAAGTGATTAATGAATGGGACAACAAAACATTCACATTTGGCAGCTTTAAAACCCGCGGAGAGCTCCTCCTGAGAGGAGACAGTACGTCAGAAATCATCGCCAACATGGAAGACAGCTTGATGTTACTGGGTTCCCTCCTGAGCAACAGGTAGGACAATCTTTCCCCTGAGATTTGAGAACTGAAATACCAAACACTTCAAGGGAGATTAATTAAGAAACACAACAGTACCCCCTGTTTAATTTATTCAACATCAAAAGTACTTGTTTTAATTTTAGCCCTTGGCACAGCATGGATAATACTGTTTTTATTTCATTATCTTCTCTTTGGGGGATGTGTTGGAGACCCTCAATTGGGCAAAATAACGCAACATGTAATTAGCCACTTGGATTTTGCAGAGTATTTCAGCTTTGCTGCTGACAAGCCTCATTGCACAGCTGACAGCTCGACAGGCTCTGGATTCCAGAGGGGAAATTATTCTGAATTTTAGAATAATTATTTTACTTCAGAAACCTTTTCATCAACATCTATGGACTAGAAACTCTTAGTTGTATACATGCTTTAATGAGGTGACAGATTAAGGTGGAGAATGAATGTGATTCATAAAGAGAAGTAAAACAGCACAGACCAATACCAGCCTAATATTTCTGTTCGACAACAGCAGTAGAGAAAGCTGCCATTCTTTGGACATGTGGCCCAGAGACTCATAAATTTAGATTTCTTTGGTTCAGTGCTTTCTCTTGCTCTGTTTGATATAATTGTTGTGTTCGCCAGGATTTTCTCAAATGTAGGGTGATTGTGTAAGTGTTTGAAATGAATAATAGAGAGCATAAATTAGGTCCTGGACCATTGAGTCTGCACTGTTGGGTTGGCCAATACGGAAAAACCTTAATGGACAAACCTTAACGGACTTTTTGGCCAATTGATTAATTAGAATTTGGTGATTTTTAAAAATGAATTCGGTTAGTGTTTACACCCAACCAGAATTAAGGACAGATGGAAGATAACATACTCTATGGAAGTAGAAAAAGTGCACGTATACCTTAAGGAAGCATAGTGTTAGGAATGGGTAACCTTTTCTTGCCGCTGGCACTGAACCCACAAACAGAGTTGTGTGAGGAACACGTGTTCAACAAAAATTTAGGGAACACCTTTCCTGTGCCATGGGCTTCCCTGGAGGCTCAGTGGTAAAGGATCCACACACGATGCAAGAGACTCGAGTTTGATCCCTGGGGTGGGAAAGATTCCTTGAAGAATGAAGTGGCAGCCCACTCCGGTATTCTTGCCTGGGAAATCCCATGGACAGAGGAGCCTCACAGGCCACAGTCCCTGGGGTTGTATAAGAGTTGGATAAACCATCACCACCACCACGTGCCATATGCCTTCTGGGTGCATTGGATAGAACAGTGAGTGGAACAAGTATCTCTGTTGCGCTGGACCTATATTTTTATGAAAAGCATGAATAAAACCCCCAGAAAGATGTGTAGACTATTAAGGCAATCTGTTTGGCACATAAGAATATGGAAATGAAAATTTTATTCACTAATATGACTAATAGTTGAGATGACTTCAAGTCCGTTTAATGTTGGGCTAGAGAGACCAATAAACAGAGAGGAAAGAGAAGAGGAAAAGCAATGACAGGAGGTACAATCATTTAGGATTAGGATTGTCTGCAAATAACAGAAGCGCCATATGCAACACTGCTTAAACAAGACTGAAGTTTGTATCTTTCTCACGTGCAGAGTCCCAAGGTCAATGGCCCAGGTGGGAGTGTGGGCTCTACCATAACACTGGGGACCCAGGCACTGTCCGACTCACTCTGTTTTCCAGGTGTAGCCCTTCTCCTCCGTCTATTCTTTACATTCAGTGCTGCTGCTCACTTCTCATCTGGAAGAATGGTTTCCAGATTTGGCTACACACTAGCCATAGCTTTGTTGTTGTTGTTCAGTCACTCAGTCGTGTCTGACTCTTTGTGACCCCATGGACTGCAGCACGCCAAGCTTCCCTGTCCTTCACCATCTCCCGGAGTTGCTCATGTCCATCAAGTAGGTGATGTCATCCAACCATCTTATCCTCTAGGGAACTTAAAAAAAAAAACAACCCAGTGCTTGTATTGCATCCCAAACTGATTTAATCAGAGTTTCTGGGGGTGGGATCTAGGCAGACATTGGTAGTTTTTCATGTTTATCAGATAATTAGAATATGCAGCTTGGATTGAGAAATATTGATGTGGAACTTAATCTCCCAATGTATACTGCTGCAAAGGAGGCTGGGAATTTCAGTATTTTAACTGGGCACCTGTGAGTGTAGGTAGAAATGGGGTTGTATATCTAAAGAAGAAGGAGAAAAAGATCAAAGACTTTGGAAGACCACCGTCAATTTCTGCCTTAAGAGGAAAATGGGAAGATAGATTAACTATGACAGAAGCAGAGAAGTGGCGGTCATGTGTGGACATGAAGAAATCCTCAAATACATGTGTACACACAGACATGAGTGAGGTAGACAGGAGTGGATGGGAAGTTGGAAAGAGGCGCAGAAGAGGGCAGGCTGAAGAGAGTCCAGACAGTACCATGCTTGAAAATTGAATCAGTTGTTTGGTCCCTTCCAATGATTCCATAATGGTTCCATATTGCGTGAAAAACCAGAGACCCCATGGAAAAGGTACGGAAGTTCAGCAGAGAAAGTTATTCCCTTGACTGCAGCAGCAAAGACTAGAGTGAGTGGAGTCCAGTCTAACGTTCGATCTGCTTCTTAGATGGCACGTCTCCCACCTCTCTGTGTGTGTTTGTGTGTTGCTCAGTTGTGTCCGACTCTTTGTGACTCCTTGGATTGTAGCCCACCAGGCTCCTCTGTCCATGGGATTCTCCAGGCAAGAATACTGGAGGTGGTTGCCATTTCCTACTGCAGGGCACCCCTCTATGCTCTGAATCAAAAGGGGGAAAAGTAAGTTTAACAATGCCCAGCATGGAGTGATGAATTAAGCATTCAGTAGCATAATTTTATTTATTTATTTATTTTTAACATTNATCTTATATCCTACACAAATATGGTAACATCATTTAAAAAGCAGAAACATAATCAAAGTTGTAATGAAATACATGAAAATCAGGATTTTTAAAAAGCTCTTTAGTTTGAAAACAACAAACATGAAATACCCCAAATCTCCAAATTCTTAATGTGTTTCTCATCTTAGGTACAATATGCCATTCAAAGCCCAGATTCAAAAGTGGGTACAACACCTTTCCAACTCAGCAGACATAACTGAGAGCTGGATGATGGTGCAAAACTTGTGGATCTACCTAGAAGCCGTCTTTGTGGGAGGAGACATCGCCAAGCAACTTCCCAAGGTCTTAAAAATTTCTGTGTGATTTCGTTAGGTTTTTACCTTTGAGAACTAATAGCTCATTATCCCTTTAAACATGCAAAAATATTTCTACCTCTATTGAACCACCCCTTCTCCAATCTTTTTGTTGTTGTCAAACTATTCTTGAGAGAGAGAGAGAAATTATGGAAGAGAGGGGCATGGAAATAAGAGTAAGAATGCTTTAAAATCACGAAGTTTTATAGGAAATGGAGGGTTAAAAATCAAAGAATGAATGCCTGCATAATTGATATACTTCTTCAGATAATTTGAAGGTGGAAATTGGAACACTGTGGAATTACAGAGTTGTTATCTTGACAATGGTAGGATAATTTGTTCTATTACTGACAGCTTAAAATAACTCACACTATAAAATATACCCAATTATATCTGTAGTGTAAAATTGAGGGGTGGGAATCTGCAAGGAAAAACTCCCAAACAACACGGGCCTCTTATCAAGATGTTGAGTATGTTTTTCTCAACAAATTGTAATCATATCACTAGGTATGTATGGAGTATATTTTGAGATTAAAATTTTTTCTTTTTTACCAGATTTCAAGGAGTCTTATCCAATTACCTTAAATTGTTTGCAAAATTATAACATTTTAACAATAAGAGTTTTAGAAGCATGATAATGTTGATTGTTCACTTTGGTTTCCTTAGCTTTCTCTTTGGTTAGTTTTCAGTTTAATTATAGAGGACAGATCTATTAGCAGGTTTACGTGTGTGTGTGGCTACCAATGAAATATATCCATTCATTAAAATTTTAAGTGTTTATTTTTGCGCTTATATTTGGGCATGTTTTTCTTCTCGACTGGTGAAGAAGAGTTTCAAATTGGACTTAATAATGGAAACTTTCACATATAATGTTGGAGGAGCTAGGTGGAGTTTCTTGGTCTCATATTTGATATATGTGCTTATTGGTAAAATTTAGAAAATTTTAAGAAAGAAAAGGTATTCCTACTCTCTCAAAATAAACTGTGCATTTTCCATTTTTCCCCAAAAAAGTCTATTCAAAAATATTTCAAAACATTAAGGTTATATTATAATTAATTTTAATTATAAAATTTAAAAATGTCCATTTTTCTAAATACACATGATTCAATGCTCAGTGCAGAAACCTTGAAAAGCATAAGATTCGCTTAATTTGGAGATAATTGAAAACTATTGGGAGGGTCCTTTCCTCCCAGATTATTAGTATTTTTATATCTACTTCTTATTTTCAGTTAACATAATGTCAGTCCCAGGTTTGAGCTGAAGATTCTTTAAAAATATTTTTTTTAAATATAAATTTATTTATTTTAATTGGAGGTTAATTACTTTACAATATTTAAGAAGGGATCAGTTCAGTTCAGTTGCTCAAATGTGTCCGACTCTTTGCGACCCCATAGGCTGCAGCACGCCAGGCTTCCCTGTCCATCATCAACTCCTGGAACTTGCTGAAAATCATGTCCATCGAGTCTGTGATGTCATCCAACCATCTCATCCTCTGTCGTCCCCTTCTCCAGCCTTCAATCTTTCCCAGCATCAGGGTCTTTTCCAAGGAGTCAGTTCTTCGCATCAGGTGGCCAAAGTGTTGGAGCTTCAGCTTTAGCATCAGTCCTTCCAATGAATATTCAGGACTTATTTCCTTTAGGATGGACTGGTTGGATCTCCTTGCAGTCCAACGGACTCTTGAGAGTCTTCTCCAATACCATAGTCAAAAGCATCAATTCTTTGGTGCTCAGCTTTCTTTATGGTCCAGCTCTCATATCCATACGTGAAGGATGGCTATGGTGCAAAAGGCCCAGGAAGAATTGAAATAGAGCATATCTAACATTTCAGGTGTATGTGGATATCCAGATTGGCCAGAAGTCCAGCCTTAGGAGGGAGGTGTGTGAAACACTCTATCCTTGGGGTCACAGATGTGTCCAAGTGTGCTTTCTTACCTTGTTCTCCTAGGAAGCCAAGCGCTTTTCCAATATCGATAAATCTTGGGTGAAGATCATGACTCGGGCACATGAGATGCCTAATGTGGTTCAGTGCTGTGTTGGAGATGAGACCATGGGGCAGCTGTTACCACACTTGCTGGATCAGTTGGAAATCTGCCAGAAATCCCTTACGGGGTAAGTTCACTGGGTTTGTGAAGGCTCTTAGCATCCTAGAGATGAAAGGGACCAGAGAAACTAGACGGAATTAGCCAATTGCTTAGACTTTATTCCTTATTTCTATTTGCTTAGACTTTATTCATGACCAACATTGGGGCATAGATACAACTGAGCACTTGGAGCTTTACTCACTCTCCAATCAGTTACTATTAATTGATTTCTCTTATGTTGAAATTATAAGATTAACAGCTTCTTCCATCACTGGGTCAAGATCTTGCAAATATTTTCATACAGTCCTTGCTTTTAAAATGAATATACCTGTTTTTCTGATATCGTTCTTGGATAAACATCTGAAGAATAAAATTGTTTCATTAAACTCAACTAAGGACAAGATAGAGTACTGAGAAGATGGATGCTGACTGCAGCCATGAAATTAAAAGATGCTTTCTCCTTGGAAGAAAAGATATGACCAACCTAGACAGCATTTTAAAAAGCAGAGACATTACTTTGCTGACAAACGTCCATCTAGTCAAAGCTATGGTTTTTCCAATAGTCATGTATGGATGTGAGAGTTGAATTGATGCTTTTGAACTATGGTATTGGAGAAGATTCTCGAGAGTCCCTTGGACTGCAAGGAGATCCAACCAGTCAATCCTAAAGGAAATCAGTCCTGAATATTCATTGGAAGGACTGATGCTGAAGCTGAAGCTCCAATACTCTGGCCACCTGATGCAAAGAACTGACTCCTTGGAAAAGACCCTGATGCCGGGAAAGTCTGAAGGCAGGAGGAGAAGCGGGCAACAGAGGATGCGATGGTTGGATGGCATCACCAACTCACTGGACAGGAGTTTGAGGAAGCTCCGGAAGTGGGTGAAGGAGGCCCATGGGGTCGCAGATTTGGACACAACCGAGTGACTGAACTGGCTAACTGAAGAACAAGATGAACTGTGTAGTATACACAAGCAGTCAGGATTATATAAAAACAAGAGCCCAATCTAATACCTGTCAATATATGCGGACACACCCACAGTGATGTATGTGAAGGCTGGATGAATTCCAAGAGTAATAAATAATTTTCTCATTCTGGTTCATCATGATAAAATCACTGAAGTAGAGATATGTGAAATATAGAAACGAAAGTGCAGCGAAAGTAGGGTGATGATAGAACAAAAAACATTCACTGGGTTTTGGTAGCTCCTGGAGGCAGGGAACAGAGTCAAAACCCTTCCTTCCATGTAGCTGGATTTTGCTTCTGCTTCAGCGACTGATTCGTTGGATTCTTTTAACATACAGTCCTGTGACTTCCTTGGTGGTCCAGTGGTTAAGACTCTGAGCTCCCAGTGTGGGGGGCCTGGGTTCGATTCCTGGTTGGGGAACTAGGTCCCACATGCTGCAACTAAGATCCTGTGTACTGAAACTAAGATCCAGCATAGCTAAAAAAAAAAAAAAAGATACAATCCTGAGAATTGGAGTTGTCGGCCTTTAGCTGACATAGCATGACACTTGCAAACAAAACAAACACAAAACCCAAAAAAGCTCCCTGTGTGTAATTTTTCCTGTCCTCTACAAAGTACAAACATTTTCAGGTTAAGTCAAATATATGCATTATATTTGTAAAAAATGAATAAATTCTACCAGTTTTGGAAAAAACACAGTCTCCCAATGGAATATGGAATCCCACTTGGCAAAATTAGTAACAAAAGAAAACAGAACAAAGCAAAAACATGGTGTGGGAAAATTAGTTTCTCTCAAAGTCTTTTCCCTGTTTCCATCCAGATTAAAGTATTCCTAGAAATACTTTTTGGTATTGTGTGTGTGTTTATGAAGTTTACGTTTTCCTCCCCACTTAGATACTTGGAGAAAAAGCGACTTTGCTTTCCCCGGTTCTTCTTCGTCTCGGACCCTGCTCTCCTGGAGATTCTGGGTCAGGCGTCAGACCCACATACGATACAAGCCCATTTACTGAACGTGTTCGACAACATTAAGACTGTCAAGTTCCATGAAAAGGTTTGCCTAATTCTCTTTGCTGGCCGGTGATTTACATATCCTGGAATCTCAACTGTCTTTATTAAATAGCTCTCCAATAGTGTTTACTAAGGATTACCTCCCTCTCCATTGAGCATTACCCAATGACTAAAAAGATACATTTGGGCCCTGTTTGCATTCAGACCTTGTGATTTTTAATATCTAAAGGACAGATATGAATAACAAATCATTTAAACCTGATTAAGAATGCTTTGTATGTAGCATTCATGGCTTTACATGTCAACTTAATTGTTCAGAAATTTGACACAGCAAAAAAGCTGTTAATAATTGTTTATCAAATAGTGCTTTGATTGAACAGAATTGCCACAGTTGTTTGATTATTTTATTTTATCTTTGTTGTTGTTCAGTTGATAAATCATGTCCTACTCTTTGCAGCCCCAGGGACTGCAGCATGCCAAGCTCCTCTGTCTTTCCCTACCTCCTGGAGCTTGCTCAAACTCATGTCCATTGAGTCGGTGATGCCATCCAACTATCTCATCCTCTGTCTTCCCCTTCTTCTGCCATCAATCTTTCCCAGCATCAGGGTCTTTTCCAATGAGTTGGTTCTTCACATCAGGTGGCCAGAGTATTGGAGCTTCAGCTTCAGCATTAGTCCTTCCAGTGAATAGTCAGCATTTATGTCCTTATCTATTTTATTTTTATTTTATGGCTGCACCGCATGGCATGTGGGAGTTCCCAGACCGGGAACTGAACCCAAGGCATGGCTGTGAAAGCACTGAATCCTAACCACTGGACCACCAGGAAATTCCCTGATTTAATTGTTTTAATGAGGCTTTGGACAATTTTGATATAATGATCCTCCATGTTTTTCATCATGCTCCACTGAAAACTTTTCTTTTTTTTTCTTCAAACACTCTGAATAAGTTTCAAGAATGGTGACATTCATGAGACCCCAAAGAAGTTATTCAATGTGAGGAAAACTACATTTGCACAGCTGCTAGAAGAGATTATCTAATTCACCCCTTCACCCCAAATTCCCTTAGAAATGACCCTTCCAGTTGGATAACGTATTCAGTTCCTCTATGGTGCTTCATACAAACCTCAGTATTATTTATTTGTTCATCCTAGAATGCAGTTCTAGGATGCATCCTAGAATGCAGCTCAACATCTGTTGAGCAAATACCATAGGCTGGATGTTGTGCTTAACAGTGGGAATATGCCACCCTGAGGGAACTCGTGCCCTGGTGGGGTCTGCAGAGCGCAGCTCCTGCAGCGGTAGAGTTAGTCCATTGTGTGCATGTCTGTGCTCAGTCATGTCTGACTCTTTGTCACCCCACGGGTTTTAGCCCACTAGGCCCCTCTTTCCATGGAATTTTCCAGGCAAGAATATTGCATCAGGTTGCCTTTTCTTCTCCAGGGATTCTTCCTGACCCAAAGATTGAACCTTTGTCTCTTGTGTCCCCTACATTGGCAGGTGGATTCTTGGAAGCCATTAAAAGCCAGTCTTTTAACCTCTCACTGGCATAGTGTCAGTCCTGGGGTTCCGAGGAAGAATATATTGCAACCCATATTGCAGCTGTTTTTATGCAGCACAACATTCAAGGGAAATTTGGCCATTAAACTGTCGATACTTTTGATTTGCTGTGCTCATGTGTTCATCGCTCAGTTGTGTCCTCCTCTTTGCAACCCCATGGACTGTAGCCCACCCAGCTCCTTTGTCCAAGAGATTCTCCAGGCAAGAATACTGGAGTGGGTTGCCATTTCCTTCTCCAGGGGATCTTCCTGATCCAGGGAGTGAACCTGGGTCTCCTGTATTGCAGGCAGATTGTTTACCATCTGAGCCACCAGGGCAGCTCCTTCAACCCACTCCATTATTTTTGCTTGGAGAATCCCATGGACAGAGGAGCCTGGCAGGCTACAGACCATAGGGCTGCAAAGAGTTGGACATGACTGAGCATAGCATGCATGCATGTGTTCATGTGATGTGTAAGCATGGGAATGCCTGTCAGGGAGGCATAACCTGCACGTAAGGGGTATACCAGAAGGCTTCCTGCAGGAAAACTTGATGTTTGAACTGGTTTTTGGAAGGGGAGTGAAACATATCAGGCAGGTGGGGACGGGACCCTCCTGACCTCTGCTTAGAGCAAGGGCAAGTGCAAGGGCCTTGGGGTATGGGCAGCCTGGGGTGTCAGAAGTGTGAGTATATGAGGAGTGTATTACTTTCTTAGGGCTTCCATGAATTAAAACAGAAACTTATTCTCTTATGTCTCTAGACATCCAAACTAAGATGTTGGCAGGGTTGATTCCTACTGGAGGCTCTGAGGGAGGGTCTGCCTATCTCTTAGTTCTGCTGGTGGTCAGTAATCCATGGTGTTCTTTGGGTGTGGAGACACCACTTCCATCCCCACCTTTGTCTTCACAAGACTTTCTCTCTGTGTGTCTGCATCTAGCTCTCCTTCTTCTGAGGATGGCAGTTATTGGATTTGAGTCCACTGCCATCCAAGGTGACCTCATCTTGAGTGCATCTGCACACACCCTATTTCCAAATAAAGTTTCATTCACAGGTACTAGGGGCTTCCTTTGTGGCTCAGATGGTAAATAATCTGCTACAATGCAGGAGACCCAGGTTTGATCCCTGGGTTGGGAAGATGTCCTGAAGAACAGAATGGCTACCCACTCCAGTATTCTTTCTTGCCTGGAGAATTCCATGGACAGAGGAATCTGGCAGGCTGTTGCTGCTGCTGCTAAGTCGCGTCAGTCGTGTCTGACTCTGTTCGACCCCATAGACGGCAGCCCACCAGGCTCCCCCATCCCTGGGATTCTCCAGGCAAGAACACCAGAGTGGGTTGCCATTTTGTTCTCCAATGCAGGAAAGTGAAAAGTGAAAGTGAAGTCACTCAGTTGTGTCCGACCCTCAGCGACCCCATGGACTGCAGCCTTCCAGGCTCCTCCACCCATGGGATTTTCCAGGCAAGAGTACTGGAGTGGGGTGCCATGGGGTCACAAAGAGTTGGACATGACTGAGTGGATGCCAAGCATGGTCTGT
Organism: Redunca redunca; assembly: GCA_006410935.1. Taxonomy (NCBI): domain Eukaryota; kingdom Metazoa; phylum Chordata; class Mammalia; order Artiodactyla; family Bovidae; genus Redunca; species Redunca redunca. The sequence continues at coordinate 900,532 of SJYQ01095307.1, read as the reverse complement.
TCACAGATACTAGGGCTTGAGGCTTCAATATATATTTTGGAGGACACAGTTGAACCCACAACACAGGCTGATGAGCAAAGGGAAAAGGAGGAAAAAGAGGCATGGACCATATTCCAGAGGGCCAAGTGCATTATACTATGGGATGTACTTCATCATGAAAGTGACAAAAGGCGGGGGAGGTTTTCAGCAGAGAAGTGGCCTGATTTGTGTTTCAGAAAGATCTTCTGTGTCAGGGTAGGAGTTGGAATGGAATGGGGGGCAAGGAAATCAGTGTTGAAAGTGATTGCAAAGTCAGGATGGACAAGGCTGAGTTGTTACAACAAAGAGCATCAGTGGAGGGCGAGAAGAGACAGTGTGGATTGAATGGTTACAAAAAAATTCAATGTTTCTTGTAGATCTACTGGATCTATGGGTTGAATGAAGGGATTGAATTGCCTGGGAGGTTCTGCTTGATGTTTTGCTCAAATCCTTCTGCTTGAGCCCCAGGACTTTATGGTCCCAGAGAAAAGCTTCTCATTGTCTGATTGTGCATTGAAGATAATTGAAACATCCTTATTTTCTGCCTCTGTTCATAGCAGTTACTGCTTAAAAACAAGTAGCATTGCTTTTTTTCCCCTTGTTTCTGTTTCTGCCATAAGGTTTCTAATGATGAGGAGTTGATCCTGGTTTTGTGGATCCTAAATCTTATAAGATTATAAATACAAATTTATATTCAGGACCTAGAAGGGTCTGTGCAAGGAGGGACCCTGAAACTCAAGGCTCATCAACTTCTTGGACAATAACTTCTGTGGACAACTAAGGAGCATTTAATTAATGCAGACTAATCGGAGCCCAAGGGAACCATATTCCACTTATTAGAGAACAAAATAAAAAACATTTGCCTTTATTTTATAATTGGCATCATAGTTGTTCCTCAGTAACTGTGGAGAGGATTGGTTCCAGGATACCAGAGAATACCAAAATTCGCGAAGGCTTAAGTCTCTTATATAAAATGTAGTAGTATTTGAATATACCTATTCATTGCTCCTTGGAAGGAAAGCTATGACAAACCTAGACAGCATATTAAAAAGCAAAGGCATCACTTTACTGACAAAGGTCTGTAGAGACAAAGCTATGGTTTTTCTAGTTGTTATGTATGGATGTGAGAGTTGGATCATAAAGAAGGCTGAGCGCTGAAGAACTGTTATTTTTGAATTGTGGTGCTGGAGAAGGCTCTTGAGAATCCCTTGGACAGCAAGGAGATCAAACCAGTCCATCCTAAAGGAAAAAAACCCTGAATATTCATTGGAATGACTGATACTGTAGCTGAAGCTCCAATTCTTTGGCCATGTAATGCAAACTGACTCATTGGAAAAGACCCTGATGCTGGGAAAGACTGAGGCCAAAAGAGAAGGGGGAAGTAGAGGATGAGATGGTTAGATAGCATCAGTGACTCAACGGACATGAATTTGAGCAAACTCTAGGAGATGGTGGAGGACAGCGGAGCCTGGCGTGCTGCAGTCCACAGGGTCACAAAAAACTGGTGACTGAACAACAACAATGCATGGTCCCTAGATTATTTACCATATAATGTAAATCCTGTGTAAATAGTTGCCAGTATGTGGCAAATTCAAGTTTTGCTTTTTGGAACTTTCTGGAATTTTTTCCCAAATACTGTTGATCAGAGGTTGTTTGGGTTCTTGGATTTGGAACTCGTGGATGTGGAGAGCCAACTATATTTTGTTTAATTGGCATGAATGGCTAGTAAGGTGAGTAAGAAAGTAAGACAGGCAGGATTTTTAATGACTAATTGGAGACAGGAAGTTTAGTCTCAGATATCTGTCTTCCAACACTGCACGGTCAGTGGATAGCGCAGCACCACCTGAACTGTGTTTTGAACTCCAAATGCTGCAGACATTCTCATTATGCCATACTGCATGTAAATGCAAGTGATATCACCAGACTAGGAGCTGGGTTTGCATTAGAATATATTATGTGCAACCAACAGCCTCTGTAAAGAGCATAATGTTTAGTGTAAACTTGGAATCACCATGTGGGATGTTTGCACTGATCATTTTGACCGGGTGATTGCTAAGGTCAACTTGATAAGCTGGTGGTATGGATGGCTGACTCTCAGATGGTCCCGTTTCATCTGGGGAAACTTTAGAGACTTTTTGATTATCACATTTGTATTGAATATTTCTCTTACAAAACAAAATTTTCTTTCTTAAGCATAGAGTATTTGAAATTGATTTAGTATTCCCTTTTTGATTTCATGGCTATCTTTTGAAAAAATTGTTTTGAAATTGAATTTGTATCATACTTTGCCTTTTATTTTATAATATATGGCTTAAATTTCTACAGGAAGGATAACATTGACAAGAGGGCAATGGAGAAATTCATTCTTTATATAAATATAGCTTTTCTTGGGCTTCTAACACAGATCTATGATCGCATTCTGTCGATTTCCTCTCGAGAGGGTGAGACAGTTGAATTGCATAAACCCGTGATGGCTGAGGGCAATGTGGAAGTTTGGCTTAATTCTCTCCTGGAGGAATCTCAGGCCTCATTACATCTTGTGATTCGCCAGGCAGCAGCAAATATTCAAGAAACAGGTTTCCAACTGATTGAATTTCTTTCTTCCTTCCCTGCTCAGGTGTGTATTGAAATTGGAAAGTATTTTTTTTTAANTTTTAATTGGAGGTTAATTACTTTACAATATTGTATTGGTTTTGCCAAACATCAACATGAATCCACCACAGGTATACACGTGTTCCCCATCCTGAACCCCTCTCCCTCCTCCCTCCCCATACCATCCCTCTGGGTCGTCCCAGTGCATCAGCCCCAAGCATCCAGTATCATGCATCGAACCTGGACTGGCGATTCGTTTCATATATGATATTATACATGTTTCAATGCCATTCTCTCAAATCACCCTACCTTCTCCCTCTCTCACAGAGTCCAAAAGATTGTTCTATACATCTGTGTCTCTTTTGCTGTCTTGCATACAGGGTTATCGTTACCATCTTTCTAAATTCCATATATATGTGTTAGTATACTGTATTGGTGTTTTCCTTTCTGGCTTACTTCACTCTGTATATTCGGCTCCAGTTTCATCCACCTCATTAGAGCTGATTTAAATGTATTCTTTTCAATGGCTGGGTAATACTCCATTGTGTATATGTACCACAGCTTTCTTATCCATTCATCTGCTGATGGACATCTAGGTTGCTTCCATGTCCTGGCTATTATAAACAGTGCTGTGATGAACATTGGGGTACATGTGTCTCTTTCAATTCTGGTTTCCTCGGTGTGTATGCCCAGCAGTGGAATTGCTGGGTCATAAGGCAGTTCGATTTTCAATTTTTTAAGGAATCTCCACGCTGTTCTCCATAGTGGCTGTACTAGTTTGTATTCCCACCAACAGTGTAAGAGGGTTCCCTTTTCTCCACACCCTCTCCAGCATTTATTGCTTGTAGACTTTTGGATCACAGCCATTCTGACTGGTGTGAAATGGTAACCTCATTGTGGTCTTGATTTGCATTTCTCTGATAATGAGTGATGTTGAGCATCTTTTCATGTCCTTTTTAAAATTTTAATTGGAGGGTAATTACTTCACAATATTGTGATAATTTTTGCCATATATCAGCATGAATCGACCATAGGCATACATGTGTTCCCTCGTCCTGAACCCCCATCCTTCCTTTCTCCCCACCCCCTCCTTCCACAGAGCACCGGCTTTGGGTGCCTTGCATCATACATCAAACTCCCACTAGTTATCTATGTTACATATGGTATTGTGTATGTTTCAATACTATTCTCTCAAAGCAACCCACCCTCACCTGAAGTAAGTCAGAAAGAGACAGACAAATATCATATATTAATGCATATATACATGGAATCTAGAAAGATGGTGCCAACGATCCTACGTGCTGGGCAGCAAAGGAGTGGGAGTGAATATAATTTCTTTAATTTAAAATAGTTTTTTCCTACTGAATTTCTTTAGTACATAAATCATAAAATGTCCTGTGTTTTACTAGAAAAATGACAAATACATTTTAGCAATAAAATACAGAAAATGATATTTCCTTAGTGATGTGATCGATAAAGATTTTGTGAGTACAGTGTATAAACCGTTTGTTGGTTTGATGAAAGTAGGTTGAAGACATATTCTTTCCATATCAGTAACTTAAAATCTATGGAGGGAGAGGTATGACTTAAAGTGAGATGAAAAAAATTTTAGCCACGTCACAAGGCTGTATATGTTTAATTGTCAGGTAAACATCATGCATAGAGTTTCCATAGATTTTGAAGCAACCCATCAAGCTGGTATAATACAGGATGGCTTGACATTTGCATAATAATCACAACTGTTGTAATTTCTGTTTAAATGTATTTGTATGCCATAACACTCATAAAGCCTTTCTTGTTTCCATAAGGTTGGATTATTAGGAATTCAAATGATATGGACACGGGATTCAGAAGAGGCCCTTAGAAATGCCAAGTTTGATAAAAAAATCATGCAGAAAACCAATCAGTCTTTCCTGGAGCTACTGAACACGTTGATAGACATGACAACCAAGGACCTGAGCTCCGTGGAGCGAGTTAAATATGAGACTCTGATTACTATTCATGTGCACCAACGAGATATCTTTGATGACCTGGTAAATGCTTTATAAATGCTGTGGCATATACAGAAGAACAAATACTAGACTCTATCTGTGTTTACCCACCAGGAGTAGTGTGAATGAATTCAAAGAAAAGATACAATTCAGGCAAAGAGGCATCTTTATGAAGAGAAATTGTCAGATTTTCTTTTCAGTCTTTAGCCGAAATTTCGGCCATCTTCTGATGATCTCATCTAAGGTGTTAGGGAGGCAATTAGACTTTATTTTGAAATTCTTTACATGATCATTTTTAATGCTGAAATGTCATGTAGCGTCATCGAGAGCTTTCACTTGTCTTACCCTTCTTTTGGTTATTAAATTTAAGATGACTAATCTCTTGATGCAGAAATAGTAAGTGATATTACTAGTAGACCTGCTTAGTAGTTTTGAGGTTTTTTTTTTTTTAACATAAATCACATATTTAACAAGGTTTGCTGCATTCGTTCATTGCAAATGGTCTTTCCTCATATAGTTTGTGACATTCAGTTGTCATGCAGACTTTTGCCTTTAAAGAAAGAGCAGGGATGAGAAAGAGAGTTTGGTAGCTGTAGAGAATAGGAAATGTGAAATGAAATTTGCCCTCTACTGTAAAATATGACATTAGATAAGAGGCATGAAACTCTTATTTTCATAATAATTTTCTAGATCATGTCTCACCCCATTATGTAAAAAAGATTATGAAAGGCTGGTTCTGATGTAATGGGAATAAAGGTGGCACATTCAGGCTGTTATGTGCTAATCTCCTCTCCTAATAGTTAAGCACCCTGTTTGCCTTTCTGAGAAATAAAGGGCTCAGGGTAATTTTAGATTTCTTACTTGTAAAAAAAAATGATTAAAGTGGCTTAAAATTTTGGTTAAAAAAATTCATGCAGAAGCATTTCTGGGCAATAACCTGCCATTTAGATGTTAGAAATTTTGGCCTGCTTCAAATCCTAGCAAGGATAATTAATGGATTGTAAAACCCCCAACAATGTACTTAGTTATTACCAGAAGAGATGACTTTTTTTTTTCCTTGATGGGATTGTTTAGTTTTATCTTGGTAAGCCAAAAAATGGTTTTCTTAGATTGTATTTCATGGTTAGAACTGTGGCATTGGGCACTGAAGAATGAAATTTAAGATATGAGCATCTTACTATTAAAATAGAGCATGTTATTTAAATTGAGGGGCCCAATTAAGTGTTTCTCTTGAATTTTCCTTTTCTCATATCTTTGAAAGTATCTCTTTTTTTTGTTGTTATTGTTTTTGCTGATCAATAAATGAATGGGTTGGGTGGTGATGTAATTGACATCTCCCAACCAGTTGGGTTGCCTCTGAGTTCCATTACTTCACATTTTGATCTACCTGGATGCTAATGTGTATAGTTAATGAATGGTTTCCCTCTCGGTTTTAATATACAGTTTCTCTGCATTTCAGTGTCACATGCATATCAAGAGCCCTTCGGACTTTGAGTGGCTGAAACAGTGCAGATTTTATTTTAACGAAGATTCTGACAAGATGATGGTTCACATCACAGACGTGCCATTCATCTACCAGAATGAATTCCTAGGCTGCACTGACAGACTTGTCATAACACCGCTCACAGACAGGTGATGGAAGGATTCTATGATTCCTCAGCCTCTCTCCCCACTACCTCCCACATTTTCATTCTCTCTAGGTGTGCAGCGGATTTTGACTGATGGCCTCTTTTATACGAAACTCTTTGAAATTTGGTGTTTTGAGCTTTACCCATGTATCTTCACAGGGGTTTTAGGACGCTTGTGACTGAAACAGACTTTGGTTCCTTTGCCTTCCATCTTACAGAAGCTAAGTTTAAATGACCTCTGCTGCTGCTTCTCAGTTGCTCAGCCGTGTCTGACTCTCTGTGACCCCATGGACTCTAGCCTACCAGGCTCCTCTGCCCATGGGATTCCCCAGGCAAGGGTACTGGAGTGGGTTACCATTTCCTCCTCTGGGGACCTTTCCTAATCAAACTCATGTCTTTTGTGTCTCCTGCATTGGCAGGTGGTTTCTCTACCACTCTGCCACCTGGGAAGCCCTAAACAACCTCAGTTCAGTTCAGTTTAGTCGCTCAGTCGTGCCCGACTCTGTGCGACCCCATGAATCGCAGCACGCCAGGCCTCCCTGTCCATCACCAACTCCCGGAGTTCACTCAGACTCATGTCCATCGAGTCCGTGATGCCATCCAGCCATCTCACCCTCGGTCGTCCCCTTCTCCTCCTGCCNATAAGTTAAACAGGGTGACAATATATAGCTTTGACATACTCCTTTTCCTATTTGGAACCAGTCTGTTGTTCCATGTCAAGTTCTAACTGTTGCTTCCTGACCTGCATATAACAGTGGACATCAAAGGAAAAAAAAAGTGAATTAATTGCTATGTATCAAGTGCAAATCACCATGGGTTTTGAGGGCTGCATCAGGGGACTGTGGCACTTTTATCATTACAGAGGCAATAAAGGTGGTTTGTTTGTTTGTTTGTTTTAAGCAGGAAAGAAATTAAATGTGAATGCTGGTTTCTGGTGGCTCAGTGATAAAGAATCTGCCTGCCAGTGCAGCAAACGTAAGAGATGCAGGTTCCATTCCTGGTTTAGAGGATGATGCCCTGGAGCAGAAATGGCAACCCACTCCAGTATTCTTGCCTGGAAAATTCCATGGACAGAGGAGCCTGGTGGGTTCAGTCCATAGGGTCACAAAGAGTCGGACATGACTGAGTATGAATGCATGCACTGGTGAGAAGTGATGGGGTCGACATTGACCTGTCCTGCCCCTGCCTGTTATTAACTGCTGTGTTATTCAGAGCCAACATGTAGCTTCTCTGGACCCGGTTTCTCCATCTATAAGATGAACCAGGTTATCTCCAGAGGTCCTTCCTCCGTGGCTAATAGTCTGATTTGAACTTGATGGCATCCACCCATTGTATATGTGCTGTTCAGGGATGCTTTGATACTTATTTTGAACCAAATGGGTGAGTGTTAAAATCAACATTTGGCTTAAGAAGAAGCTGACCTGAATATCAGTCATTTTCACAGAGTGAGCCTCTGGGCTGTTAGATTGAAAATATTATCCCTGGTGGTCCAGTGGTTAAGATTAAGATTCCAAGCTTCCAGTGCAGGGGGGGTGTGGTCCAATCCCTTGGGGAACTAAGATCCCATATGTCATGCCATGTGTGTTTGTGTGTGTGTGTATATATATATACATATGGGTGTCCCAGGTGGCGCTAGTGGTAAAGAACCTGCCCGCGAATGCAAGAGACATAGGAGACAAGGATTTGATCCCTGGGTCGGGAAGATCCCCTGGAGGAGGACATACAAACCCACTCCAGTATTCTTGCCTGGAGAATCCCATGGATGGAGGAGACTGGGGGATACATTCCATAGTGTTGCAAAGAGCTGAACATGACTGAAGCACCTTAGCAAGCATGCATATATATATACGATCAGACAAAATTTAAAAGTTTGACGTAATAACCCTGTTTGCCAGATTGCACCTTCTGCTCAGTCATGATACCAAGTGAAATGCTCACTTTTACCGGAGGATGGAGGAGTAGTCCTTTCCCCCACGTTGTCTCGTCTTCATGCTCTGTATTCCTTCTTATGTCCCATCAAAGGTGGTTTCCCCTGGATACTGTCAGACGTTCGTTTGGAGTTTTCCTCTTTGAAGTATAGAGGTGAATAGTGACAAAAGGCAGAGAATTCCTTGAAACACCTGCAAAAGTTATTTCACACCGTCTGTCCTTTCAAACCTCAAACCTTTTCCTCTCTTCTTTTCTCTACCCAAGTCCTCGTTTCTGTTTCGCTGGGAAGATAAAAGGACCTGCAGTCGTTGCTCGTCACGTCTGCCAACCAAGGGGCCTGGCCTTGTGCCATCCACTCCCTCTCTCGGTTTATGGGATGGATTTTGTGCTGTCATCCAAGCCAGCACCTCTGCTGATGCAGCTATTTTGTCTCTGGGAGCATCAATAATTTCCACTTTCTAGGGATTTCTTTGGAAGGAATGATGCTGAAGCTGAAACTCCAGTACTTTGGCCACCTCATGCGAAGAGTTGATTCATTGGAAAAGACTCTGATGCTGGGAGGGATTGGGGGCAGGAGGAGAAGGGGACGACCCAGGATGAGATGGCTGGATGGCATCATGGACAAGATGGACGTGAGTCTGAGTGAACTCCGGGAGATGGTGATGGACAGGGAGGCCTGGCGTGCTGCGATTCATGAGGTCGCAAAGAGTCGGACACGACTGAGCGACTGAACTGAACTGAACTGGATCGTTCTCATCAATGTACAGCGTGCTGTAATTGCTTCCAGACAGCAAATCCTACTGCTAAGCTCTGGTATCCTTCCCATTTCTGTGCTCACATCAAAACTCCTCAAAAGCAGTTTTTAAAACTTAAATTTTATTGGAGTATAGTATAGTTACTTTATAATGCTGTGTTAATTTCTGTTGTATAATAAAGTGAATCAGCTATGCCTGTTTCATCAGATAGGTCACTTCAGTTGTGTCTGACTCTTTGCAACTCCACCAGGCTCCTCTGTCCATGGGATTTCCCATGCAAGGATGCTGGAGTGGGTTGTCATCCTTCTTCCAGGGGATCTTCCTGACCCAGGAATCAAACCCATGTCTCTACAGCTCCTGCTCTGCAGGGAGAGTCTTTGCCCACTGAGCCACCTAGGAGGCCCCAAACCAGCTATATGTATCCCCTCTTTTTTGGTTTTCCTTCCTGTTTATGTCACTATAGAGCATTAAATAGAGTTCCCTGTGCTATATAGTAGATTCTCATTAGCTTTCTACTTTATACGTTTTATCAGTAGTGTATATATGTCAATCCCGATCTCCCAATTCACCCCCCCTTTCCACCTTAGTGTCCATACGTTTGCTCTCTACATCTCTATGTCTCTGTTTCAAAAATGCAGTTTTTGTCCACCTGTTTGACCTTGAATTCCCTCCATTCAGGCTCTGTGTATAGTTTCTATTGCTGTCATAACAAATGACCAAGCATTTAGAAGCTTAAAGCACACAGATCAATTACTTTGGGTTTCCATATGTCAGAAGTCTGACGCACATCTTGTTGGACTAACCTTAGTGGTCAGCAGAAGTGTGCTCTCTCTGGGGTCTCTGGGGAGACCCTGAGCCTTGTTCTTTCAGTTGGTTGGTAGAATTCTTTCTCTTGGCGGTTGCAGGACCTTTGCCACCACTTCCCTGCTGATTGTCAGCTGAGGGCTGTTCCCAGCATTTGGGGGCTGCTGTTTACCATGTCTTCTGGCCCTTCCTCCCTGTTCACAGCCACAACCATGGGTTGAGACCTGTCTGATTTCCTTTTCCCATCGCATATCTCTCACCCACTCTTCTGCTTCCCTCTTCCCCTTTTCAAGAACTCATGAGGTTAGATAGGGTCCACTTCTAATCCAGGATCACCTCCCCATCTTCAAAGTCCCTTTAGCTGTGTAAGGGAACGTGTTTGCAGGGATTAGGATGTGGATAGTTTTTGGGGGCAGTTATTCTGCACATCACACGTTCTTGGGTGACAGTAGAGCTGTCACCCAGCTCTTCGTGTTGCCAAATCCAGTGGTCATTTTTAGTTTTGCCCTTCCTTGACCAGTCATGTTTGCAGGGAACTTGTTTTCAGGGATTAGGACGTGGCTATTTCTTTTGGGTGCCATTATTCTGCACATCACACTTTCTTCCCCGGGTAGAGCCGTCACCCAGATCTTCGTGTTGCTGAATCCAGCGGTCATTTTTAGTTCTGCCCTTCCTTGACCAGTCAGCAGCGTTTACACAGGTGGTCACTCTCTCTCTCTTTCCAATTAATCAATTGTTTCATTTCTTCATGTGGTTTGGCTGTGCTGGGTCCCCACCGCTGCGTGGGCTTTTCTCTAGTTGTGGGGCGTGGGGGCTACTCCCTGGTTGTGGTGAATGGGCTTCTCACTGCAGTGGCCTCTCTGTTGCAGAGCACAGGCCCCAGGCATGTGAGTTTCAGTAGTTGTGCCGCGCAGGCTTTAGTGGCCCTGTGGCATGTGGGATCTTCCCAGAGCAAGGATCAAACCCATGTTGCCTGCGTTCGCGGGCAGATTCTCGATGACTGGAGCCCCAGGGAAGTCCCACCCTCTCCTTCCTGATGCCCTTCCTTCATGTGGCTTCCAGGTCATGACACCCCTGGCTCCTTCTGTTCTGCCTGTCCCTTCATATAGTCTCCTATGGTTCCTCTTCAGTGTCCTGACTTCTAAGCCTAGAGCACACCAGGGCTCTTCTCTTCTCCATCTATACTCCTGAGATGATCTCACGTGGTTTTAAGTATCATCTAGATGTGGACTCCCCAGTCTCGAACCCTGCCGGGGCTTCTTCCCTTGAACTCCAGACACATACAGCCACTTGCCTACATGACATGTTTACTCAAATGTGTACTGGGAATTCACACTTATGTTTGCTCGTCCCTTCACAAACCTGCTCTTCTGCCCTCTTCCCTATCTTTGCAAATGGTGATTCCATCCTTCATTTGCTCAAGCCAAAATTCTTGGAGCATCCTTGATGCCTTTCTTTTTCTCTCACTTTATTATCCAATGTGTCATGAAGTTTGGTCACTGACACTTTCAGAATTCACCTAGGATGTGACCACTTTTCTCCCCTTTGCTGTTATCACAGTCTCAGCCACCATCATCTCTAGGCTGGATAATTGCAGTAGTCTTTTTTTTTTTTAATTACTTCACAATATTGTATTGGTTTTGCCGTACATCAACATGAATCCGCCACAGGTATACACATGTTCCCCATCCTGAACCCCCCTCCCGCCTCCCTCCCCGTACCATCCCTCTGGGTTGTCCCAGTGCACCAGCCCCAAGCATCCAGTATCATGCATCGAACCTGGACTGGCGATTTGTTTCATCTGGTCTTCCGCTTCTGCCATTGTTCCCGACAGTCTGTTCTCAATTCAGATGCTGGGATATTAGCCATATCCTGTCATCCCTTTGCCTTGATCTTTCTCCTGTCTTTCGGTCTCACCCAAGGTAAAAGCAGTGTCCTCGCATTGCCTTCTGTGACCTGCCATGATGGGTCCCTGCTACCTACTGTCTCTCCTCCCTCATTCAGCTCCAGCTACTTGTTCCCTGGCTGTTTCTTGAGCAGTCTCAGCACACGGCTGCCTCAGGACCTTTGCACTTGCTGTTGCCTTCACCTGGAACCCTTTCCCCTGTGACACTGGCATAGCTCACTTCCTCTCCCCAGGTCTCTGATCAGATGTCTCTACACATGGATCTTTGGTCCTGACACATTTGAATCAGCAATCCCCACCCCACACTCCCTAACACAGCCTTATTTTTTTTTCTGTTTTCTATTTTTAAATAGTTTATTTCCTTCCTTTAGGATATCAGTTCTATAAGGTGTAGACTTTTTGTGATTTAGTCACTGCTCCTAGAACAGTTCTGCTCCATTTGTTGCTGTTGTTCAGTTGCTCAGTTTTGTCCAACTCTTTGTGACCCCATGGACTGCAGCATGCTAGGCCTGTCTGTCCCTCACCATATCCCGGAGTTTGCCCAAGTTCACGTCTACTGAATCTGTGATACCATCCAACCATCTCGTCCTCTGTCGCTCCCTTCTCCTCCTGCCTTCAGTCTTTCCTAGCATCAGGATCTTTTCCAACGAGTCAGCTTTTCACATCAGGTGGCCAAAGTACTGCAGCTTCAGCTTCAGCATCAGTCCTTCCAATGAGTATTCAGGGTTGATTTCCTTTAGGATTGACTGGTTTGATCTCATTGCTGTCCAAGGGACTCGCAAGTGTCTTCTGTTGCATAACAGGTTCTAAATAAAATTTCCCAAATAAATTGAAAAATGTTTATTTTTAAAGTTGCATCTTTGTGGTAAAAACTTAAATAGTACAGAAAGATAAAGTTTAAAGTGTGAGGGGAAATTTTTTTTCTAATTTTCAATGATTAATAGTTTATTTTCTAAGAAATTGTAAATGCTTATATGTCAAAAATCTAACTTTCACATAAAGGTATTCGATTATACAAACTTTTTTGTGACTTGATTTTTTCACTGTATTCATTATCTTGTACATCTTTTTGTATCAAAAAACTTGAGAACTTGAAAAGCAAAGTGGGTTTTATAAGTTAATAAGTGGAGGTGGTTCAGAAGTTTGTGTCAAGGTGTTTCATGATAAATGTTCCCCTGTTTGTTTTTGCTCTGAGTTGATTATGGTAGAAGTGAGTCACCCTTTGCAAGTCCGTTGCAAGATTGGCTGCCTTTTTACAAAGAATTACTCACTAGGAGTAATACTTGATGTCTTCTCAACTTTTCACTGACTGCTCTGTGAAAATTCAACAATGTTGATAGCAGTTGTGTCTGGGAAGCCTAATGTCACGTGGATGGAGTTGCAAATATTTCAGAGGATAAAATAGTCAATAAATATGCAAAAAACATATACTGCCTTTTTCTAATAGCTCATGCTATTTCTCATGAGCAGTCCTTTTCTTACTTCTGAACACAAGTCGAGAAGACTGGAGGCAGTCTTAGTGCCTGTCACTTAAGATGGAGGGCAGCAGAGACTGAAGACGGATGAAGGCATTTTGTCTTCTTAATGAAAAAGGCAGACAGTCCTCGTGACGTGTGTCTTTCTCTGGCATATTCTCATAGCTTCCCTGAGTTTTATCTGGGTCTTGGCCACTGTACTATGTAGTGTTGGCCAGGACAGCTAACCTTTCTGATTCTTTTCTTTTGCAATCATTGTGTGGACTGGAGGTACTGTAGGTTGGGACCCAGCACTGGGCCTGCCATGGAGTAAATCTGCTGCTGCTGCTGCTGCTAAGTCGCTTCAGTCATGTCCGACTCTGTGCGACCCCATAGACGGCAGCCCACCAGGCTCCCCCGTCCCTGGGATTCTCCAGGCAAGAAGACTGGAGTGGGTTGCCATGTCCTTCTCCAATGCATGAAAGTGAAAAGGGAAAGTGAAGTCGCTCAGTCGTGTCCGACTCTTCAAGACCCCATGGACTGCAGCCCACCAGGCTCCTCCACCCATGGGAGTTTCCAGGCAAGAGTACTGGAGACCGAGTAAATCTAAATCATCGTTAATAGTTAACATGCCTATTACTTTTCTTTTTTGTTTAGAATTTTTACAATTTGAGTACAATCAATTTATAATATTGTGTTAGTTTCAAGTGTAAAGCAAATTTATTAGTTATTTTTTCAGATTATATTCCATTATAGGTTATTACAAAATATTGAATATAATTCCCTGTGCTATACAGTAAATACTTTTGGCTTGTCTATTTTATGTACAGTAGCATATGTCAGTTAATCCCAAAATTTGTCCCTCCCTCTCTCTCCCCTTTGGTTACCATAAATTTGTTTTCTGTGTATGTGAGTCTATTTCTGTTTTGCATACAGATTCAATCGTATTATTTTTAGATTACACAAAAGTGATATAATATAGTATTTGTCTTTCTCTGACTTACTGCAGTATGTATAATATTCTCTAGGTCCATCCACATTGCTGCATATGGTACTATTTCATTTTTTTAAATAAATGAATAATATGCCAGGATATATACATATATATGTATACACCTTATACCTTCTTAAGCCAGTCATTTGTTGATGAGCACTTGGCTTGTTTCCATGTCTTGGCTGTTGCAAATAGCAATGCTATGAACATTGCGGTGCATGTTGTCTTTTTGAATTAGAGTTTTCCTCTTTTTAGGATATATGCTCTAGAGTGGGATAGCTGGACCATATGGTAACTCTATTTTTAGTTTTTTAAGGAACCTCCAGACTGTTTTCCATAGGGGCTGCACCAATTTACATTCCCGCCAACAGTGTGGGAAGGTTCCCTTTTCTCACACCTTCTCCAGCATTCATTACTGTAATGGCCATCATTAATGGTGGCCGTTCTGATCTGTGTGAGGTATACCTATTGCAGTTTTGGTTTGCATTTCATTAATAATTAACAATATTGAGTATCTTTCATGTGCCTGTATGTCTTCTTTGGAAGAACATCTGTTTAGGTCTTCTGTCCATTTTTTGATTGGGTTGTGTTTTCAATATTTAGTTAATCATTGATAACAAATTCTTTACTTTCATATCCCCTGAAGCATTCCTATAATTTAAATAGTCTATAATTAAACCAAGTTTTCAGCAAAGAAAATTGACTTCCTGCTTCATGGACGCCTGTTGTGTTGGCAAGTTTTTCAGCATTTTAGAATCAATACTGTTTAATAATAGGAGCTGGAAGCACTTCTGGTTTATGTCTGGTGAAATGTGTCTAGAGAGCTATGAATACCTAATATGACAATTGCGTGCTAATGAGCCCTGAGTCATGGAGTTGATCATTTGGTGCCATGGTTGCATTCTGCACCTCTGATTCCAGTAGCTGCTGGGACAAAAGGAAGCAGATGAGTGTATGGCTGGACCAGTTCAAGCCATTTATTCACAAATGTTCATAGAATACAAGGTGTCAGGTTAGGCAAGTGGCTGGAGGTAAAAGTGTGAACTAGACCTAGTTCCTGACAGCAGAGAGTTTACGGTCTTCTAGTATGGAGGCAGGAAACTGTAGCAGAGTTGCTCTGTGTGTGTGTGAGTGTGTGTGTGTGTGTGTGTGCTCAGTCGTATCCGACTTTTTGCCACCCCATGGACTGTAGCCCACAGCTCCTCTGTCCGTGGGATTCTCCAGGCAAGAATACTGGAGTGGGGTGCCGTTTCCTCCTCCAGGGGATCCTCCCGACCCAGGGGCCAAGTCTGCATCTCTTGCAGCTCCTGCGTTAGCAGGCAGATTCTTTTTATTGCTAGTGCCACCTGGCCGCTAAAAGCTACTAGATCATATAAAAATCCAAACCCCTTCATGAGTGATGACATTTTTGAAAGCAGCCAAAGAGACAGGAAAGCAGAGAGGGAGGGCTGAGGTAGACATACATGTAAGATGCTCTGGGGAGAGTCATGTCAACAGGTACATGAAGATGCTCTGGCAGATCCACACTTGCCTCTGAAAGGCAAGTGCTAGAGGGTTTGGGTGCCCGCATAGTGGTTCTGAAGCCAAATCCAGCCTCCATACCCCAACACCTAATTAATTCTCAGAGGTGGAATTTTGGGTGAAGTAGAAAAGAATAGCTTTATTGCTTTGCCAAGCAAAGGGGGCCACAGCAGGCTAATGTCCTCAAAACTGTGCCTGAACCTGGAGGGGCTAGCGAGAAGTTTTATATGCATGGTTCAAAGAGATCCTCATCAGTGTGTGGATCTTTTTCTCATTGGTTGCTGCCAAAATAAGTGGAAGTCAGCATCATGAACCTTCTGGTTCCAACTGGGCTGCAGTCTGGGTGCTTGTGGGCACCATACCGTTTTATCTTCTACCTGGTGGGCATTTCAACATCTGCAAAGCAGCTCAAAGATATTGTTACATGTATCCCTTGACAGGGAACCAGGACTCTGCCCCAAGGTTGCACTCCTGTTACTCTTGACTCTTCCTCCTTTGTCCTCATGTTCCGTCCCTTCCCTGTTTAACAACTGCTTGAATCTGCCCCTTGGAACTCAGGGAAGGTCTTGGAGGCTGAATGAAGCCTAGTTCCTGTATTCAAGACATGGGGAACACAGAAAGGCTTCTGTGCCCAGTACCCCACAGGGTCCTGCTTAGTATCACTTGGACTGAAGTCCCCCCTTTTGAAGAAATCACCTAGCATGGGTGCCCATTTTTTTGTAAATAACGTGATTTCTTTCTGACAGCCTAATAGCTTGCCACTTCTTCAGTTTAAATATAAACCCAAATGATCCCATAATAAAGAGGCATCTTTGCAAGACAGAGCATCTGGGTGGCTAGAGTTCCTGGAGATTTATTCCTTACCCTGAGAGTGTGGGGCTGTCCTATTAGTGGGAAGCGAGAGGGCTACTGGCCACAAAAACTGACTCAAGTCTCGGCTCCCCCGCTGCTGTGACCCCGAGAAAAACTATTCCATCTAAGCCTTTTTCCTTATCTATAAAATGAGGACCATAACTGACTTCCCCACAGGGTTTCCTGGGGTTTAAATGGCATGGTGTAGTTGTGTGGAAGGAAGGAAAACCCCTTCTATGGCTCGAGAGTGGGCTCTTGTCAGGCACTTGGAAATGAATTGTCTGAGGAGACACACGTGCTGGCAAAGCAAGAGACTTTGTTGGGATGGGGTGCCCGGTGGACAGCAGTGGGGTAAGGGAACCTAGGAGAACTGCTCTGTCTGTGGCTCACAGTCTTGAGTTTTATGGTGATGGGATTAGCTTTCGGGTTGTCTTTGGCCAATCCTTTTCCCTGGTGGCTCAGAGCTTAAAGTGTTTGCCTGGAATGCAGGAGACCCGGGTTCGATCCCTAGGTCGGGAAGATCCCCTGGAGAAGGAAATGGCACCCCACTCCAGTACTCTTGCCTGGAGAATCCCATGGAGGGAGGAGCCAGGTAGGCTACAGTCCATGGGGTCACAAAGAGTCGGACACGACTGAGCGACTTCACTTTCACTTTATGACTCAGGGTTCTTTCTGGTGGTGCCCACATTGTTCAGTTAAAATGGATTCCAATGAGGAGGATTCTGGGAGGTGGTCAGACACATGGTGTCTCATTTTGACCTTTCTCGAACTCTTCCAGTTGGTGGAGGATTATTAGTTCCCTGTTCCTTACTAGGACCTCATGTCATAAAATAACTCACAAAAATGGTTACTGTGGTGCCTGGCCAGGGTGGTTTCAGCCAGTGGGCTTCCCCCGACAGTCAGAGCTATTATAACATCATGTTAGCTATTATTACAGAGACTGCTCTGAAGGGATAACAAAAGTTCAAGAGGAAAGATAAGACCTTGGGTTGAAAGGCGGAATCAAAGTGAGATCAGGCATCCTTCTGATTTTACACCCACAATACCTTCTGTGAATCCAGGCTCATTTTTTTTTTTTTATCAGGACTGAGTCTTTTACTTGTCTTTTTATGAACCCAGATCTGATAAAGTTGAGACCCTTGGGGCTTCCAGTGGGTGTGCTCGCTGCTCATTCCTATGCTTTATTCCTGGGCAATCACTTTATTTTCTTTGAAATATTTTTTCAAGTCCAGATGAAAGCTTTTGAGTCTGGCCATCAGAAAGCCCTAAAATGCATTATATTATAGATTACCTCCTTTACAGCAGTGGATGATGCTGGGAAATTGAAGGATTCATTGGCAAGTTATCAGTTATTTTGTTTTCCTTCATAGGTATTCTTGATTCTCTCACCAGAATCTTTTATTTGTTAATATCATACTGTAAGATACAGCAGAAGATATTTGCAGGTTTAGTAGATGCTTCCAGAAATAACTTTATAGTGTGATTATTTAGCAATGTGTGATTTAAATCTCCTGTGATCATTGGTTCCCATGTTGGTCAAATTATAAATTTTTAGATTCAAAAAGGGATTAATCTACTTTGTGTGTGGTATGTGTACGTGGTGTGTGTGTGTGGTGTGTGTGTTTGTGTGTGCACTTCAGTCATGTCTGACTCTTTGTGACCCCATGGGCTGTAGCCCACCAGGCTCCTCTGTCCATGGAATTCTCCAGGTGAGAGTACTGGAGTGGGTTGCCATTTCCTCCTCCAGGAGATCTTCTTGGCCCAGGGACTGAACTCCTATCTCCTGCACTGGCAGGTGGATCCTTTGGTAGGTGGATTCCTTACCTCTGAGCCACCTGGGAAGCCAGGCCCTGTTTCCTAGAATACTCTTGTTTAGATGTTGATAGGTAGTTGTGAAAAAGTTGCCAAATAAGTTTTGGAAATCCTATGTCTTTTTTTTCATAACTGGAAATTCTCAATATACCTTATCATAAGGAATCTTGTTGAATATCTTTAAGAGTTTTCAAATGTGTTTGACCTTAGACTACTGTCTTTTCCTCAACACATGTTAATATACCTAAGGATAAGTGTACTTTAGGGTGAGGTTCTGGAAAGGTTAAGTAGGGACGATGGGCAGGATCTTCCTTAAATTTTGTGTGAATATCGTCACTATGATGCCTCAGAGGCCTCTGTCAGCTGCCCGTGGTGTGGTTCTAGTGATTCCTGCATCCTTCCAGGTGTTACATCACATTGGCTCAAGCTCTGGGCATGAGCATGGGGGGTGCTCCCGCTGGTCCTGCAGGAACGGGAAAAACAGAAACGACCAAAGATATGGGACGGTGTCTTGGGAAATACGTCGTGGTTTTCAACTGTTCAGATCAGATGGATTTCCGAGGACTTGGACGGATTTTTAAAGGTGAGGGTTATATTTTTTTATTCGCTGAAAAATGTAAGCTAAGGTGGACTATCTTGTTAAGATTTATTTTTCAACAACTGGCTGAATTTTAGTGTCATTTTCCAACTTTGTAAAACTTTTGGAAAAACCTGAATCTTTCCAGTGTTGTGTGGGTCGAACGTCAATATCACTCACCTTTGTACTGGTCCTTTATCCCTGCAGGTTGGGTGTTTGCTTTGTGAAAAATTGTTACATTGTGAATTATTTTGGGAGCATTTAATATATGATCTATTTGTTCCACTTTATGTTTGAACAAATTTAACTCTGGCTTGTCTTGGCAGTTGGATAATGCTCTTTTTCTTGACTTTCTAATTGGACGTACTAATTGGATTTTCTATTTAATTTCCTTTCTAAGGACTGGCACAGTCTGGATCCTGGGGTTGTTTTGATGAATTTAACCGTATCGATCTACCAGTTCTCTCCGTTGCAGCCCAGCAGATTTCTATTATTCTGACATGTAAAAAGGAGCGTAAAAAATCTTTTATTTTTACTGATGGAGATAATGTAACTATGAACCCTGAATTTGGGCTTTTTCTAACCATGGTAAGGAACCATGAGAGGAGCTACTGAACTTCAGCCTCTTATCACAGTTTCCATGTATCTCCCTTGTCCTGTCATTTATTTTCTGTGAATGGGAATTGGGATTGTAATTTTCACTATTTGAAAGCCTTTGGTGATAAACAGAACTCACATTAATAACTCATGACTTAGTCTCTCTAGTTATAAGGAGAGTGAGATATGTAAATAGATTTTCCAGCTGTCATTCCAGATTTGCTGTGTGCGCATAATGAATCTTTTAATATTACGCTGATATACTGTGCTTGTTACCCCATGATTGTATCATTCATCCTTTGGTTTTATTTTCTGTACAGAATCCTGGCTACGCTGGGCGGCAGGAACTCCCCGAAAACTTGAAGATTAACTTCCGCTCCGTGGCCATGATGGTCCCTGACCGGCAGATTATCATCAGGGTGAAGCTGGCCAGTTGTGGCTTTATTGACAACATTGTTTTGGCCAGGAAGTTTTTCACGCTCTATAAGTTGTGTGAGGAGCAGCTTTCTAAGCAGGTGTGAGATTCTGAAGGTCCCTATGTATTTAGGCAGGTTGAAAATTTTTATTCTGTTCTGGAGAGGGTGTGGAGAAAAAGGAAGCTTCTTACGTTGTTTGTGAGACTGTAAGCTGGTGCAGCCACTGTGGAAAACAGTATGGAGATTCCTCAGGAAACTAAAACTAGAATTGCTATGTGATACAGCAATCCCACTCTTGGGCATAATTTAAAAAGATACATGTACCCCAGTGTTCATTGTAGCACTATTTACAATAGCCAAGGCATGAAAGCAAACTAAATGTGCATTCACAGAGGAATGGAAAAATATGTAGTATATATATACACATATATAATGCAATATTTGTTGTTGTTCAGTTGCCCAGTTGTGTCCACTCTTGGCAGCCCCATGGACTGCAGCACGCCAGGCTTCCCTGTCCTTTCCCATCTCCCAGAGTTTGGTCAAACTCATGTCCATTGAGTCGGTGATGCCATCCAACCATCTCATCCTCTGTTGTCCCCTTCTCCTCCTGCCTTCAATTTTTCCCAGCATCAGGGTCTTTTCCAGTGAGTCGGCTCTTTGCATCAGGTGACCAAATTATTGGAGTTTCATCAGCAGACCTTCCAATGAGTATTCAGGACTGATTTCCTTCAGGATTGACTGGTTTGATCTCCTTGCTGCCAAGGGACTCTCAAGAGGAGTCTTCTCCAGGACCACAGTTTGAAAGTATCAGTTCTTCGACACTCAGCCTTTTCTATTGTTCAGCTCTGACATCTGTACATGACTACTGGAAAAACCATAGCTTTGACTATATGGACCCTTGTCGGCAAAGTAAACTCTCTGCTTTTTAATATGCTGTCTAGTTTTGTCATTGCTTTTCTTCCAAGGCGCAAACATCTTTTAATTTCATGGTGTAGTCACTGTCCACAGTGAGTTTGGAGCCACCCCCCCCCCCCCCCCCCCCCC